>JARVXP010000207.1:8362500-8785960 GCA_029856935.1 Cyclocarya paliurus | reverse complement strand
GCTTGTTCAATGGTCAAAATCCATCAGGTGGAAAACTCTGTTTTTGGGTGGTGCTGTCCTTTGCATTGGTTTCAGCTCTGAATATCGAAGTTCTGCTAAGATCACGTAGCATTGAGATTTTGGACATGGTGCCTTGGCCTATTCAATTTTTGCTTTTCCTTTGTGCACTTAGGAACCTCTGTCACTTTGTTTCTCGACATAACCTAGACAGCAGTCAAGCTGAACCTCTACTAGCCAAAAAGATTGAGAAAAGCCAAACAGATTTAGGCCAGGCCAGTGTTCTCAGCAAATTGTCATTTACTTGGATTAATCCTTTACTAAGCTTGGGCCACTCAAACCATTAACTCTTGAAGACATTCCTTCTCTAGTTTCCAAAGATGAAGCCAACTTTGCCTACCAAAAGTTTGCTCATGCATGGGATTCTCTATCAAGGGAGACGAGCTCGAACAAAACTCGGAACTTGGTTTTACGTGCCATTTCAAAAGTTTACTTGAAAGAAAATATGTACATAGGATTTTGTGCATTTCTTAGGACAATTTCTGTTGTTTGTGCACCTCTAATACTCTTTGCTTTTGTAAATTATTCAAATCGCAATGAGAGGAATCTGGATGAAGGTCTGTCTATTGTGGGATGTCTAATTCTTGTCAAGGTGGTTGAGTCTTTGTCTCAAAGGCACTGGTTCTTCGATTCAAGGAGGTCAGGAATGAGGATGAGATCCGCTCTAATGGTGGCAGTCTACCAAAAGCAGTTAAAGCTTTCGTGTTTGGGAAGGAGAAGGCACTCAACTGGGGAGATAGTGAATTATATTTCAGTTGACGCCTATCGAATGGGTGAATTTCCATGGTGGTTGCATTCAACATGGAGCCTTGGATTGCAGCTTTTCCTAGCCGTTGCCGTTCTTTTTGGGGTTGTGGGTCTTGGTGCTCTTCCTGGTTTAGTTCCTCTTCTCATTTGTGGACTCATCAATGTGCCTTTCGCAAAAGTACTACAGAAGTGTCAGTCTCAGTTTATGATTGCCCAAGATTTGAGACTGAGATCCACTTCTGAGATCCTAAACAATATGAAGATCATAAAGTTGCAATCATGGAAGAGAAAATTCAAGAATTTGATTGAATCCCTCCGTGACAATGAATTCAAATGGTTGGCTCAAGCACAGTTTAAGAAGGTTTATGGTACCGTATTGTATTGGATATCTCCGACCGTCATTTCTTCAGTAATCTTCTTGGGTGTTGCCATTTTCGACAGCGCCCCACTAAATGCTAGTACTATCTTTACAGTTCTTGCAACATTGAGGAACATGGGGAGCCTGTCAGAATGATACCGGAAGCTCTTTCTGCTTTGATCCAAGTGAAGGTATCTCTGGATCGTCTTAATACTTTCCTGCTTGATGATGAGCTGAAAAATGATGAAATCTGGAGAATCCCCTTTCAGAACTCGGAAAAGAGTGTAAAGATACAAGATGGCAATTTCAGTTGGGATCCAGAAAAATTGACTCCAACTCTAACAGAAGTGAACTTAGAAATAAGATGGGGCCAGAAAGTTGCTGTTTGTGGCCCAGTGGGGGCTGGGAAATCATCACTTCTTTATGCTATACTAGGGAGATACCCAAGATTTCAGGAACAGTGAGTATTTTTTTTTTTTTGAAAAAAAAAAATGTCTATTATTTTTGCTTCTGAATTTGTGTGACTGATTCTGGTCTTTCATGGTGACAAACAGGTTAATGTATTCGGTTCCATTGCTTATGTTTCTCAAAATTCTTGGATCCAAAGTGGGACGATTCGAGATAACATACTCTTTGGAAAGCCTATAGACAAGACTAGATATGAGAAGGCCATAAGAGCATGTGCTCTAGACAAGGACATCAGCAGTTTCAGCCACGGTGATCTCACAGAAATAGGTCAGAGAGGGCTTAACATGAGTGGAGGACAGAAACAGAGGATTCAACTTGCTCGAGCTGTATACAATGATGCAGATACCTATCTCCTCGACGACCCATTTAGTGCAGTAGATGCACATACAGCTGCGACTTTGTTTAATGTAAGAGAGACAAACTTTTAAGTTCCTTCATGTGCATCAAATCTAGGACACAGCAATGATCAAAGTATGGAATTGCAGGACTGTGTCATGGCTGCCCTTGAAAAAAAGACTGTCATCTAGTGACGCATCAAGTGGAGTTTCTCTCAGAAGTCGATAAAATTCTGGTAAGCATTTACCAAAACTATGTTTGTTATCCATGTGCGTGGTACCTTTTCTTATAAATAAGCGTCATTTCTTAACTTGCCAGGTTATGGAGGGTGGAAAAATTACTCAATCGGGAAGCTATGAGGAGCTCTTGACAGCTGGGACAGCATTTGAACAGCTCGTGAATGCTCATAGAGATGCAATGATTGGTTTGGGTCCTTCCACTGATACCAGTCAAGGAGAATCTCAGAACGGAGACATAGTTCAGCCAGAGGAGTCTCAAAAGGAAAACAACGAGGGGGCAATTACTGCAAAGGGTGTAGCAGGAGTACAACTAACAGAAGAAGAAGAAATGGATATTGGTGATGTTGGATGGAAACCATTCTGGGATTATATCCTTGTCCCAAGGGGATTTCTTCTTTTTTGTTTAGGCGTATTTAATGTGTCTGGTTTTGTTGCTCTTCAGGCCGCTTCAACTTATTGGCTGGCTGTAGGCATTCAAATTCCTAACATCACTAGTGGCATCTTGATTGGAGTTTACGCTGCAATTTCAACACTTAGTGCTGTCTTTGTATATCTAAGGTCTCTATTTACAGCCCATCTAGGATTAAAAGCTTCTGCAACCTTCTTTGCTGGTTTCACCAATGCCATATTTAAAGCTCCCATGTTATTCTTCGATTCAACCCCTGTTGGGCGGATTTTGACTCGAGTAAGATTACTTCCTTATCGTCCATAATAGAAAAATATACTGTATTTTGTAACCTTGAAAGTTGCAAGTGTATCTATCTCTTCTCTAGAGCCGGTTCTCTCGTCTGCACATTCATGTTATCATTTTTCTCTTGCAGGCTTCATCAGACTTGAGCATTGTGGATTTTGACATACCTTTCTCCATCATCTTTGTTGTAGCTGCTAGTATTGAACTTCTGGCCATAATAGGAATTATGGCTGCCGTCACATGGCAAGTTCTCATTGTCGCTATTCTTGCCGTAGTAGGTTCAAAATACGTTCAGGTAGGCCAAATATTCAAACTCTTGTTTTCTTGGATTTCTATCTTCAATGATGAGAGACAAATTAATTAAGTCAACTTCGAACTTTTACTTAAAGGGGTATTATCAAGCCTCTGCAAGGGAACTAATAAGGATCAATGGAACTACAAAAGCACCAGTTATGAATTATGCAGCTGAGACATCACTTGGAGTGGTCACTATTAGAGCTTTTAACATGGCGGACAGGTTTTTCCAGAACTATCAAAAGCTCATTGACACAGATGCGAGACTTTTCTTCTATTCAAATGTATCCATGGAGTGGTTAATTATAAGGATCGAATTTCTTCAGAATTTGACCCTCTTCACTGCAGCTTTTCTTCTTGTTTTAGGTCCTAGGGGGTTTATAGCTCCAGGTACCGTTACTTCGTTACGACTGCCCATTTTTCATGGGATTTTCAGCCTATTCAGACGCTGATCATAACTTCCTCTTTCTTGGGTGGTCTACAGGACTTGTGGGGCTCTCTCTTTCTTATGCTCTGTCACTAACAGGCACCCAAATTTTTTTGACTCGATGGTATTGCTATTTATCAAACTACCTCATCTCAGTCGAACGGATCAAACAATTCATGCACATACCACAGGAGCCTCCGGCAATCGTTGAGGACAAGAGGCCACCATCTTCATGGCCTTCAAAGGGTAGGATAGAGTTGCAAGATTTGACGGTAAGAAAGCTACTTGAATTCTTATATCCAAGTTTCTTTCAGTTCTTTACATTGCTACCATATCACCAATCACCTCAAGTTGTAATTGATGAATTTGACATGCACCAACTATTCTTTCTTTGGGGTGGTTGCAGATAAAATATCGTCCAAATGCCCCACTAGTTCTTAAGGGAATCACATGCACATTCAAAGAAGGGAGTAAAGTAGGAGTTGTGGGAAGAACTGGAAGCGGAAAAACTACATTAATAAGTGCTTTGTTTCGTTTAGTAGAACCTGCAAGTGGGAAAATTCTTGTAGATGGACTAGATATATGCTCCATGGGTTTGAAGGATTTAAGAATGAAACTGAGCATCATACCTCAAGAGCCAACTCTTTTCAGGGGTAGCGTCCGGACTAACTTGGACCCTCTAGGTCTTTTCTCTGACGATGAAATATGGAAGGTTGGCCACCAAGTGATTCTCACATTGACCAAATTCTTCTGAAAGCGTTTCTTTTTACTGTTTATCTTTGCATGTTTGACTCAAACCAACTAACTTTCTCATTTATAGGCTCTTGAAAAGTGCCAGCTTAAGGCAACAATCAGCAGCTTACCAAATCTGCTAGACTCTTCTGGTTAGTTTATAATCTTTACGTGAAGAAATTGGAATACTTAAATGTGCTGTTAAAGCAAAAAACAGGCAATATTGCTCATTAACAAACCATGTATGTTTAACAGTGAGTGATGAAGGTGAGAATTGGAGTGCGGGGCAGCGCCAACTCTTTTGCCTTGGAAGAGTCCTTCTCAAAAGCAATAAAATTCTGGTTCTTGATGAAGCTACTGCTTCCATAGATTCTGCAACAGATGCTATTCTACAAAGAATTATCAGGCAGGAATTCTCTGAATGCACGGTGATAACCGTGGCTCATAGAGTTCCAACTGTTATTGACAGTGACATGGTCATGGTCCTCTCTTATGGTATGCTCTTACTTTCCAAACTCTTATATATCCATAGATCCATCTCTACAAACCAAATTTGGAATGGGTCTAAACTAGATATGATGGCAATTATTTTTGACAATAATCTTCTGATGCTAAATAATTATATAAAATAAATAAATAAATAAGTACTGCTAGGCTTAAGGGCTCCCTACTAATCTGGGTTGGTTTGGACTTGCAGGGAAACTCGTAGAATATGATGAGCCTACGAAGCTTATGGAGACAAACTCCTCCTTCTCTAAGCTTGTAGCTGAATATTGGTCTAGCTGCAGGAGGAATTCCTACCAGGATTTCAGCAAATCCTAAGAAAAAGCTTGCATTTGGCATATAAACCATGCAATTATTGAATAATAAAAGCAAACTTTGTTATAAATCAAGCTACATGAGATATGACCCAATGATGAGACCTTATGACCTATGCTCTCTATCACCCACCAATCAATATTATCAAAAAAAAAGAAAAAAATGTTCTTTGACTTCCGAATGATCTTGTAATAGTCGTTACGAATTCTTGTTGTTCTCTGTCACCATCCAATCAATTGAAATGTCGTAAGCATATAAAATACTTAATAAAAAATTACTAATAAAAATTACCAATTGAGCCCGTGGAGAATTGCTCAGGTCCACAATCGTACATCTTGTACCCAAGCAGGTCTGGCCAAGTTAGTGCAGCAGGCTTTAGAATTAGTTCGGCCAGCAACAGAGCCCAGCGTTTCAAGACAGTTTCTATATACAGAAATACTTTGGACCCGAATTTGGGTCCCGAAGTTGTGTCCCGAATAGGATTTTTTATTTTTTTTTAATTTTTTTTTTTACTTAGTGATTAAGAAAATATTTTTTAATGATATGTGAATTTTTTATTTTTTTTCAAAGTGTTTATGATGATTAAAAAAATACAAAAAAATAAATACAAAATACAAAAAAATAAAATGCACCTTCGGGAGCCAAATTCGGGCTACCTTTTCGGTAGCCCTAGCACTGCTCTTCTATATATGGATAACGGGGCTGCTTTTCTTCAATCTGGGCTTCTGAAAAAAGGTCAATAATAAAAATTAAAACCAAAAAATATATATACAAGAATACTCAAAGCTTCATCAAGAGGATGCCACGTGTACAAACATGGCAACCCACTGAGATAAGTTTTTTAGCATGAAATATAGGACTAAAAAATAGAGTATTTTGCACGTCCAATGATCATTTTTAAAAGAGTATCAGACTCACAGACTAGTAATTAATTTTTCCTAAAAATACCCGTAAATTCCGAACTTCATAGTGACGTTCAAAGAAAGGCAAAGAACGAAAGGTCTTCCTAGTAAATAGAGGGAAAAAGGTCGATCAAATGGTGGCATTATTTTTTTCATTTTTTATTGCCTGTATTTAGGTCAATCTATGAATCTGGTTGAAGAACGTATGTTCAATATCTGAGCGGAACTTGTTCCATTCATGAAAGGGGACATACAAAGTTGACTTAAAAAGTCAATTACAATCGTTATAAGCTTCCAGCACACTTTCGTGGCTGACATGGTCTAGTCCTAGCGGCATCTTACAGACAGAAGTCTGAGAGACAGCACCCCTCTATCAAAGATAGAGGTAACAGAGTAGAGATGTTTGCATGATTGAATATGTGGCAGGTAATGTGGGGCACAATGCACAGAGCACGTAAGGTCCTGCAAAAAGTTTGGATTATTGTCGCTTTGTTTGATTTTCCACCCACATATATCATCTCCCAGAACGCAAAAGACAACCACGCAAACAGCACTACAACAAATTATATTTTTTGGAACGAAAAATTTCGTTTCAAAATATTGGCATTTCGTCCTAAAATATTTTTTAGAACGAAAAAAAAATGTCGCAAGGTCATCCCTATAAAACTGTCCCAAAAGATATTTTGGGACGAAAATCACAAATTCGTCCCAAAAAATATCTTTTGGGACGAAATTAACTGTGACCGTTCGAAATCGTTCGAACGGATGTTTTTTTGGGACGAATTAAATTCATCTTGGAATACCGTTCGAACATATAAAATAACGTTCGAACATATGTGACTGTTCGAACGGTCGGAGTAAATAACGTTCAAACGGGTAATTCATGAAGAAACGTTCGAGCGGAGAAATTGAAGATCGAACGCAGATAGTGAATTTTTGTTCGAACGGCAAGCAACTTTTTCAGTTCGAACGATAATATATGATGTTCGAACGGTTATGTCCGATTTGAATACGTTCGAACGGTTTATGAGTGTTCGAACGGTTATTATTTTTATGGACAATCAATACTAATTTAGAACCAAATAGATATTTATATTTTAAAAATACAATACAAATTGTTCAATAAAATACTAATAATACTAATAAAATTCTCAGTACATGATATATAATTGTTCAATATGCAAACCACTTCTAATGAAAATTAATTGCTTGGAGACCTGAATTGTTGCATAAGTATCTGCATTTGAAGCTTCATCTCTCTTTGTTCATCTTCTTGTTGTTTCATGCGCATCTTCATCTCTGCTTGCTTTGTCAATTGAGCCTCTAACTCATGTTGTTTTGTAATCTCCATCTCTGCTTGTTTTGTCAATTGAGCCTCTAACTCATGCTGTTTTGTAAGCAATTCTTGAATCGTAGAATTTGCATTTTCTAACGCAATAGCAGTAGTGCTTGACATTGATGAAGAGCTTGAAGGTTTTATACAGCGACCCAAACCCCTCAAATATCCTAAACGTTGCCCTAGAACTTGTGTAAAAATTTCAATATCACTTGTTGATGAATTATGATCTGAAGCAGCTTCAGCACGTATGGCAAGCATTTTATCCTTCACAAAACACATACGTTTAATATTGACACAATAATTTAAATATGTTTAATTAAAAGAAATTATAATACTTACATAATTTTCACGAGCATCGGGATGAGTCCACTCTCCATTACTATTAGTATGTGATGCAGCATATAATTTTGTTAGATCATAATTGATGTCTGACGCTTCCTACAAGAGAAATTGTTAAGATATAAAGTTAATATTAAAAACAAACTATATAGAATAAAAAAAGAAAAAAAATACATTACCAATTTCTTAGAGAGGCGATGGAAAGATCTTGAGCCTGCGCGATGATGAATCTTTAACTTTGATCTATTCATTTTGTTTATAGAACTTTGTTCCTGCATAGAAATTGTAAAAGTTAGTAAGTGAAAATTATAAATATGATACATAAATAATTAATTTATTTTACCTTATATGATGGATCATCAAATATGTCACAAAGTTTTTTCCATTCTTCAGGTCGGACATCCTGAAAAGGATGCTCACGTGCTTCTTCCTTGTTCTCGTACTTCTTGTAATGCTCATGACACCTCGCCTTATACTTGGGGAATGCATTACACATCAACTCTTCAACAGTCTTAAGCTCCTCTCTCCGACCATAATTTAGTTCAAAGTCATCTTTAAAAGAGTATATATACAAAGACATTATCATTTAGAATATTAAATAATATCCATATAAATTTATTATTTAAATATTACGTACCAAACAACGCTTTTTTATAACCTCTTTCGCCTCTTTGGGGACTTTATGCCATGAACTCGTAGCCAAAGGTGCATAAGTCCGTGTAAGAGCACCCACATGTGATGCAAGCCAAGCTGCCTGCTGTCCCTGGCCTCCGGTATGTTCATCAAGAATGTTAACCTTAATCTTACCTACTTTACGATATTTCTCCAATGTCACACCTCTAGTAATGCCTCGTCCACGACGAGATTGTACTGTTATCTCTATAAAATAATATTAGTTATTTACCCCGTATCAATTAGCATATATCTTAATTGAAAAAATGAGTAGTAGCTATTTACTTCATTCCGTAGAGTTAGTCTCTAATGGCAAGTCAGACGAAGAGCTAGAAACAGGTGGAGATGGGATGGGAACTTCCTTCCTCTTTGGTGGCATAATTGCGAGATACTGTATAATGTGAACATAAACTGGTCAATCATCTGTATCAGTTTCATCTATAGATTCAGTCTCATCATCTATAGATACTTCAGATGACCCAACACTTTGATCAACTGTCGTCTCAACTATATCAGCCTCAATATCTTCCCTATGTAATGGGATCATCTCATACTGGCTCAAATTTACAAATAAGTTAAAGGCAGGTTGACTCTCTTGGTATGCTTCTTGAGTAGAGGTATCATCGTCTTCTTCATCTTGTCCCTTCGCCTCAGGGATAACGTCATAAATATTTCTAGGAGAAAATTTTTGTACTACTTGCCATTGATTTCCTAACTGTGGATCGTCTAAATAGAATACTTGAGATGCTTGGGAAGCCAAAATAAAAGGATTATCTTCATACCATTTTTTTGATGTATTAATACTCAGAAAATATTCATCCTGGCATTTTCCTCTTCGAGGATTGCTTAAATCCCACCAATCACACTTAAACATATAAACCACAAGCTCCCCCACATATCTCAATCCGATTATATCTACGATAACTCCATAGAAATCAATATTGTCTCCATCATGACTCCCTTCGACAAGGACACCACTATTTTGTGTTTTCCTATAAAGTTCTCGATCAATTGTGTGATACCTACTTCCTCGAGAAATACATGCAGAATATCGAGCAGCACGTCTTGAGGGACCACACGCCAGTGCATATAGTTCGTCTGATATATTGTTCTGATTACTTGCATGCATTTGTACAACTTACATATTAAATAAAGTATAAACATTCAACCATTAACAATAGTAATATTTTAATAACTAATAAAATTACATCTGTATTAATGTCATTACCCGTTGTTCAAACCATTTCGGGAATTCCTGTTCATGTCTCAGGTCTATAGCATTTACTCCCAATTCTTTGAGCATGTTAATATGATCACTAAAATTAAAAATTACCAATAATAAGTATGTTTATATAAATGTTTAATAAGTAAATTCAATGATTAATTAACAATTAATTTAAACTTACTTCAAGTGGCTCTCTATCTCTGGGCAATTATTTAGCACGTACCATTGAGCTTTCTCAAATTCTCGTTCACACAAATCATAACCACCCTGAACACCAAGTGGACGTACCTGTTGGGAAAATACAGAAAATCCATTCCGTTGTCTTGCTTGGTCTACATCAAAATTTCTTTCTGGCCGATTAAATCTTGTGTCAACCCCATGGAAGTATTTGGAACAGAATTTATGCCACTCATCATCAATATATGTTTCTGCAATTGATCCTTCTGGACGGCCTTATTACCCACTGTGCGTTTCAACTTTCCAAGAAATCGTTCAATAGGATACATCCACCTATATTGGACTGGTCCTGCAAGTCGAGTTTCACGTGGCAAATGAATGGCTAAGTGAACCATGATGTCAAAAAATGAAGGTGGGTAAATACTCTCCAACTTACACAATATTAGTGCAATTTCTCGTTCCATACGATCCAAAACTTCTAGGTTCAACATTCTCGCACATAAATTTTTAAAAAAGGCACCCAACTCAATTAATGCAACCCGCACATCTCTAGTAAAAAATTCACGGATTCCAACAGGCTATATACATTGTAAAAATACATGACAATCATGACTTTTTAATCCAATAATTTTCCAATCATTCGTTCGCACACACCTTGTTAGATTCGAGGCATATCCATCTGGTAATTTAATTTTCTGCAACCACTCACAAAATGTAGCCCTTTCATTCCTTGACAATGTATACCATCCAATTGGCATGTAAATAGACAAGCCATTTTGTTGCAAGTGCATTTGCGGTCTAATTTTCAACCGTTTTAGATCTTTCCGTGAGTTTATATTATCTTTCGTTTTACCTTCAATTGACATCAACGTTCCTAACACGGACTCGCATATATTTTTTTCAATATGCATAACATCGAGACTATGCCGCAATTTTAACGTTGACCAGTAGGGTAGTTCAAAAAATATACTCTTCTTTGTCCAATTCAACTCTAATGCACTTCGTTTTCTCTTCCGTTATTTTTTACCAAAATCATTACTTCCGACATTCGCAAACTGTGCAATAATATCGTCGCCAGACAAGAATGGTGGAGGGTGCCCCCATTCAACAGAACCATTAAACATCCTACCATTTCTACGCCATTTATGGTCACCAGGTAAAAATCGACGATGACCCATGAAGCATAATCTCTTCCCATACGTAAGTCATTCAGATTGGGTATATTTATTACAAGTCGGACATGCCAATTTCCCCTTAGTGTTCCAACCTGATAAGTTTCCATAAGCAGAAAATCATTTATTGTCCATAACACCGCAGTATGCATCTTAAATGACTTGCCTGTTGATGAATCAAATGTTAATACTCCATTCTCCCACAAATCTTTCAATTCTGCTATCAGTGGCTGCATGTGTATGTCTATATCATTTTCAGGTGATCTTGGACCTGGAATGAGTAAACTCATCATGAAATATGGATCTTTCATACACTTCCACGGTGGTAGATTGTACGGCATAAGTACAACTGGCCAAGTACTATGACTAGTACTCATGTTTCCAAATGGATTAAATCCATCTGTTGCTAACCCAAGTCGAACATTACAAGGTTCTTCAGCAAACCATGGGTGTTCCAAGTTAAATTCCTTCCAAACTTGAGAGTCTGCAGGATGTGACATGACATTATCATTCTTGACTCTAGATGATGAGTGCCATGTCATATCCACAGCCGTTGAACGTGACATAAATAATCGTTGTAATCTAGGTATCAATGGAAAGTGACGTACAACCTTTCGCGGCACATTCTGCTTCTCAGTTGTCCATCTTGATTCATGACAAATAGGACATGAGTTCAACTGCTCATTCTCTCGCCAAAATAATACACAACCATTATTACATGCATGTATTAGATCGTAATCAAATCCGAGTCCTTTTTTCAACTGTTTTGCTTCGTAGAAGTTGCGAGGTAAAATATTGTCTGATGGAAGTGCCTCTCCAAACAGCTCCAGCAACATATTGACAGCCTTAATAGATATTCGGCACATGAATTTTATATGAAGTAGTCTAACTGTAAAAGATAATTTACTGTGTCTTCTACACCCTGGATATAACTCACGTTGTGAATCATTCCATAAGCGGGTAAATTTGTTATGGCACAGATCATTTGAATTATATGGATCTGTTCCACTTTCATCCATACACACTCCCATACTAATGTCGCCCAACATTTGCTTCATGTCTTCTGATGGATCGTCACCAACATCCTCTACATGTACATCTTCATCGATGTTTTCGAATGATGTTGGAAACGGTTCTCCATGTAAGACCCAATCAGTATAACCTTGGTCAATACTTTTAACAAACAAATACTCTTTCACCAACTCTATCTTATGAGAACGTAAATTCTTGCAATTTCGGCATGGACATCTAATACGACCATCACTCCCAATTGTACATGATGCAAACTCCAAAAATTTCTTAACTCCTTGGGCGTATACATTATAATCCTCACCCAACCGATCTCTAACTCGCATCCAACTCTTATCCATGGCTAATATCCTATTGCAAACAATCACGTGCATCAACAAACATACATCAAAACATAAATCAAGCAAATCTAGGGTGATCCATACATATATCAAAACATAAATCAAGCAAATCTAGGGTGGTCCGTACATAAAATAAACATACAGTCCATACATATATCAAAACGTAAATCAAACAAATTCAGGGTGGTCCATACATATATCAAAACATAAATCAAGCAAATCTAGGGTGGTCCATTCATCAGGGTTTTACGCATTTGAGGCACTTTCCGGATCCCGGTTGAGGACATTCCCTGCATTTTTTGGAGGGCTGATCGCATTTTCCTCAGGGTTGAGGACATTCCCTGCATATTCCTTCTCTAGCTCTGCTACTTTTGGTTCATCTATTTGTTTTCGCATACTCTCCAGCACTGCTACTTTTGGTTCCAAATTTTTCGCATACAAATTCATGGACATCTTTAACTTCTTATTTTCTCTTTTTAATATTTGTTTTTTTTTTCCGTTTATTTGCAAGCTTACTCTCCAATTCACTTACTTGTTTTTTAAGCATCTCTATCTCACTTACCCTGAGGAGTAACCTTCGGCTCATGGTAGTAACAATAGCTGCATATTGAGATGTCATTACTTTCGCTCCATCCACGACCTCCGCATCGCTTCTGTATAAGAAATAGTTATCTGTCGCTATCATGGCATTGATAGCGTCCGGAGTGAAGATTAATGTTTGTGGAAAATATGGTGCTCGATTCAAATCAGATAAAATATTAGAAGGACGATGGCCAGCCATTTGAGAAATGTGAGTTGAAGAGAAATGTGAGTTGAGAGCTCGGTGGTGTTTGTGAGAAATGTGAGTTGAAGAGAAATGTGAGTTGAGAGCTGGTGGTGTTTGTGAGAAATGTGAGTTAAGAGCTCGGTGGTGTTTGTGAGAAATGTGAGTTGAAGAGAAATGTCCGTTGAAGAGAAATGTGAGTTGAGAGCTCGGTGGTGTTTGTGAGAAATGTGATCTAGAATTTACGGATGTCTTCATCAATGTTGTCCGTTCAACAAACATTTGTCTCGAATGGATGGTATATTTTATCCATCAATTCTTTTGGTGGGCTCGAGGCAAAATTTCTGCCCGGGTTTTATGGTGTGTTTTCCACCAATAATTTGAGGCATCTGTCTATATACATTAAACCTCAAATCCGTCTATATTCCATACGATCCAGAATTAACGGATGTCTTCATCGATGTTATCCGTTCAACAAATATTTGTCTCGAACGGATGGTATCTTTTATCCATCAATACTTTTGGTGGGCTCGAGGCAAAATTTCTGCCCGGATTTTATGGTGTGTTTTCCACCAATAATTTGAGGCATCCGTCTATATACATTAAACCCCAAATGCTATCTGAGCACCAATCACTCCCAATTATATAGGATGCCCAGGGTTTCTCAGTCTCCTTGTGAAGCATGCAAATTTCTTAGAAGGAAATGTGCACGTGATTTATGTATTTTTTTTTCTTATTTCAGTGGTCCACTCGGATATATCCAATTTGGCGTCGTTCATAAGATTTTCGGAGCAGGTAATGCAGCGAGGATTCTTGCTCGCATCCCGATCAATAAGCGTTATGAAGCGTCTACCACACTTATATATGAAGCACAAGCTAGACTTGAAGATCCTATCAATAGCATTTTTTCAGTTATTTTTGCTCTTCAACAGCAGGTTCTCTTATGCAAACAGAACCATTAAAATTCTAATATGCTCTGTCTCCTAATACGACAAATGACATTCTACTTTGTTTTCTACAGGTTGTAAATCTACAAACTCAACTAACAACTTCAATGAAGGAGACATAACCAAGTTGTCTATCATATCTTTCTGTCAATACAAATCCAACTCATGATGTCCAAAGTGAGTTTCAGTCAAAGGATATCAATGAGATGACGAAAAGTTTACTAGCAAATTCTGGAAGTTCACTACTCAAGCCTGAGGAAAATGCAAGAATTAATGCTTTATTTGAAGAGTTAGTTGCGGTTGAATTTATTTCTAAATAATGCATTCCTATGACTTTATATATTTCTATGGTTTGTATTATATTTTTCTAAATTTGATTGTGTTTTGGTTTGTTTGTGTATTAATTATGTATTATGCCGTTCGAACGTAAAACATAACCCGTTTGAACGTAAGGTCTAAAATCCCTACTACGAAGCAAATCCACAAAAAGTAATAGAAATAATAATTTTAATTTGAATATAGTTGGGATTGGATTGAGTTACTTGCATGGAATGAGGGTTTTCAATTTTAATGATAAGTTTCAAATCAGAAAAAGGAAATAAAAGAGAGCTCCATGTGATTTTGATTATAAGAATATCAACAAGAAGTCATTAACCTCTTGACTCTTCACCGAACACTCCAAAATCTAACCAAAATATGACCTTAGCCGACCTAAATATGACCTCTTGGTTTGTTTGTGTATTGTGTTTTGGTTTGGGTTAGGGCTGTGCAAAATTCTGAAAGTTCCGACTCCGCCCTACATCCGCTCCGATTCCGACTCCGTCAGAGTCAGAGTTTTCAGAAAATGGAGTCAGAGTGCGGAGTGGCTCCGAATAAGAGTCGGAGTCGGAGTCGGAGTTCAGAGCTACTTAGAGCTCCGAAATCCGACTCCGATTTTTTTTTTTAAAAATCCAGATGTAAAACGACGTCGTTTTACATCTGGAATTTTTAAAAAAAATCAAACGACTCCGTTCCACATTAAGTCCAAAAAAACGCAGGACCCCCCTCCTCTTTCCCTTCTCCCTTCTTCTGATCCTTCCTCCTTCGGCGGCTCGGCCTTCCTCAGTTCCTCTTTCTCTCTAAGTCTTCATCTGAACAACTAAACCAGCCACCTCGCCACCTCGCCACCTCGTTCCCTCTCTATTGCCGCCGTGAGACTTTGCTCCTCCGTCGTGCGCAACTTCAATCCGAGCTTCAACCTACGGTGAGAACCCGATTCCGAGCCCTAAAATTAAATTGCTTGATTTAATTTTATGTATTCCGTTATTCATAGTCTCATAGCATGCACGTCTGGGTATTTTGTTGTGATTGAAATGAATTCCTTTTGAAAATTTGTAGTAAGGAAATGTGTTTGATAAAATGTGTAATGTGTTTGTAAGTTGTGTTGTATGCATGCAATGTGTTTGATAAAATGTGTAAGAGATGTTTCTTGGCTCCTTTAGGCTTTAATTCTGCTTGGCTCCTTGGCTTCTTGGCTCTTTTAAAATTCACATAGAGATAACAGAGTAATAAACAAATTAATCTACACTTTGGTTGAATGAAACACTAGTTGCTAGCCTGTGCAAAATTCAGTCGTACTGCAGCTGCCTGCATATGATGTGTGCACAAACACTAGCTGCATGCATGCATAAACACTAGTTGTTGCTTCTTCAGCAGCTTAAACATTATGCTTAAACACTAGCTGCATGCATGCATTAATCTCCTCATAGTACTGCTGCTTCAGTGTTCTAGCTGCATGCATAAACACTAGCTGCTGCTTCAGTCGTACTGCAACTGCCTGCATATGATGTTTGATATTTTATATATCCATAGTACTACTGCTTCAGTACTCTAGCTGCATGCATAAGGAGATAGATCATCATGTACTTAGCATCAGAACCTATCACCCAAATTGCGGGACAATCAGACGTGTGCACAAACTCGTTTTGTTTTTTAAGCAATAGTCTAATGAGAGAGAATGGAATAAATAAAGATTAAAGAGAGAGGAATAAAGCCTTAGGAATCAAGAACTAAAGACTGCTCACCACGGCTCGAGCGAAGTCAGGCAGAGTGCTTCGCTCGACCACCGCTCGACTCACCGCTCGAGCGAATCCAGGCAGAGTGCTTCGCTCGACCACCGCTCGACTCACCGCTCGAGCGAATCTAGGCAGAGTGTTTCGCTCGATAGTCGCTCGACTCACCGTTCGAGCGAATCTAGAAAGAGTGTTTCGCTCGATAGTCGCTCGATGTTCCGCTCGAGCGACTTTCTGGAAGTTGACCTGCGCTCGACCCTCGCTCGAGCGGAGACTTGATCTCTGCTTTTTCAGACTTGATCTCTTAATAGTATTTCTTCCTTTTCTAAATTAAAATTATTCTTGTCTGACGTACTCATGAGTCATGATATAAATAAATAATCAAATGATAGATAAAAGACATGATGAATATTATTTTCCTTTTCACACTAACTAGTACTTATACCTAACTAAAAGATTGTATATAATTTAATATATATATATATATATAAGTGTCATGTTCTTCTTTTGCACTCACTGCATGTAGATCAAGTAATAAACATTCACTCAAACAACCAAAGTTATTAGTGGCTTGAGATTAAAGCTGAGATCATCAGTGATTCAGTAGGGTCGACCTCATGTGCCCCAAATCCCGCCCACCTCTTAACTTTAAACTCAAAATCATTCAAATCCCAACCCCACATCTTAATGTTATTTGAGCTTCTTTGATAGCTTCTATTTTAATGTTA
Source organism: Cyclocarya paliurus (assembly GCA_029856935.1). Taxonomy (NCBI): domain Eukaryota; kingdom Viridiplantae; phylum Streptophyta; class Magnoliopsida; order Fagales; family Juglandaceae; genus Cyclocarya; species Cyclocarya paliurus. The sequence goes on along the minus strand of JARVXP010000207.1, from coordinate 8,769,107 downwards.
TTTATTAACAAACTTAATGTATATAATATACGAGATCAGAACCAAATTTAAGCATAATTAGTGGATATTTGTAACTTATCATGCATGCAGGCTTGTAGCTTATTATTGCTAAGGAATATTTTCAGCTTATCGTGGACAGCTTATTATGATACAATAATATATGTCCTATATCAACGCGTTGATTTAAATTTTTAATATAGCCTAGTTTATTTTTAAACTAATTTTTTGCTTCTAACTTATTTTTTCAGCTTCATTGATTGTGATATGGATCCTAGACCTAGTGGAGATGATTGTCCACAAGGGGATGTGGCGGATGCCAATGCTACAACTCCTACACCGGTGGGTACTTCCACCCCTAGAGCCACATCTAGGGCAGCTACATCTAGAGGAGCTACATCTAGAGCAGCTACATCTTGTGCGAGTAGTCGACTCTCACTCCCAGTAGATATAGAGGATGAAGATATGTTCAACGAAAAGGAGGAGATGCCCATTGAGCAAGATCAACCACAACCACCACGGCCTTCTAAAAAGAGGTCGTGGACATGGGAGCATTTCACCAAAATTCCTGGTGATATTGCGAACCCGGTAGCAAGATGCCATTATTGTGGCCAATTTTGTGGATGTCATTCAAAGAAGTAAGGCACAAGTGTGTTAATAGCATATCTAACTGGTTGCCAACGATATAAGATAGCGAAGGGATTGACGGCCACTGATCAGACCAACTCAGTTACCAAACTTCTACAGCCACTGATGGTACACAGACTTAAGAAATTGGTTATCCCTCAATACAGTGAGAAGATGTTGAGGGACATGCTTGCAGAGATGATAATTACTGATGAGATGCCCTTTACCACAGTCGATAAAAGAGGCTTTAGAAAGTTTCTAAACTTTGTTGAGCCACGATTTCCTATTCCATCACGGTATACGGTGATGCGAGATTGTATGAAGAGGCATGCGAAAGACAAGGCGGAGATGAATAAGATGTTTATTACCACTGGCCAGAGAGTGTCGTTTACGACTGACACATGGACGTCCATACAGAACGTCTGCTACATGTGTATCACAGCACACTACATTGACAGTGAGTGAATTTTGCATAAAAAAATTATTGGCTTTAAAGATATTGTGGATCATAAAGGTGCATCCATTGGGGTGAAGATGAATGATTGTTTAAAGGACTGGGGAATTCGAAAAGTGCTGTGTATTACAGTTGACAATGCTAGTGCCAATGAAACAGCAATTGATTGGTTTAAGCGGAACACGACAGTGAGAGATGATGTCATTCGGGCCCACGAGTTTATTCACGTTCGATGTTGTGCTCATATCATCAACCTTATAGTTGTTGAGGGGTTAAAAGAGGTTGATGATTCCATTACCCGAGTCCGCAGCATTGTACGATATGTGAGGGGTTCCCCTCAAAGGCTTGCCAAGTTTAAGGCAATAGCTGAAGATCTTAAGATTGAATGTTCTAGTATGTTGTGCTTGGACGTTCCGACTCGATGGAACTCTACATACATGATGTTGGATGTGGCACAGAAGTACCAAAAAGCATTCGAGCGGATGGAGGTCGAGGATGGAGGCCTGAGGTATGCTTTGTTGGAGCCAGCAGGACAGGGGCTCGGTGCGCCGGACGCACATGATTGGACCAGTGTGAGCTACTTTGTTGAATTTTTAAGAATTTTTTATGACATAACCATGCGGCTATCTGGATCCAAATATACGACTGCGAACTCATTCTTCAGTGAGCTCTCAGAGCTTCACTTCCACTTGGAAAATAGTTGTACTGACTTTGGTGGATTGTTATCTGCTATGGCTACGAGGATGAAGACCAAATATGATAAATATTTGGAGAATATTGAGAAGATAAATAGATTGCTATTTGTGGCTGTGATCCTTGACCCCCGATACAAGTTGGCCATTCTGGAATTTTGGGTAAATTCCGTCTTCGGGGCAGTGAAGGCTGCAGAGTTTATTAAAGTGTTAAAAAGTGATATTGATGATCTATATAATCACTACAGCAATAGTTGTCAGCCTTCATCCGCAGCTGATAGCTCTTCACATTCGAGGCCGACAGGGTCGACAGCTTCCTCAGGTGATACTAATCCATCTGTAGGGCTTAGAGGCCATCGTATTATGCAGCAGTATCATCAACTCATGTCAACAAGGAATATTATGCATTGTACATCTGAGGTTGAACGATATTTTATGGAAGATGTCGAGGCACCTAGCGATGTATTTCAGTTATTAACTTGGTGGAAATAACTTTCCACCAAGTATCCAGTCCTTTCCCGTGTAGCCCGAGATGTGCTAGCCATTCCTGTCACTACGGTTGCCTTAGAGTCGGCATTTAGCACTGGAGGTCGCGTGTTGGATGCTTATCGGAGTTCATTGTCACCGTCAACCGTGGAGGCCCTCGTTTGCACACATAATTGGATAAGTGAAACGCCTATTGGACTAGATACCGTTGGCGTTGATGCCGAGAGCTATAGACTTGAGTCAGATAAGTTTATATGCTTTTAAATTATTATTTAATTATTTTTAATGTTTCTAACTTCTACTTTTTATGATTTTAAAGATCTAGTTGTGAACCCTAACATAATTGCTGATAACTGAGAGTCAAAGACGAACGCCCCTTGAGAGTTGGAGAGGAGTTGGGAGAATCCCCTTTCTTGGTAAGAATCAAATTCTACTTTTCCTGTGTTCAAATTTTTATTATCAATTTTTTTCATTTATTGATTGCAACTTTCTATCTTCATTTCAATTTTCAGGCATGACCAATGGACCAAAAAGCATTTGAGTGAAATCCGTGTTGTTATTACATTATAAATGGGACTGTTATAACTTATGGCTACATCATACATGTTATTTAGTATCAGATTCTTGTAAAGTTTTGAATCTTTTGAAATATATGGTAGTATTGGTGCCCCAAAGACATTTTAATTTGTCTCTACAATGTCCTATATACTATATACACAAAATAAACAGCTCGACTCCGATCGGAAGTCGGAGTTTCGACCTCCGCTCGGAGTTCCGATCGGAGGTCGGAACTCCGACTCCGATCGAAGTCGAATTCCAACTCCAGTTCGGAGTCGGAGTCAGAGGATAAATTCGACTCCGACTACTGTCGGAGGTCGGAAACGACAACTCCGACTCCGTCGGAGTTAGAGCTCAGCCCTAGTTTGGTTTGTTTGTGTATTAAAAAATGTATTATTACGTTCGAACGTAAAATAAAACCGTTCGAACGTAATATACGTTCGAACGGAAAGTCTGAAACGTTCGAACGTGTTCCTTCCAAAATTCTAATCTCCTTCAACTACGGAGAATAGATGAACTACGGAAAATAGATGAACAATTTTTCAAAAGAATTCCAATATAGTAGTAACAACATAGTAACAATACAACAATATCAAAGAATTCCAATATAGTAGTAACAACACAGTTACAACACAATAATATCAAAAAATTCCAACAACAATATCAAAGAATTTCAACAAAGTAAGGATGTCTGGAAAGTAAAAATATTAAAAAAAACATACCGATATTGAGTTGAGACTAGATTGAGAGAGAATGACGCAACTTTGTTTGTGAGGGAGTGAGAGTGGGAGAAGGGGGAGATTCTAATTTCTGAGATCTGTAATCAACATTTGAATAAAGTTTCCCGTTCGAACGGTTACTTACTAACCGTTCGAACTGGAAACCATGAAGCGGGAAAAATTCCCTCTAAAGTTTCCCGTTCGAACTTTATTTAATAACCGTTCGAACGTAATATACGTTCGAACGAAACGTCTGAAACGTTCGAACGTGTTCGTTCCAGATTTCCAATCTCCTTCGACTACGAAGAACAGATGAACTACGGAAAATAGATGAATAATTTTTCAAAAGAATTCCAATATAGTAGTAACAACATAGTAACAATACAACAATATCAAAAAATTTCAATATAGTAGTAACAACACAGTAACAACACAATAATATCAAAGAATTCCAACAACAATATCAAAGAATTTCAACAAATTTTCAACAAAGTAAGGATGTTTGGGAAAGTAAAAATATTAAAAAAAACATACCGATAATGAGTTGAGACTAGATTGAGAGAGAATGACGCAACTTTGTTTGTGAGGGAGTGAGAGTGGGAGAAGGGGGAGATTCTAATTTCTGAGATCTATAATCAACATTTGAATAAAGTTTCCCGTTCGAACGGTTACTTACTAACCGTTCGAACTGGAAACCATGAAGCGGGAAAAATTCCCTCTAAAGTTTCCCGTTCAAACTTTATTTAATAACCGTTCAAACGTAATATACGTTCGAACGAAACGTCTGAAACGTTCGAATGTGTTCATTCCAGATTTCCAATCTCCTTCGACTACGAAGAACAGATGAATTACGAAAAATAGATGAATAATTTTTCAAAATAATTCCAATATAGTAGTAATAACATAGTAACAATACAACAATATCAAAGAATTCCAATATAGTAGTAACAACACAGTAACAACACAACAATATCAAAGAATTCCAACAACAATATCAAAGAATTTCAACAAATTTTCAATAAAGTAAGGATGTCTGAGAAAGTAAAAATATTAAAAAAAACATACCGATAATGAGTTGAGACTAGATTGAGAGAGAATAACGCAACTTTATTTGTGAGGGAGTGAGAGTGGGAGAATGGGGAGATTCTAATTTCTGAGATCTGTAATCAACATTTGAATAAAGTTTTCCGTTCGAACGGTTACTTACTAACTGCTCGAACTGGAAACCATGAAGCGGGAAAAATTCCCTCCTAAAGTTTACCGTTCGAACTTTATTTAATAACCGTTCGAACGTATAACCCATTAGGGGGAAATTTCCCTCCTAAAGTTTCACGTTCGAACATAATAGACATAACGTTCGAACGTGGAATGATTCATATCAAACCATACGAACCCTAATTATTTACAGTTCCAACCATTGCTAAATTTTTATGAATATTAATCATCAACATTATACTATTACATAAAATAATAACATTAATATATATAGACATATTAGAATATAATATAATTTACGAACACAGTAATATCATATTCAATCATATTCAATAATTACTATATTCAGCAATCACTAGTGTCATTTAATTAGATTACTAACATACTAATATAGTTACTTATATGAATATATAGTACTAATTAAATTTATTAATTATAGTATATATATTACAATATATATATGACACATATTAGTATATATATTATAATATATATGATACATATTAGTAATACATTAAAGTAATACTATATTAGTACTTTATTATAATGTTAGTACTATTTATAGTAATACATGAATATATAGTACTATTTATATTTATTAATTATGGACATCATATATATATATATATATATATATATATATATACAGCAATCACTAGTGTTATATATAATAATATATATTACAATAAATCTATAATAAGATAAATTCTAAAATATAAATATATATATAATATATGACAAAAAACGTTCAAACTCTTAAACATAAACGTTCGAACCCATAAACAATAAGTTCGAACGGATAAACTAACCGTTCGAACGATACTGTATATATAACTTCTCCTCGTCGGTCATTTCAACCGAAACAATCGAATCAAAAATTAAAACCATCCCTAAAAACCTCCATCTCCGCCTTTTAACGACGTCGTTGCCGTCGTGAATAGTGCCCACTCGAAGCCTCCAACCCCCGTTCACCGGTATGTTGATTTTCTAACTATTTTACCGTTTAAATTTAAGTTTTTATGGATTATTTGTTTAAATTAGGATAAATCAATTTATCCATCAATACTCACCGTAAATTTGTTTAAATCTATACTAGGAAGGTTTATTTTGTTTTGTTTTGTTTTGTTTGTTGAGAAATCCAAAGAATCGAAGGATTCCATGGATTTCAATGGCTGAGTCGACTCAGTACCGTTCGAACGACTTGTATGGTCGTTCGAACGGTACTAGCCAAACAGCAATTCCATTTAACTCGTTCGAACGTTTTTGTTTTAGTTCGAACGGTTATATCCAAACAGGCTAATCCGTTCGAACGTTTCTTAAGAGTTCGAACGGTTTTAGCCAAACGTGAATTACATTTAGCCCGTTCGAACTTTTTTGGTAGTTCGAACGGTACTAGCCAAAAAGGTTAATCCGTTCGAACGTGGTTAAAGAGTTCGAACGGTTTCAGCCAAACAGGAATTACATTTATCACGTTCGAACGGTAATGGCCAAACATGCTATACCATTCGAACATGGTTTTGTTCGTTCGAATTGTACTTGCCAAACAAATTAATTACACTTAATTTGGCCAAACATGCTAAGGTATTGGCCAAACATGCATTTCACACGTTCACACGGTATAAATTATGTGTATTTTTATTCACCATTGTTGTTCCATTATTTCTTAGCAAGAATATGTCTTATTTTATAATTAAATTAATATAGCATTTAATCACATTTTATTAAATATTTTTATTATTAATATTGTATTGATGAGTTAATAATTAATTGTAAATTTCAGGTTCATTATTATGTCTTCTTCTAGGACGAGACGTAAGCGACGTAGTTAGGCAGAGACTAGCAGTACTCCTGCTAGGGAGAGGATTGTTTCACTTGAGCGACAGGTGAAGCTTTCTGACTTTGAGAGTCTTGTCTGGGAGGGTCATTCCCTGCCGTCAGTTTTCAGAGATCGTGGTTGGGGACCTATCTTAGATAGTCCAGATGACTCATTTGAGACTATCGCTTATATCGACATTGTTTCTGAGTTCTATAGAGAGCTCGGTAATGCCAGCCCAGATGATGGAGGGGCATATAGCATGTCTGTCTGAGGAGTTCCGATTGTATTTTCACGGGACCGACTATCTGAGCATCTTCGTATTCCTAGGCTGCCAGATGCATATCCGAACATGGTGCCTAGAGAGTCTGATCCTTCAGTTGAGGATGAGACAGCTGAGGAGGATGCATCATTCCATTATACAGATGACGTCGATATCATTGCTGATCATGAGGTGATGGATTTGGTTGTTGGTCCAGATGCTCCCCTGTATGACGGGACGAAGAGCATCAAGCAGGTAGATTTATCCTCGTTCTTCAAGATCCTGAATTTGATAATCGCCAACAACATCGACCCTCGGCAGCACAAAACAGAGGTTGGCATTGAGTAGACAAAATTTATGATACGGGTCGCTCGTGGCATTCCTATTGATTTGGTGGGATATATATTTGATAGGATTCGATCAGAGTCCTGGTACATTTCTACAGATATACTACCATTCGGGATCCTGATCACCCGATATCTATTATTTGCTGGTGTTGTGCCTGATATTGCCGAGCGTAAATGGCAGCCAATGGGACCGATCAACAGCACTACCCTCTCACGCAGTACAGGACACTCGAGACTGCGTCTTCGTGGGCAGCATCCAGACCCAGTTGATCTTCAGAGAGATGCACAGCCAGGAGATCATGGACCACAGGTCGAGGCATCAGTACATAGCGCTACACGTGAGGACATGGCTGAGATCGTGTGTGCAGCGATCAGCGGACAGACATCAGCGCTGATCGATGCAGTGCGTACTGAGGTCCGTTCTGCTATGTCTGATTTTCTTACTGAGATTATTGGTAGCATCTCTGAGTTACGTACGAAGGTTGATGCCATGTCTGCGACTCAGATCACCATTAGTACTCGACTGACATAGATCGAGGAACGTTTAGATGCAGTCGAGGATCTGTGCAAAGAGTTGGGATCTTAGTATTTTCTATATTTTATTTATTTTTTCTTTTGTTTTTAAAATGGACAATATTTAATATTTTGTAAATTCACTATTTATTTATGAAAGTCTTATTTTATATTTCCTGAACTAATCATTGATTTATATTATTCATATTATTTAATCAATAAATTTATTATAATTACTAGTTAATATAAATATAATTCTCTTTTTTTAAAAAAAAATGCTCATCGTTCGAACGGTCAAAAGTTACGTTCGATTGATAATATATACGTTCGAACGCTGAATCGTCACTGTTCGAACGTTTCCATTTTTAGGGACGCAATTTTTCGTCCCTAAATATAACGTTCGAACGATTTTATTATGAGTTCGAACGGAAAACTTTTTTTGGGATGAAATCTAAAATTCGTCCCTAAATCTCACTTTTTGGGATGATTTTTATTCCGTCCCAAAATAAAATCGTTCCAAAATGTTATTTTTGTGGTAGTGCAGGACGCAACACGAGAAAAAAATAAAAGTTTTTTATCAAGTTGCGATGGAGTACTTTTCATGACTGATGTACGTATTTTGATCATCATCATGTGGATGATATCCAATATCCATGAGAGAAGGACCAGATGCCACAAAAGAAATGGATGGATGATAATATTAATGGGGAACCCATATGGCAAACATATGCATATACATAAATAGTGATGTTAGGCTGCCCTGCAGTGATAGTTGGGCGTACTGTTTAGGTAAATTTTATCTTTTTCATTTTTTTTAATTTTATCTTTTTTCATGTTTTTAACATCTTTAAATATTTTAAAATATATATCAACATATTAATAATTATTTTCTTAATTAATAAATAAATAAATTAAAAATAAATAAATACTATCAAAATGAGATATCAAAAGGAATTTAAAGCTACACTTGCTAGTGGACTTATCCTTTTCATTTGACAGAGATTCCTCGACCCATGAATATAATTAGGTTTCAGGAAAGACAAGGAGTGGAAAAGTTCCATTGGGCGAGATTGTCCACTATACATGCAAACGTACGACAGCTACAGTTTAGATCATAATCAAGAAACATGTAAAAGATGCACCTGGAAGAAGCTTACCATCAAATATTGAAAGAGTGGCTAGTGGAAGCTGTGAAAAAACGAGGGGATGGCATCGACAGAAAGGTTTGTGTGTAGAGTAGGCACTCAGAATCTTCATTTTTCCATATCAATCTCTGTTCTGTTTAATTGCCACCACTAACGCGATAAATTTCCCCTCGATTTTTTTTTCTTAATTTTTTATGGTGATTTAGAATCTAAATACAAGATTTAGTGATGATTGTGATGCTTTTGTCATCCAGTTGCGTTTTTTCTTGGAGGATATGAAACGATCAACTTATTCTGCTCTCCCAAACAGTGGCGAGAATCAAGAAATATATGAGAATGAAACCGAGAATATCTGTATTTTATTTTTTATGCTCATCTCTATCACGCGAACCTCTGCATATGCTGCCAAAGGAAAAAGGGCACGATAAAGTTGCAATATTGCTAGCTGAGCAGTAGCAGGAAATCGAATACTTGTGCTGCTAATTTCTCGTTTGTTTTTACAGTTTATCTCAACTACTCTCATTTCATTTAATTATTATAATTTTTTTAAATTTTTACATAAAATAAAATAAAAAATTCAACTTTTTCAAATCATAAAATAAAAATAATATTAAAAAAATATATTATAATAATTTTTTATTCTATTTTTTTACTTTAATTTTAAATTATCTCTTCTCATATACGAAAACAAATAATACAAAAACAAACGAAGCCTAAGTAATTGGGAGAACTTGCAAATTACGTACTTAATTAATTATAATAAATTCCTGATAGAGATTTATGAGATGAGATGATTTTAGATGACAATTGAAAGTTAATAAAATATTGTTATAATATAATTTTTTAATATTATTATTATTTTAAAATTTAAAAAAATTTAATTATTTATTATATTTTGTGTAAAAATTTAAAAAATATTTAATAATAAGATAAGATGAGTTGAAATAGTTTCTCAATTCAAATTGGATTTTAATAAACAGCCTCTATAAGGGTTTTGCAAATGGAATCCAGATAGAAAAGTTCTTCCTTGGTAATGGCATCTCATTCCACAACCTTGATCTTTGCATGAGTTAGCTCCAAATCATGCTTACACCCAAACTTCATATTTTTGTATGTTTTTTTCTGAAATAAAGACAGAATAAAAGGCTAGGCATTTATAAATAGTTCATATTGATCCATTCTTGATCAATTCAGAAAACCACAAACTTACAAGCATCTTTCTAAAGCAAGACATAAACCCAAAAAAAAAAAAAAAAAAAGGAAAGTCTTGAACTTGTTAGATTTGGCATCCTGCCAACATTCAAAGCTCAAACTCGAAGCTACTAATGCTGGACAGGGAGAGCTTTAGGAAGGGCTTGAGCAGAAACAGAGATAGTTTGCAATTTGCAGTCAGCAGAGAAGAAATGGGAATTTTCTTCAGGGGAGATCTTGCTGATAAGGCCTAGCAGAATGCGCTCAAGTTCTTCTCCATCTATCCACTCATGAATTTCTGCCTTAATAAGCAAAGGATTCTTGCAAATTAGATCCCACAAGGGAAAATTCTTCCTTGGCATCACATAGTCTCCATCTCTGAGCTTCAAGCTTGGGCAATAGTCTCCACTTCCATCCCCAAGATAGATGAACTTCTTCTCCTCCTCTTCCTCCTCCTCTGTTACTGAGGCTTGTATTATTTTTATGATTGCACCCTGGAGTTTCACAAAGCAGAATTAGCCACAAGTTCTTTATGTGATCAAAATCTTAAGGCTATAAAATCGGATATTATATGTGGGGTTGCAGAACAAAAACAACCCATTAATTAAAACGAGACACGTACATGTCCATGATATTAACTATGAATAATTAACACTAAAAACAATTAATATCAATTATTATTAATTATTTTTCGTGTCAAATTGGTCAATAAGTTGGATTCTTGTCGGAAATTAAATAATTCCCCTAATTTTCATTTTCATTCTTAAAACGAATTAAATAACCAGGTCCAACAAATAAACACCTACTAAATGGCCGGGGTACGTAGGAATTAATTACTACCTTGCACATGTTGGGTGGGCAGAGACTGCAGCCATGGGAGGATTTGTGGAAATCATGGTAGGGGAAGATCCTTAGCCTTCCTTCTTCATCCACAAAGCTTGGGTTCGTATTGATCTCCGAAAAATAATCCCTTAACCCAAGATGCTTCAGAATGGTCTCGATAAAAAACAGGTTTGCATCGCTTAAAATCCTCAAATCACACCTTAAAAAAAAAAAAGAAGGAAAAGCATAAGTTACACAGATTTTAGAGGGAAAAAAAAACAGAGGTTGGCAGAGAGATTATATATGTTTATTATACCCTAAAGCATGGGCTGCTTTAATGGCAGGGACGACTCTTGGATGTATCGGTGTCCGTTTGAGAACTTCTTCAACGTCCTCGATGGTTTTTCCTTGATCATGGAGCTCCTTCATCATCCTATCCTGTAAATGATTTTTTTTTTTTTTAACAAAAAGCAAGAACGTTAATTTTTCTTCCTTTTGAAAAGAAAAAAAGAAAAAGAAAAATCCCCAGAATTAATTCTCATAAATAAATCAAGATTAACGTACCATGAGAGAGTTCCAAGGCATGGTAGGGAGGAGCTCATTGAACATGTCTGTGGCACCCAGCTCGTCGATCACCCAGTTGTCGCTGTCGCAGTCGATGATCGTCTTGTCGAAGTCGAAAACCACCACAATCCTGGCCATTGTATTCCCACCTACGTACCGATCGAGAATGCCGGAAAACAGTGTCGACCCAGGAAATTAACAGCACTTCTAAAAAACAAGCGTCTTGTTTCTTTGTTCCTGTTACCAGAAGAATTGTTTGTGCCAAGCGACTCCGAAGGAGGAGGGTATTTATAGGCTAAAGAATTGTGTGAACGTGAAGTAGAACAGTTACTCGGAATCCGGATTTTGGAGGAATATTACTTCGAATAAAGAGTCTGTGACTCTGTGGTACGCTGGAGATGTTCATTAATCTACAGGTCCCAGTTTTCTAGAAAATGTCACGTTCCCTCAAACACCATGTGCTGGCCGTGCGATGTAATGACTTTGAGATTATTAGGGCATCCAACGGGAAAGAGGGCGTTATCTTTTTTGCTAAAAAGATAAAAGAATAAAAAAGAAATTAAGTGCTGGTGAGGGAAAAACGCGGGAATAAGAGAATATTCTAAGGAGAATTGAATTCACTGGAGTTTTTGGCCACGAGTGAACGCACTTTGCAACCAACAGTTTGGGAAATGGAATATTCTGGGTTTGGTTCTATTTTTTTCCTTTCGAGTGGCTGTTAAGAGTATTAGCATTGGTCTATATATATACATATATAAAATTATCTCTCTTGCATAATCATTTGGTCATTCAAGTAAAATTTTTACATTGACTTATGCATATTTGAGATTAAATAATAATAAAATATTATTTTTTTATTATTATTAATTTTTTTCTAAAATCAAAATTTTTATATATTTTTTGTAATTAACATTCACTATATACATTGGACATTAATAATACAAATGTAATAATAAAAAATATAATTTTTTTTATATATTATATTAAAAATATAATAAAATGAAATATATATATAATATATTATAATAATAAAATGAATGTGTACGTGAAGATTTGTTGTATTGTTGAGGGAGGGAGAAGAGAAAAAGATTGAGAGAAAAAGAGTGGAATGAGAGAGAAATAATAGATAAAATATGTTTGATGAAATGAATAGTTGCTATCCAAATTTGGATAACAACTGTTCATAGGTAGCTAAATTTATGGATATGCATAATCCAATGCAGGTGATTTTATGACCATATTATACAAATATGATTTTGTATATATCTATGTATAGTCCAATATGAGTGCTCTAAGCATGGCTCTGTCACGGTCAACCTACGTACGTTCCCCATGTTTTAACCACATTTTTTCTCTAAATGCTAACTGTAATTACACTTTTAATATGTTAAAAATTATGAAATTTAAATTTTTTTTAAAAAATTGATAACATATGTCTTGTATATAAAATTAATGTGGCATTCTTTTTATTATTAACCAAACAACCTTAATTAATGTGACCTTTTTTGTTTTGCAAATTACAGAAGGAATTCAAATCCAATTCGACCTCTGATTTCATTCTGTCATACTACTGATCGATTGCACGCATTCAATGCTTACGTTTGTTTGCTTTTTATAAATACATTATACATATAAATATATACACATGCACATGCGAAGGTTAGACACGACAATGTCTGTTTTTCTTTCTTTTTTCCTTAATCGTTGACACTGCAGATGAGTCTGACAATATTATTATTTACAAAATATTATTTTAAGTAAGGAGTACTTTTATAAAATAATTTCTAAATTAACATTATTTTACAGAAATAGTATCAATGACGAAAAGGGAAAAATCAAATATGTTGTATCTCTAAGTGTCATAGTTCACAAATGAATACATCTACCTTTTATATACAGAGAAATAAGCGGGAAAATAAATTTTAAATTAAGTTAACTAACTAAACATTAGTCATTTCTAATAGCTCTAATATGCCCCCCTCAGGCTAGAGCATAAATATTGATGATGCCTAGCTTGGAAAGCAAAACAGAAAACGGAGGATAAGCAAGTGGTTTTGTAAAGCAATCAACAAGTTGATGTTGTGAGGAAACATGAAACGGGCGGATGACTCCAGCTTAATTTTATCATGAACAAAGAGGCAATTGATCTTGATATGTTTAGTACGTTTGTGAAAAAACAAGGTTAGAGATAATGTGAAAACCATCTTTATTATCACAATACAATGCAACATCATCAAGATGAGGAACTTGTAAGTCACAAAGTAAAGAGAAAAGCCGAACCATTTCACAAACAATGGTGGTCATTGCCCTGTACTCTGCCTAAGTTGAGGATATTGAAATTGTGGGCTTTTTCTTTGATTTTCATAATATAAGAGAACTATCAAGGAATATGCAAAAACCAATAATGGGCCTCCTTGTGTCACTGCATCAGTCCAATTTGAATCAGTAAATGCAGTCAATTGGAGATGTGAAGTAGAAGGAAAATATAATCATTGACCAGGTGAAGCTTTGATGTACTGCAACACTCTATAAGCAGCATGCAAATGAGGACATCTAAGTGAGTCCATGAATTGGTTGAGGGTATGGACAACGAAGGTAATATCTGGTCTGGCTATAATAAGGTAAAGCAACCTACCCACCAGGCGTCTATAAGCTGTAGGGTCATCTACAAGAGGCCCATTAGATTGAGAAAGTTTGATATTTTGTTCTATGGGAGTCTTAATAGGTTTGGAACCCAAATAACCACTGTCTGATAAGATTTCTAAGGCATGCTTTATTTGACGAAGAGAAATGCCTTTATTAGTTTGAGCAACCTCTAGTCTCAAGAAGTATTTCAAAGATCCAAGATCTTTTAACTTGAACTTTTGATCAAGGAATGCCTTAAGAGTGTTGACAGATTTTATATCATTGCTGGCAATAAGAATGTCATCAATATACACTAGTAAGGCAATGAAAGTAGAACCTTGAGATCAAGTAAATAAAGAGTAATCGACCTTGGACTATATAAAGCCATGCTCAAATAGTAGAAGAGAACTTAACAAACCACTGGCGTGAAGCCTGTTTTAAACCATATAAAGACTTGTTGAGCCGACACACTCTATTGTCACATTTATCACCAAAGCCTAGGGGGTAATGACATATAGACTTTTTCCAAAAAATCTCCATGTAAGAAGATATTATTGACATCTAACTGAATTAGATGCCAGCATTTGACAACTATTATGGCTAAGAGACACTTAACTATAACCATCTTAGCAACAGGGCAAAAAGTGTCAGTGTAAAGCTTTTGGCAACCAACTGTGCCTTATACCTCTCAAGGGTACCATCAGATCGAAGTTTCACCTTATAAACTCATTTGCATCCAATTGGACTTTTTCCAAGTGGAAGAGTAGTCAAAGTCCAGGTGTTATTATTTTCTAAGGCTGTAATTTATTCAGCCATAGCAGTTCTCCAGTGGGAAAACTTTACAGCTTGATGATAAAACTGAGGTTCAAAGATAGTAGAAATAGTCAAGGCAAAGCTTTGTGTTTAGGAGGTAGAAGAGAATATGAAAGTGAATGAGATATAAGATATTGCTTACCTGACAAAGGACCAAACAAATCAATTGGAGATGAAAAAGGGCAAGCATGAAAAGATGCCAAATGGCAATGGTAGTCTTGCAAATAACCAAATGGCAAGAACTCTAGAAGATCGTCTATATGAAATGGGGTCAGAAACATGATTTAATAGTGTAAGATTAGAAGAAGCAGTGTCAGAATTAAGAGATGGGAAATGAAGATTGGACAAATTATGAATGGTCAGAGATAGGCTGAGGAAGAACAACAGAAGAAGAAACTTGGAAGTGATCAATGTTACGAGATATTGATTGAAAAGGAAAGATGTGTTCATTAAAAATAACATCACGAGAAACAAAGGTTGAATGAGTATCAAGATCATAAAGTTTGTAGCCTTTAATAGCTAGAGGGTATCCGAGGAAAATGCATCTACAAGCCCTGGAGACAAATTTAGATCTATTATGGGCTAAAGTGGATGCATAACAAAGAGAACCAGAGACCTTGAGATGATCATATGAGGGTGGTCTTTTGAAGATTAGATTGAAAAATGAGAGAACGAGCAATATTGAGAAATGTGCTAATGTTTCCTTTCTACAATAGAGTTTTGTTTGGGAGTAGTTATACAAGAAAGTTGGTGTTGAATGCCTTTTGTAGAGAAGAATCGATGCATAGCAAATTCATTACCATTGTCAGTATGATTGATTTTGATTTTGGAATCAAACTGATTTTCAACCATAGCAATAAAATATTGTAATAAAACTTTAGCATCGAATTTAGGCTTTAACAAGTAAATCCAAGTGTGCGAGAATAATAATCTACTATGGTTAAAAAGTACCTAGAACCATTTATGGATTGAGGGTGAAATGGCTACCCAAATGTCATAGTGTATGAGCTCGAAAGGAAAAGAGAAATTACTTTGACTATTATGAAAAGGTAATCTCTTGTGTTCAATAAAAGGACAAACATCACAGTGTGTGAGATTATTGTTAGAAAGGTGAGATACAAGATGAGGGAAAAACTTCATTCTAGAAAAAGAGGGATGACCTAACCTTTTATGCCAAACATCAATATTAATATGAATAGATGAATGGAAAACAAACACATCTTTAGAGCTAACGGGTTGTTCTGATTGTTGCAACAAATATAATCATTCTTTAGCTTTACCCTTCCCAATCGTCCTCTAATAGATGAGGTTCTGAATAAAGCAAGCATCACAAAGAAAGACGAGCAAACAAGAAGAAGAATTGATTAGTTTACTAACAGAGAGAAGTGAATGAAAGAACACATAATACGTTGTGTAAAAGAAGAGAATGTGACATATAAATGGAACCTATATGAGTCACTGACACAGAGGCTCCATTTGGTAATTTGACAAAGGAATTATGAACATGTTGAAAAGAATTGAATAAAGATACGAAATGGACCTTATTATCTGTAGCATCAATATTAATTATCCAATCATTAGAACCAAAGCTGGAAGTACTTATTTTCTTGATGGAAAAAACAAAATGTTGGGAAGAGAAATTGGAAAGAAAATTACCCGATATATGCTCAAGAGGAGAAGAAGAAGTTACATTTGCTGCCTGTGGTGGAGAAGGATTTGATTCATAATTGAGAAGAGCTAAAAGTTGTTAGCATTGCAATTGTGTGAGAGGTAAGGCAGTAGTGGGATCAAACAAAGCAACTTGATGAGCTGAGGATGAATGATTTTGAGATTTGCCTTTAGATTGATACCCAGGGGGATATCCATGAATCTTGAAGCACTTGTTAACAGTGTGTCCAGATATCGCACAATGAGAGCAAATAAGCCTTTCTCTTCGAGAAGAATTCTTGTTAACATTTTGAAGCTTGCCAGAGGAATTAGAAGATAAGGCAGCAGATTGAATATTGGGAGTCAATACAAAACCTATCTCACGTTGGCGTTCTTCTTGAAGAACAAGGGAGAAGAAACCTTGTTAATTGGAGGAAATGGTTCAAGAAGAAGAATATGTCTGTGAATGTGAGAGTACGAGTCATTTAGCCCTATCAGAAAATGCATTACATACTCCTGTTGTTGCAGATTTAACAACGTAAGTAATCCTCCACATGAACAAACAGATAATGGTCTATAATTCATCAATTCATCCCATAGACCTTTCAGTTGAGTATAATAAGCACTAACAGAGAGGCCGTCTTGTGTGAGAGGCCGTCTTGTGTGAGAGAAGCAATAGCTTTCTGTAATGGGAAGATACGAGTTCCATAAACTTGAAAAATGCGTTCTTTAAGGTCAGACCACATCTTCATGGTAGAATCAACATAGATGAAGCTGGCAGACCATATTATTGCATCTAGTCCAAGAAGGAAACATAGGAGATGTCTATGATGGCAGTGAAATAGATCCATCCTCAAATCCAACCTTGTTCTTAGCAATTAAGGCCACAAGAATGGATATGCGCCAGGTGTTATAGTTATCACCAAGGCTTGAGTGACGAGTAAGGTGACTGGACTATCTCCCTCAGGGCTGGAAGCATCCTCATATCATTTTAATGCATAGGAAAGAGTTCAATTGATATCATATCATGATGAAAAGGGAAAAATCGAATATGTTGTATTTTTAAGTGTCAGAGTTCACAAATGAATACATCTGCCTTTTATGTACAGGGAAACAAGCAGGCATATAAATTAAGTCAACTAACTAAACATTAGTCATTTCTAATAGCTCTAATAAATAGTACTCTCAATTTGACGTAGTTTTATAAAATAGACCTTACAATATTTATCGAGAAAAGTCACAAACTTTTCTAGCGATGATGTTAAAGTATTTTTTTTTACAGCGATTTTTGTATTTATTTTTTAAATACAAAATAAAAATACAATAGTAAAAGATTATAAACAAACACAAATATTAAAAAAAAATACATTTCGATAATTAATGGAAATCAGTAGACTCTCTATCATTTTCCATATAAATTATTGTAGAAAGTATTTATATCATTACTCTTTTTTCCGCACAAAGTTTGAAGAATTAAAAAAGGCGGATGGAATATGCCCACGAGCTCACGATTGTTTATCCAAGAAGAGCTACTCCCAACTCTCAAATATTTTAACATATCCTGCTAATTTCTCGTAAGAGGCATTTTTGTGTAGTGTGTGCTGCAAATAGTATAGTATCTAATGCCAATGACAAAAGAAATCAGTCAATAAAACATTAATATTATATATAGTATCTAATTCTTCATCCATTGAATCATTTATTGAGGTCCGAGAAAATCCTTGTAAATGATCTTACGTACAGATAACGTCTCTGGGAAACAAACAAAAAAAACAACTAAGGGACCCGTGCACCATTTTGTGCCGGCGGCGGGGTAAGTTGATCAGTTGCACCATTTTCGGGTCCTCTGATGTTGGAAAGGACTAGACACTACATGCCACTATATGTTGATATCAATGATGTGCATGCATGAGGCTTTTGCCCTGGCCGCCTGTCTCCCTCCTTCGAGAAGAAGAATATAATCGACTTCATAACTTTGTTTAAAAGATCGTATGCATTCCGTAAAGCGTTTCTTTGGGATCAATTATTTTTAACGAAAATAATTATTTTTTATCAAAATAAATTTATTTTTATTATAAAGAATCGTTATCGTCGTAAATAATCCGTCATAAATATTGAAAAATAATCTCACATTACTTATAGATCATAAAGTCTTAGGTATATTTATAAAGAATAAATAATTCTTTTTTGTAAAATCGATTTTATAAAATGAGTTAGGTTCAAGAATTTTTTCAATGAATACTTATTTTTCTTGTAGTCACAGTACCATTAATTGCCGCAAATTGGCAAATTGAGTTCTTGAGTTGTGCTGATCATGTACTGTTCCATGGACAATAATCCTACAAAAACCTAATGCATGCCCTACTACTACAATCTGTAATTTTCTTTATCAAGAATTATAAATGACATTAAAGATTAATTATATATACTTATGCATATATACATGATGTCGATCATGCACCAGGCATGCAGGCACCGCACCATGATATAATTATTAAGATGTTGGGCCTGAATAATTTAAGTTGGATATATATTATATCGTATGTACATTATGTGTGTCATGTTATTTCTGGATAAAATGATTTTTTTTTTCTTTTATTGGATGTATTTGATGCGTGATGATCATCTAAAACGTCGCGAGATGCATGGCAGGTTAACGGCGAACGTGTTTCGAGCATGTTGGTTAACGTACGTGACGCCCAACGGCTCTACGTACACAACACACTACATGATTAGATCTCCTTTTCTTGGCCGGTATATATCCACGTTAAGCCCATTCAAGTTCACGAGGATTTTCCTGACCAGCAAAATAAATGAAAAAAATAAATTCACGAGAATTTGATCATGTACTACCACCTTCAACTTTGTATTCGTGGCTAGCTAGAGCGAGTACTACTTTATTTCTGTACATTTTTTTTTTTGTAGGGGGGTGGTAGCTATTATATATGACATGATTACACATGCTCGTTGTACGTGTAAAAGACCTTTTCTGCTTGGGAGGAGGGAATTAGCTGCAGGGACATCTGCATGTGTCTTGTGTGGACAAAAGAGGCTTTGCATACACAAGCGTCCTAGCCGATCGCGAGCTTATAAAGCATGATATTTTGAGCATTACTGTCCTTGACTTTTACATTTTATTTACGTCGGCAAGCATGCGGCGGCTTTTTCGTTTATCACTATGTTATGTGTGCGAGAGTCTTATGCCTCGTTTTTTTTTTTTTTTTTTTTTTTTTCTTTTTTAAAATAAGATAAGATAAGATGAATTGAAATTAAAATTAAAAAAATTAAATAATATATTATTATAAGATATTTTTTTATATTATTTTTATTTTAATATTTGAAAAAGTTGAATTGTTTATTTTATTTTTTATTATAATTTAAAAAGTTGAATTATTTATTTTATTTTATATTAAAATTTGAAAAAATTGTAATAATAAAATTGAGATGAGATGAGATATTTTCTGAAAACAAACGAG
Organism: Cyclocarya paliurus; assembly: GCA_029856935.1. Taxonomy (NCBI): domain Eukaryota; kingdom Viridiplantae; phylum Streptophyta; class Magnoliopsida; order Fagales; family Juglandaceae; genus Cyclocarya; species Cyclocarya paliurus. Next base: position 8,749,141 of record JARVXP010000207.1, on the reverse strand, counting down.
GCCTTAACTCCTGTTTAAATATAAGAAATGTTTTATCTCATCTTATTATTCTAATTTTTTTAAATTATTACACAAAATATAATAAAAAATTCAACTTTTTCAAATCTTAAAATAATAATAAGATTAAAAAATAATATTATAATAATATTTTATTCAACTTTCATTTTAATTCATCTCATTTCGACTCACTATCTAAGCCACATCTTAACCAGAGATAACCACCTAATTCTGATCTATTAATTAGTCAATGATCAGATAGTGTTTTGTATAATCCGGTCGAATAATAATCTTGCCCTATATTTTTGGGCTCTAGATCTTTTTCCCCTTGGGGTTTTCATGCGTTTCCTAACCAAGAACTTATACTGATCAATGATCACCAACCAGGTCTCAAACAGGTACGTGTGAATCTAGCTAGCCGGTGTCCAACTTAAAAAGATATCTCTTGCAGCCTGAATAATTTGACAGACATATCTATTTATATTAAAAATGTCTCTTCTGGGGTAATAAATCATATTTCAATGGCTTATTAAAAAAAATAAAAATAGGGTTTTTCGGTTGTGTGGCCGAGAGCTAAATGGGTTAAGCCTTGTGTCAGGGGTTCTGGGTTTTTGACATCGACTGATTTTGGGGCTTTGCCTGAGGACCCATGCATTTTGATAGGGCCTAAACTTTCATGGATGAATAGAGATGGGGATCAGTTTAATTTGTTCTATTTCTGTTTGGACTGGTTGAGGTGGGTCTCGCATCTATATGTGTTTTCTATGAGTGATGCTGGGCGGCAGCAAAATTTATCTTTTATTTTTATTTTTCACATTTTTTTAACATTTTTAAATATTTTAAAAAAATAAAAAAATATTAATATACTAATAGTCACTTCCTTAATTAGTAAGTAAAAAAAATTAAATACATGAACGGTCAAAATGAAATGACAAAATGAGAGGATATACTAACATTATTCTTTTTCTATGTATACATAGGCTAATTGAGACTGTACCCTTTATCCAATGTGATTTTACTATGAAACCCCAAATAAAGTTGATCATTTTTTAGTTGCTTATGTGGATGTTCTAGTGCCAATTCACCTAATTATGTGGACTTTTTTGAACAATTTTTATTAATTATACTTTATTGTTCATGGAAAATGGGCTATTTTTCGTCATTTGTTTGATATAACTATAGCATGGTGTACTAGCAAACAAACTACTCTATCACACTACAATTTTCGAAGCATCGGATGTTCAATAGTTTGGCTCATATTCATCACGCTATCTTTCTTCTCGATTCTATTATGGTAGATAATCATCAACCTTCCATAAAGTTAGCCGAATATTTAGTTTTCCAAATACATATTTGTTAACTTTCCCAATTCATGTATTTTTTAGTTTTATAAAAAATAATAAGTTGCTGAATTTTAGTAGAAGTTAAGATTCTGTTTCGATACTAAAAGTATCTCAGATCATCTGTAGATAATAATGAAATAGTTATAAATAATTTTTGAATAGTAACAAACTATTTATGAATATTAGTAAAATAATTTGAGAGCAGTTTAGTTCTCAAACATACCCTAAATAATTTACACATTTGATCTTTTGTGAATATAATCACTTTTTCTCATATTATCAGTGAAGAAAGACAATTTTTTTTTTTTAAAAAAATAAGGGTATGTTTTTGGGACAAAATTATCTATTATGATCACTTCTAAACCCGATTCACATCAAGACGAACAGGTTAATGTAGACCAACTCTATATTTTTTAAGGTTATGATTTTAAGAAAAGAGTAATATTAGATACAGTTTTAAGGTGTATAAGCTCAATTCAACACATTTAGTTTAAAAAAAAATTGAGTTTGCTATTAACAATTAATTCTTTTGTTTAAGTTTTATATTGATCTATTTTTTTAAAATAAACTATACTAGATTTGAACATATTAAAACTATAAATATTAGTTTTAAAAAAATGTTTATCCTTCTCCGAGATTAGCACTCATTGCGTTTTTTTGGCGCATTGGCTTTATTAAGATACTTTTTTATTCCGTCAATCAAACTAATTGGTCACGTTCTTGACAGGTGACCTTTCACACTCAAATGATATCATGACCCATTCTCATATTTTCTTCAAGATTTCCCATTTCAAGTGAATATTATCTATTGGATCAAACATTATCATTATATGAAATGTTGTATAATTTTCCATGAATCAATACTTCTTATCCTAAGTATGATACGCCTTGTTTAAAATATTGTAATTTTTTGTTGACAAATATATAAAAAATATTACAATATTATTTATCTCACTAAAAACATTCTTATCAATTTGTTTATTTTTAATCAATTCGTTTAGTTATGATATCCTCAGCAATACCAGCATACAATGCATTATATATTTATAAAATGTTACCGTCACATAGAAATTTTATAAAAAATTAGACTACATTTAAGTGTTGAATTGAGTTGAGTTGAGTTGAAATAATAAAATATTGTTAGAATATTATTTTTTAATATTATTCTTATTTTAAAATTTTAAAAAATTGAATTGTTTATTATATTTTATATTAAGATTTAAAAAAGTTGTAATGATAAGTTGAGAGGAGTTGCACATCCAAACATACCAAAATCAACGTAATTTTATATAATATATTAAATCTATTTTGTAATCAAATTATTTTAATTTATAAATTTATTTTTATAAAAAAAATTTGTGCTTAAAATATTTTTCTTATTATTTATTTAAAAGAAAATTCTGAAGATGAAAAGACGATCAAGGTGATGTCTGTCACTGTCCAACAATCCTCTCGTTCTTTCACAAATGACAAATCCCTCAAAACTCCTGATAAATTTTCCCAATCATTTATTAAGATCCACCGGGTTTAACCTCACCTGGTTGAACCACCGCATTCCTCACCAACCAATCAAACCACATCTTTCTCACTACTTATGCTGTCAATCGCCCTGGGAGACCCTTGACGTGTCCAACCTTTGTAATTTTATCAGAACCTGGAAAAAGAAAAAAAGAAAATTAGAGGCCCATTATTGGGCGCAAACAAGACAGGGAGAGGGAGACAGAGGTGTGTTTGTGTATGCGTGTGTGTTGGTTCCTTCAAAGCCCAAAGAATGGTCTGCTCAAGTCACATTTTAATCGCAAAAATCCCAATCTTCTCCTTCTAGAGAGAGAGAGAGCGCGAGGGAGAAAAGTAAAGAGAGAGAGAGATATATATATATAGAGAGAGAGAGATAAATTTTGTGCTTGTTCGTGTGCTTCAATGGTTGAATTAAAAACCTGGACATATGTGAGATTTTTGTTTTATTTGATGGGTTTTTGAAGCTATGATCCTTGCGAACCCGGGTAAGCGATCTTCGATGCAGTGATTGGATTGGTCGAATTCGATTGGAGCCGTTAGATTTTGGTTTACAGGTGCAATGAACGGTGGCGATGAGGTCTTCGCAGCTCCGGTAGGCCCGCCTCAACAGCTGGAGTGGAAATTCTCTCAGGTATTCGGGGAACGCACGGCCGGTGAAGACGTTCAGGAAGGTATTAATACAATAACACTGACGATGTCAATCGTCGTCTTCGGAAAATATAGCCATGCCCTTCTTTGGATCCCATCGATAATATCTATAAGGTTTTGGGATTAGGGTTTGTTTTTGAGTTTAGATCCGTTTTAGATCGTGGGTCGCCGAGGAATTGTGGTTTTGTGACGTGGGTCGCGGAGGAAATGTCGTATTGTTATGAGGTCGGGGTTTATATATATATATATATAAATTTTTTTTTGGGGGGGGGGGGGGAGGGGGATAGTGGGCTTTGGGTGTGGAATTATGGGGACAGTCATGTGATGTTTGGATGGTATTGTGATAATTGAGTTTGCATTGGGTATTCTCGAATTGGGAGGTCGAGAGTGTCAAAGTGAGCTTGGTTGAGTTATGGTGGTGGTTGTGGTCGATGCACTTTTTTTGGGGTCATAATTGGTTGTTTATAGTGGCAAATGTATGGTATCGCATACACAATAGACGGGATCTTAATCATTTTCTGTTCATTCCTTGATTAGTGCCATTGAGCTTGTAGTGCATGAATATAATTCCCTGACTTCAATTGAAAGTGAAATCTGACCAGCAGTGGTTGCAAGCGTGGACTATATTTACTGTGTTCGTTAAATCATGTGCAAAGTGAGTGTTCCAGAACATTTAGAAGTCTCACATAAGTATATATAATAGTTGTATCATTGGCCTTGCTATATCTAGGAGCTAAAGATAACTATATTTTCCAGTTTCATCATGCAATTAAGCACGCATTATGAAAACCAAGCTGCATTGTTATTGCAATATTCTTATTTCTGTCTCAAGCACTACGTTGAATATGGGAGAGCATAGTTCAAAGGACAATAGGAGGAAAGGAGGTCAAATTACTAATTCTGCGACCGAGGTCTAGTGCTTTTGGTGATTGAGAAACATGTATTGCTTTAGTCAGCAGGTTCTTTGAGAAAATGTCATTGAAGATTCACTGGACTAGCACAATTAGAATCTTGGTGAAGTGACCTAATTCTTATTATTCAGAAAAGGTCATCCCATTCTTTTGTACTTTTATTATTCTATTTTTTCTAGTCTAAAATTAAATTGCAGAAAACCAAGAATCTGGACCTACATTAATATTTTGTAACCTAGTGCATCGTTATTGTAAATGAAACAAAGACTCCGAACTCGTACCTCTGCTTTACGTTTGGCATTGTTAATCAGAGAGACTACTTATCCAAAAAAAAGAAATAGAGTGACAAAATTAGCTTTGATACCAGTTGCTAAAAAAACTTGAACATATCTATACGTCTTCTATTTTACATCAGATTAATTCATGCATCTATTCTGGGTTGGCTGATTTGCTTGTTTGGTACAGTTCTTGCTGGTTATTTGGTACACTTTTGAAAATCAATTCCAAAATTTGTCTGTTTCTATATAGGATAGCAGTTAGTTATACTAACTTTTGGAAACTTTATAATCCTTGTTATCCCTTTATGGTATATTTAAAATTTCATTAACATGTCAGGGAGAATGGGGGATCCTAATATTTGTTTCTGTTTTTCCTTCTACAGTTGATATCATTTCAGCAATCGAATTTGACAGAACTGGTGACCATCTTGCTACTGGTGACCGTGGGGGTCGGGTGGTTCTCTTTGAGAGAACTGATACAAAAGATGTATGTGCTTTCTATGCATATATAGTCTCCCAAATGTAATATTGATACAGTACATAGATTATTTCTTTGTTGCAACAGTCTGACCTTGTGTATACTTTAATTTTAAGAATGGTGGCTCCAGAAGAGATTTGGAGAGGATAGATTATCCAATTAGTAGGCATCCCGAGTTCCGTTACAAAACTGAGTTTCAGAGCCATGAACCTGAGGTACTCTTTTTTTTTTAAAAAAAAAAAATCCTACTTCTGTTTCATTTTATATTATCGCTTGCTGGGATATGTATTGTTTACTCCTAAAAGGAGTCTTCATTTCTTTGTGCCAGTTTGACTATCTCAAGAGCTTGGAAATAGAGGAGAAAATCAACAAAATTAGATGGTGCCAAACAGCAAATGGTTCCCTTTTTCTTCTCTCTACAAATGACAAAACAATTAAATTTTGGAAGGTAAGAACATAATTTTAGTTATTTTTAAAGGAGAGTGTTTTTTATGTGTTCAAATTTCATGTTTTGGTGCTTTCTTTGTCTAAAAATATATCCCACAAGCATGCTAGGTTGCATATTATGACAAATGAAGAGGTGTTGGATGTCGCATGCTTTGAACATGCTGTTGGATGGTTACAAGATTTATTTACAGAAGGTTGTTATGTCAATTTGTGATTGATTATTTCAAAGTGGGGCATTAGAAATGTTCACTATATGTGACAAAACCACTAGGGGTTGGCTCAAGTGGTAAAGGCCTTGGATTTGGTGGTATGCTCCCTCTAGGTCTAAGGTTCAAATCCTCTTGGGTGTAAACAATTTCTAAGGGCCATCAGACTGGGGGAACTTCCCCTTGAATTACCTAAGGTGCACTTGTGGAAAACTCCTTGCCGAGGGTCTGTGCACCCCCGGGTTTAGTCGGGACTTCATTCTCGGACAACTGGTGCCAAAAAAAAAAAAACAATATGTCACAAATATAACAAAGTACAAGTGTATAAACCAAACCACTTCTATCTATACTAAGTTGCATCTCCTCATCCCCCCATAAGCCAAGGGCGGGGAATGAGGTCATAAGTATTTTATTCCACATAGGTGCACAAGTTATTAAACTATGGTGATGGCACATACATGTAAACGTGTTCTGGGAATCCTGTATATTAGTTCTGGCTTGTGGGTTTATGATTATTGAGGAATTGTAAAAAGCAGGTGGTAATAATTTCACATTCATTTATTTCCTCTCTGGATAGAATTATTGGTGGTTATATCTGACCACCACTGTTTGTTTGCCATTGCAGGTCCAAGAAAAGAAGATCAAGAAAATTTCTGATATGAATTTGGACCCTTTAAAAGGTGTTGGAAATGGCAGTGTTGCTAGTTCGAGTAATTCAGTTAACCCTAAGTCATATCTTGCAAATGGAGGATTCCCAGACAGATTGAGTAATGACTTCTCATTCCCACCTGGGGGCATTCCATCATTACGTTTACCAACGGTAGTTGTTCTCGATCCAAGTTACTGATTTTCTTGCTCTGTTTATTTTGTTGTTGTTGGATAAGTGCGATCAACACATTCTTAAAATGGGTTTAAATTACATCATTATGAATCATTCCAGTACTCACTTGGTTATAGCTTACATAAGCTCTCAATAATATGAAAGAACAAGAGTAACTTCTGGTGCAGCTAACCACACCTTGAAGCCTTTCCTCCAAGGAGCAATGATTTCAGCTGGGTCTCAAATATGGGCTTTTGCACACATCTTAGCCAAGTGCATTTGCGAATCACCTGAAATTGAATATGGGGGCTTTTGTGTTATGAGCACAGCCCTTTGGATGAAGTAAATGTTATTGGCCAAACTTGTATCTTGTTTCTGTAAATGTTTACTTTCAGACTTGTCTATTTGAATTATTTTAAATGTACATACAAGCTTGTGTGTATAATTTTGGATTTTTTTTTATTAAGAACACTCTGGAAAGTGTATACTGTATGTTGATTGTTGTGATTGGATGAATTGGTCCTTGCACTTGAGCACCCAAGGGTGTGAAGTTCTTGTCGTTTTCATGTCCGTGTTTGGATCCATGTGTGCAAATCAATTGCTGCTGGGTGGTGGGAAGTTTCAGAAACAGAAAGTTTTGTTGGATTCCATTAATTTTGTTCATTTTTATTAATTATTTCCTGATCCATGCAGCACTAATGCATCTATGTAATATGTAGGTAACTAGCCATGAAACCAGCCTCACGGCCAGATGTCGAAGGGTATACGCTCATGCTCATGATTATCACATCAATTCTATTTCGAATAACAGGTGCTTCCATTTCTTTACTGCTAGTGTTTTTTAATGCTAGTTTCAAACTTTTTGCATTGTTGGTTGCTACTTGGGATCTTATTAAGGTCCATTGCCAAATATCTGAAAACCATTTGAGGCATTAATGATACTCGCCTGCTGTTTGGTTTTCTTTTGTTTCCCAAAATTGCTGTTGATGTTACCTGTGCATGCCCATCTTGGACCTTCTATACTTGTAGTCTTCCTCTATATAGGAAAATAGGATTAAAACTTTATGCCTTTTCCCACCTTTTGCAATAAACCTTGGTTCTTTATATTTAACGCTTTGTATGTTTGATGAAGTTAATTTACTTATAAAAAAAAATGTTTGATGAAGTTAATTTTTATATGGATGAGGCATAGATGGCAGATTGGTATGTGGAGAATGCCATAGAATTTTGAGATATAAGTGCTAAAAAGTATTATTTTCTGACCTTGTTTGATATACCTTATGTAAGATTTATTTGCTTTCCTATTCCGTCCCTTTACTACATCAAACATTCACTGTGTGAAAAGATTCTGTTTTGATTCTTGCTTGCATTTGTAATTTTTAATGAATAAGAAAATTTTATTAAGACAAGTAAAAAGGCATAGCCCAAGTACACAAGAAGTATACAAATGCTGAAACCTAGTTACAAGTTAGGAACTAGAGAAAGAAACAAAAAAATCATGGACACTAGTTCCATTAAAGACAATGGCTGAAGCCCAAAGAAATAAGGTATTAAAGAAGAAACATCTAAGTTCGTCCACTGAGCGTTCATTATCTTCAAAACACCGACCATTCCTCTCAACCCAGATACACCATGCAAGATATAAAAGGATCATATTCCAAACAGCGGCAATTTGAGAGTTACCCCGTAGACCTCTCCAACAAGCAAGAAGATCCACCACCCTCCTAGGCTTCACCCATGCCACTCCAACCCTATTAAACCTCATACCATAACTCCCTTGCCACCTCACAATGAAGTAACGAATGATCCATCGATTCTCCACATTTTTTACACATGTAATACCAATCCATAACAATTAACCAACGCGTCTTGAGATTGTCCAAGGTCAGAATTTTTCCTACAGCAGTTCTCCAGCCAAAGAACGCGACCTTTGAAGGCACCTTACTCTTCCAAATACACTTCCAAGAGAAAAAGTACCACGTTTGGACTAGACAGCATCTTGTACATGGAACAAACTGTAAACTTCTTATTACCAGTATGAATCCAGACCATTTTATCTGTATCAGCCTGGCCAAGATCTGTGTAGCATACAGCAAACCAAACAAATCAGAAATTACATCCATTTCCCAATCATTCACTGCTCTAGTAAAATGTACATTCCATTGAGGTGAACCACTAGAGCAGTCCAAAACATCAGCCACTGAAACATCTTGATTCTGAGTGATGCAAAAAAGACCTGGAAAAGCAGCACTTAGGGCCCTACCACCACACCAAGGGTCATGCCAAAAGCTATTCTTGGAACCATCACCAACCACAAAACTAATTTGTTTGGCAAAATCATCCCAACCACTCCTAATATTTTTCCACACCCCCACACCATGTTTACCTCCAACCTCATTCAAGCACCCCCCCCCCCCCCAAAAAAAAAAAAAAAAAAAGCTCTCCCATATTTGGAATCAATCATAGCCCCCCACAAGGACTCACTTTCCTAATGATATCTCCATAACCACTTCCCAGGATGGGCTTTATTAAAGGTCCTCAACTTCCGAACCCCCAACGCTCCACACAACAATGGAGTACAAATCTTGTCCCAACTAACTAACCAAATGAAACTTGACTTCCTCCCCGATACCTCTCCACAAGAAGTCTCAAAACATCTTTTCAATCTAATTAGCCACGCCAATTGGTACGGGAACAATGAAAGAAAGTATGGCGATTAGAAGGAGTGCTTTTGATTAAGGCGATTCTACCCCCTTTTGACAAGTACAACCTCTTCCATCCCGCCAGCCTTCTCTCTATCTTCTTAATCACCCCATCCCAGGTCGCTCTTGCCTTAAAAGCAGCCTCCAAAGGGAGCCCAAGGTATCTTATCGGCAGAGAAGAAACCTGACTCCCAAGAATTTTTGCCAAATTTCTCATATTTCTCACTGGGCCCACCGGGATCGTCTCAGATTTACCAAGATTCACCTTAAGGCCAAACACAACCTCAACCAAGATTCAACTTAAGGTCGAACACAACCTCAAAACAAAGCAAGAGCGCTCTCAAAGTTTGCACATGACTTGGTTTCACGTCACAAAAAAGTAGCGTATCATCTGCAAATAAAAGGCGAGAATTAATCAAACCATCATAAGACCCTCCCACCAAGAACCCTGTCAACAAACCACCATCAACCACAACCCCCAACATTCGGCTAAGAGCATCCATAACAAGGACAAAAAAGAGGGTAGACAACAGATCCTCTTGTCTCAATCCACAAGAACTATTAAAGAAACCCATAGAGGAGCCATTCACCAACATTGAGAATCGTGTAGTCGAAACACAATGCTTGATCCAATTACACCACTTCCCCTTAAAGCCACATCTCCCAAGTAGAGAAAGAAGAACATCCTAATTGACGTGATCATAAGCCTTCTCCATGTCAAGCTTACATAAAATACGTGGCTCACCCGATTTAATTCTACTGTCCAAACATTCATTAGCTATTAAAAGAAAATCAAGAATTTGTCTCCCTTTAACAAATGCATTCTGAGATTTCGAAACAATCTACTCCATAACAGTGCTCAAATGGTTGGCAAAAACTTTAGAGATGATTTTATAAACCCATTGACAAGACTAATGGAATGAAAATCCTTCGCATCAGAAGCTCCAGCCCTCTTAGGAATAAGTGCAATAAAAGGTGCATTTAGACTCTTTTCAAACTTACCAAACGAGTGCAATGTGTGAAACACCTTCATGGCATCCTCCCATACAATGTCCCCACAATCCTGAAAGAAAGCCATGATGAAACCATCTGGACCAGGAGCGTTATCCTTAATCATCCCTCTTACAACATGAAGAACTTCATTCTCAAAATGCCATTCAAGCCATTGAGCACTCAAGGGGTTCAATATTATCAAACACTAAACCATATAGGTTTGGCCTTTAAACCTTTGAAGATGCAAGACGTTTAGTCATTGGGATTTGCAAATATCTCAGTCATGTCTGCTTCATTATTATGCTTGGCACTTTGGCATGGCTCAGTAAAGTTTTCACTGATCACTTCGCTCTCTTACTTTTTTTCCCTAGTGATGGTGAAACTTTTATATCTGCGGATGATCTTCGAATAAATCTTTGGAACTTGGAAATTAGCAACCAGAGTTTCAATATTGTAGATGTCAAGCCTACAAACATGGAGGATCTGACCGGTAAGTTTCTTATCTGGTATTTTGTGTTTTATTGAGAATCTTAGTGCTAGTTTATGTTCTTGAGCCATGTAATGTTTTAGCTTATGCTTGTTTTCTTTTCATGTATGCTTTCTGATGCATGATTCTGGGCTGAAATTTATTTTTCTGAGCTTGTATACGTGTGCACATAAACATTTGCACATGGCCTTGCATGTGCTTTTTGTTGTTTGGAAGGCTCAATCTGGCCATTTAATTTGTGGGAGAATTGGGATCAGATGAGGTAGTCGCAGGAAAATGTGAAGATTTGTGGGAAAACTTGGGAGTATCTTGCCTTGTATGACATTTCTTGAAACCTGTGAGGCATTGGATTTTCCTGTACTGGTAGCTTGGTTTTTGTATAAGCCATCCTTTTGTGATCAATTCAAGAAGCGGCACATGAAAAACTAATACAAATGACTTATCCTTTTTTTTAAGTTGAATTTCTTACTTTCCCATTTTCTACTTTATCCTCACTTGAAAAATAAAAAAATAAAAACCAAGATGAAAGTCTTGCGACCTCCAATATAAAGTAAAGGAAATTTGTAGGAAGATAACTATATCTTTTCATAAATACTTGTGCCTTGTCTAGAAATCTGTTTAGGAAAAAAGTGATAATAGTTTTCCTTCTTCATTGTTTGTTATCTGTTATTATTGGTAAGCTTTTGTTAGATGATACTATTAGTTACTTATAAAAATGATTGATACCATTTGTTACTTCTCAAAAGATGACTATTTGTCAATTTTCTTGCAGAGGTGATAACATCAGCAGAATTCCACCCTACTCATTGTAATATGTTAGCATATAGTAGTTCAAAAGGCTCAATCCGTCTAATTGATTTGCGGCAATCAGCTTTATGTGATTCTCATGCTAAATTGTAAGCATTTAACTTGTTTTCATTCTATTGCATCATAGTACAGCTGCTATGGAAGTTTGATTGGCTTGCAAATTGTTAGATGGGGTAAAAGGAAAAAGAAAAGTCTCTTTTTTAGGCAGCGTATGGGTTAAAACTGCTTCTAATAGCCTTCTTGGACTCATCTGTGCTGCCCTTTGGATACAGGTTTGAGGAACTGGAAGTACCTGGTTCTAGATCATTTTTCACGGAGATAATTGCTTCGATCTCAGATATTAAATTTGGAAAGGATGGAAGATATATACTTAGTCGTGATTACATGGCTCTAAAGGTTTGGGTTTCTAGACTGGCTATTTATTTTGTTTCATAATTGGCATGTTTTTGAGTGTTACACCACTATTATTGATAAGTGGTAATACCACTTTTAGATAATTGGCATGGTGTGTTTTTTTTTTATGAATAAATAATAATTTTACTGATGATAGAAAAGAGGCATAGTCAGGGTACAATAATCTGGCCCTTTTAAGTATGCCATGACAGGTTTATATGGCTCCATTTGATATATGAAAGACTCATTGATCTATACGCCCCATAGGGTGCTGAAATGGTATTATTGCCATGAATATGATCTGTAACATTAAGAAAGTCTCAATACTTAAAGATGTGCCAGAAGTGTATCAGAGACCTGATACTTGCATGATTGATGAGTATATAGTATGGTTTTGCTCCATAGAAATATTAGTCCAAGGACCCATAGTTTATAAACACTACAAGATTATTCATGGACAGAGCATGTAAAAAGATGTTACACTCAAATCTTTGGAGATGGAAAGGAGGGGGGGGGGGGGGGTTACTTTAGCAAAACCTGTTCACTCCAAAAGGGGTGGCTTGTTGATGCTTTCGAGGAGATACACTGAGAAGTGGAGTTGGAGATTTTGGGTCCATGACCCAGGGGCCAGGGTGTATAACTCACCAATTAAAAAAAAAGGAACTTAGTTAACATTGTTTAATACTTTAATTTAAGAGACAACAAAGAGCAACATGTTTCAACTTTAGCATGGCCTACAAAAATATTAATTCACAAACACCTAAAATGTTAGGTTCCACAACAATGTTAATCCACTTCAATTTGTGAGATTATAGGTTCCACGACAATTTGAAGGTCAATGTGCTTTAACAAAGGTTGGAGTTGCTTTCCCAACTTCCTAGTTCTTTTCCTGTTGCTGTATTAAAGGACAGGGAGAAGTCTTGAATTTTTTCATCTAGTTATTTTAAATTTGTGGCAAAGTGTTCTTATTTGTCTCACCGGTTAGAGAATCCTCTACTTGGGTTATGATTGGAATAACTTGCATAGATATTCCTCCCAGAAGACAACACACGGAATCATTATCTTCAACACATCATCTAAGTCTGACCTTTTGGTATTTACAATAGCAAATAATGGCGCAGAAAATTTAGAATGGCTACTTTTGATGGTTTATGTTCACGGAAGCATAATTGACTGTAATTTTCAGGACTTTTTTGTCCTGCTATTAGTTATTCTTTTTTCCTTTTTTTTTGAAGAATTTTTGCTTCAATTTGTGTAAGCAACAATTTTATCATGATGTAATTATTAAAATGGATTTTATCATGATGTTATAGGATTTGATGTTTTTGTTTTGTTCTGGCTCCTTGGTTACTAACTCGAGTACCATTTACTTGTTTGTCAGTTATGGGACATCAATATGGATTCGGGTCCAGTTTCGACCTTCCAGGTTCATGAATATTTAAGACCGAAGGTGAGATCCCTACATTTTTAACATGGTGGACCTAAGATTTTTGCTGCCGTGTCTTAGGTCCACCAAATCTAAGATTTGTGCTGTGCTGTGTTTGCTGTATGCTGATCACCCTGTTCTTGAATGAATCCAGCTCTGTGATTTATATGAAAATGATTCGATCTTTGATAAATTCGAGTGTTGTCTTAGTGGTGATGGATTACGAGTTGCAACAGGTTCTTATAGGTCCGTGTTTTTATGCTACATCTCTGTTTGTAATCTCACTGTTATTCAAGCTTTCTGGCACGCTTCTCATGTTCCTGTTGATGATATTGCAGCAATCTATTTCGTGTGTTTGGTTGTGCCTCAGGAAGTACTGAGGCAACAACTTTGGAAGCCAGCAAAAACCCAATGAGGTAATTCTGATAGAAGATATTGATCAGAATGGCTTATAGGATGGTTTATCTAACAGTATATATAAACATTGATGTTTAGGCGCCAAGCACAGACCCCTGCAAGGCCTTCCAGATCCCTGAGCAGTATAACAAGGGTTGTCAGACGAGGTTACCGCCATTGCTTTCTGTTCTTTTTATTCCCCAACTTTCTCATTTTTGGCCATTTAAGTTTTTCCAGAGAAGTTTTTCTTGCCCTCATAAACTTAACCATTACATTACTTAAAATTTGATGTTGGGAACAGGAGCAGAAAGCCCTGGGGCTGATGCAAATGGAAATTCATTTGATTTTACGACAAAGTTGCTGCACCTAGCATGGCACCCAACTGAAAACTCGATTGCCTGTGCTGCTGCAAACAGCTTATACATGTACTACGCATAAAGAAGATCCGGGAAGAAACGTATTTGCTTGATTAGATATTTTGGGTTGCTGTTGGGAAAGGCTTTCTGCCTTTATTGCCTACCAGTGACTTGGAGGCCATATCAAATTCTCACATTTCAAGTGCCCCACAAAATCTTTTGCATGTGCTTTTGGTATAAGTGGCAGCCGGCATCCATGAGGAAGCAAGCTAACTTTGTTCCCGGGTGGGCAGCAGCTCTTTTTACTTCCTCCCTTACCTCCTTTAACAATTGCCAAAATTTCTTTGCTTTTCCTTGTCCTTTTTTTTTTCAGTATCTTTTTCTGAAAGGGAAGATGCAGTTATGTCCTAAATTTGTGTTGGGTTGAAGTCAAGAAAGAAAATATGATTGTAGCTCTCCTACAACAAAACCCTGAAGAATGTTCAATATATGCCACTAGGTTTAAGATAAAATGTAGCTTTTATTCAGAAATCTGTGCTGGGATAGAGATGTTGAAAACTTGCAGTGCATCAATTTTTTGATTGATTCTTTGTCATGGTATACATTTCATTGGGGATGTTTTAGTCTGTCTAGTATTTCATGTAGTTTTCAATTCAAGTATAAGAACAGAAAAGGCAATATTTATTTTCTGTCGGTTTTGATACAAGTTATATATTTTGGACTTGTTTTGAGTTCCCAGTAACGAGGCTTGGAATTTGTACTTCATCTCAAAAAATAAAAAAGACCAAAAAAGAAGCGAGAAACCGGTTGGGGCTAGGAAGTCGAATCGAAGACCTTAACAAAGATAATGCAATGCTCCGACAGCCTAAATCACAGCCCGACGCCAAGGGTTGTAATGATAATCACAGTCGAATCGGCCTGGTTTGTTTTCAGAAAACTCTCATCTCATCTCATCTTATCTCAATTTCATTATTATACTTTTCTCAATTCCAATACAAAATAAAATAAACAATTCAACTTTTTCAAATTCATCTCATTTTCTCTCACATAATCATTACAACTTTTTCAAATTTCAATACAAAATAAAATAAACAATTCATTTCATCTCAAAAGTTTTCATCTCATTTCATCTCATCTCCGAAAACAAACGAGTAAGAGTATCTCAATGGATTAGTCAAAGTTGGACATTTTTTATGAATAAATGTGAGAGAAATTTGATTTTTGATTATTTTATTCACATAAATCTCCACATTAAAATATATGTTTTTTCGTTATATAATAATAAAATAATATAAAATAAATTTGATTTTAGCTATTCACATTAAATCTCCACATTGGATTATCTATTTATTCATTATATAGTAATGAGTAATTAATAATTTTAAAAATATTTAATTTTTTAATTATTAATTTATTTTATTTTATCATATTTTACCATTCTACCTATTATATATTAATTAATAATCATATTCTAATTAAATTAATATATCACTAACTCAAATTAATATATCAATGCATGAAACCAGCCTCCAACACATGAACCTGTGCACATGAATCCAATCATTGTGATAAAATAGTAATAGAAAGAAAGAGAGAAATAATTGATAAAATATATATTTGATGTATCTACAGTAACCTTCAAATTTGAAAATTCTTTTGAAAGTAACTATAGCTAAATTTCAATTATTTGGAATTTGACTAATCTATTGTGGTCACATTTTATGCTCTAATAGCTAAATACTCAATGAGTTTAACTTTTAACTAATCTATTGAGGATCCTCTAAGACCTTGTTTTGTGTGGAAAACTTCCATTTGGTTGAATATAAGGTTGAGTTTGTGTAGCGATGTATTTTCAAGTATGTTGTGAATAATAATGAAAAGTAATGATAGAATATTGAATAATAGTGAAAAGTGATAAAAATTATTAATAAAATAATAAATAATAATGAGACATTCTGAGAATATCCCAAACTGGCCTAAATCTTCATCCTCCAGTGTCGTAATATTCATCAATTTGACCCCCTACTAAATAATAGAAAATTTTAGAAAATTTATTTATTATTTTTTAGTTATTTAATATCACATAAAAAAATAGTAAAAGAACGATTGTTAAAATGGTCATCAAAAAAAATTTCATCATTTTAACAAAGACCTGAAAAATGTTATTTTTTAATTAAAAGTGTATTATCTTCATTCATAATAATTAGCATATCATGTGATTGACATGAAGCGTTTAAAATGTATTTCGTTAAAATAGTTTGTTATGAATCCAATAGGTAGAGCTCACTATTAAAAATTAGTTTACAAGAGAAGGGTGCTTAGGGATTTATAAACCATCAATCAATTCCATACTTAGTCAATGTGGAATCATAACAACCACTACGCTTTGCAACCAACGTCCACGGCGGTCCCAGCGCTCACATGGGCTGGTTGTGCACTAGGCCTTTTCCTAATCCCGGACGAACACTGCCATACCGGGTGGGATCATAACATAATTTTCATCGGAATCCCAACTTATTTGCCCGTGGTCATTTTGTGATTGACGAACACAAAATTCCTTCTTTTCATTGCCCGTACGTCGGAATTGATCATATTAACTGTAGCATCCGCATTAGGCTCCTCGTGCAAGCTCCTTTCCTAAATATTAAAAGGGAAAAATTTTATTTATCATTCTTATTTGTATATTAAATCGAATTTTTTATTTTTTATTTTTATTAAATACTTGACATAGAGATGATGAGTAAGAAAATTGAATTAATTTAATAAAAATAAAAATTAAGTATAATACGTGAAATGATGAATTGTAAAGGTCGAATATAAAATAGAGAAGATGATGTAAGAATTCTACAATAAATTTAGAAAAATTTTATATATTATATTATCATTTCATTGAATAAGATATAGTATATTTATTATTATTAAATAATTATTTATTACATATTTTTTTTATTATTTAATAATAATAAATATATTACGTATTATTTAATATGATCAAAATAGGTTGGAGCGTGACTTATAAATTTATTTGAGAGGCCGAAAACTCTTGGCTACTAGGGATTACAATTTACAAGGCAAAGCCCTCTCCTTTTAACTTAACTGGCTCTCGTAGAGAAGGGTTTCTCTCCCCAAAACCCTAAATTCTGCGAAATAAGAGGAAGTTACCCCAAGGTGTTCATCTATTTTTCTGTGAAACTAATAGAATTTTCATCTTTTTTCCTTGATTTTTCTCGGACACTTTGATCAGAGGCGTCCCACTACTTTTCGCTCGAGTCCAGAGAAAATTTTGGGAAAAAGAAAATATTTGTATCTTGTGATTGCTCTCTTTTGTCTTCAGAAAATCATCAGCAAAATATTTGTGTTCGGTGCAGTTCATTGACATAAGGATCTTCTATTCTGGCGTTATGAAACAATGAAGAATCTGATAGCTCAGACTCCATTTTGTTTTGTTTTCCTGCACTTCCTTAGCAACCAAACAGACCTATTTTCTATTGAAGTAATGCAGTGAATTGGATTTTTGGAATTTTGATGTTAGTGTGCGTTTATAGTAGTACGAATTGTGTGATCTTTGATTGGGGGCATGGGACTATAATATAATGATTACTGTCAGCTTGATGACTGTGAAAGTCCCTGTTAGTTTTATATGATATGGTTAGGCTGTGAAAGTCCCTGTCAGCTTGATTACTGTTAGTTTTATGAATATGATGTGGTTATCTGATACAATAAGTGTTTATCTCATCTTATTTTTACAATTTTTTTAAATTTTCATACAAAATAAAATAATTAATTCAACTTTTTCAAATCTCAAAACAATAATAATATTAAAAAATAATATTCTAAGAATATTTTATTCAACTTTCATCTTAACTCATCTCATCTCAACTCACTATCTAAACTGCACCTTAGTTTTCTGCTCCACGAGATAGAATATGCTATTTTACTTGAAACGATGTGGTTAGGGTGAGGATGAATGTCTGGTGGATTGAAGTAGATATTCATTATTTATTATTGGATTAGTGATAGTAGATGACACAGTAGACATTTCTGGAATTGTAATGATAGCAGCCATTTGTTTTTATGTCACCATTAGCATTGATGTATTAATTATGGCAAGCGTTTCTAGAGAAGGCACAACGGGGTTACATTGTAATGCTTCCTGGCAATAGAAATTTTTGTCTTATAGAGGTTGGCCAAGTTTTCTTTCAGAATTTTGTGTGACTTCACTTATCAGGGAAAAAAATAATTGTGCTTAGGGGGACTAAGGGGACAATTGGGTCTTTAATATTTCATTTCCTCGTAATGTTTTGACATGTCTATAGTTAATTGGCTATGCAAATGCATAAAAACCTGATAAGCCAGCAAACCCAGATCTGAATTCTCATTACGTGGTCAATGGTTGACTATTATGAAGTAACTGAGCAACTCTATGCTTTTGTCTGGCTATAATGATTATGATTTGAAGTGAATTTCATGTTTTTCATACTTTTATGTTCTGCATACGTTATGTAGATGTAAGCACGGATTTCATGGAGTTATTTGCCTTTCCAATAGTATATTATTAGACTTCTTATTTGCTGAGATGCAACAATTCTCTCACCTTGTTAGACTTCTTATGCTTTGTTTTGCACTGTTAGGTTTAGTTCAGGTCCATGGCGTCAATGCTAACTCAGTTACAAACGAAGCTGGCTCAGGCTTCACAGTACATGGCCAAACATGGAGGTGCTCACTACAAGCAGTTGTTGGAGCAGAACAGGCAATATATCCCAGAGCCACCCACCATTGAGAAGTAACGCTAGCTAATGAATTGTTTTACACTCGTCTTGCCAGGTTCTTCTCTGGGCATTTTGTGTTCAGTTCTAAAATTCTTATGTGCAGTGGTGTACGGCTATTTGGACATGCATGTCAGTTTACATTCTATAACTCGGGGTGTTGTATAGTAAAATTAAAGATGCACTATACTATGCTGTTATGGTTTTCAACACGCTGTGCATAGGGCAATTCATCCTTTTATTTATGTTCAATATGTAGCTTAAAGTGCCTGGTTGGCCTAAGATTTTTTATCACAGTCAAAATTGATGTGTCCTGTGTGTTTCAAATACTGTTAGTCCTGAGAATAAATTTTTGGGGCGGGGGGGTTGGAAATTTGTTTTTGTTAAAGGCTTATAGGATGGGGATTAAAGTGCATGCAACTAGCGAAAATGAGAGTCTGTGTCTATTCCTATGAGCAAGAGTCTGTCTACATCTCATGCCATATGATATAATGGAATCTAGAAAATATTTGAGAGCATATGAGGCATGCTTGGGAAATACTTTTGAAGCTTCGATTGTGGGCTAAATGGTATGGGAGGAAAGGCAACTTCATATCGGTGTATTAGTTGACACTTGGAGTTAACCAATTACCAGAAAAGCAAATTTATGAGCTAGTCTCTCTCTATCTTGGATTTTCAAGGGTTGGCATTTAACAGTTAGATCTTATCTTTTCACAAATTCAAGTGGTCTGTATTTTATTTTGTTTCTTAACAATACAATGTTGTTTGACATCTCATAGTTTTGGGCAATATGTACGGAGAATTTTGGAGTACAAGTATAATAAATATGGGAGTGGACATTATGCAAGACAAGTCATCTTTCCTATCAGTCTTTTGAGTGTTATTATGCTGCGCATTTATATAACCCCATCCTGTAATGTTCATGCAACATTATCTACTTGTTATCCTCGTGTTATATTCATAAATTCTTTATCTTCCTGCTTACTATCTACAGTATTCCTGGTCGTTATGAGTCCTTCGGGAAGGAAGTTGACTATATCAAGTACCTATTCAAGAACAGGCAGGAGATGAAGTTAGAGAATGCTGGCATTGGTGTTCTGTTTGGACTTGAGTGCCTCACCTGGTTTTATGGCGGTGAGCTTGTGGGCAGGGGGTTTACGCTCACTGGTTATCATGTTTGAGAGGATGCTTTAGGGGTAAACATCCTAGTTGCTCAGTTATGGAAGATTCTTACATGGTGATCTGCATCAATATGCTTATACATACCATTTTTTCTAGAGATTTGAAGATGAGGCTGACGAGTCAGCAAAACATAGCTAACACAATAATATATGAATTTACATTTTTGCCATGTATGTTCTCATTTAAAGCCAGATGAGGCAAACTGTTGACATTTAACTGGATGGATAAGATGAAGGAAGTTCTGGATGAGTTTTATGATGGAAGAGTTTTGGAATTCGACAAACTGGATCAGTTTAGCGTCTCTTCAAACCTAGTAGGACATTATCTCTGGAATCCTAGGCAGAACAATCTGAACTTTGTTTTCACACCTGCTTGTTTCATTGTTCCATATTTTTCTCCCCCTCTCCAATTTATTTAGTTGCGTAATTTATGGAGGCACTGGGGCAAATACAACACAGTGTTACCCATGTGAATGCATTGACTTAGTTGAAATTATTGAAGCGAATAGAATTTGCATTAAGAATATGCTGGACGTGGACGTAGCATCAGAAAAGATGGAAAGAGGGCAAGAATACGCACCTCTCGCCTTCAGTTTTCAACATGAAGCCAGCGAAGAATAAGCACCTTTAGCTTTTCCTGATTTTCATGGTTGGTCAACCCAATACAGAGTGTTAAATGCAAATTGGGCAGTGTTTGGAGGAGGGAATCAAAATACAAACCTAGTAGAGAATCGAGGGTCCATTCATGTGAATCGAGCTAGTAAAACCACATTGGTTTAGGAGATATAAGGTCTCCATGCCTTAGAGCCTGAAATAAGGTGGGAGAATCAAATAGTGTAAAATACTGTAAATGAATGGTTTTTGTATACGAACTAGTGCACACCTTCGTGTTTTGTGTAAAAAATATAGAAACAAGTGAGTTTTTTTTGTATGCAGCTAAAATCGAAAGATTTACCGACAAGGTCCTGAAATTCAAATAATAATAATAATAATAAAAGAATGAAGTGAAAATGGTAGGGTTGCAACAACAATAATTCATTGTCGGTATTGAGTGTGAAACCAGTTGGTCAACTTGATTTTTGCTGAAATTCCATCCGCCGACTTGAATAAGGCTCCAAGGACGACAAGGGTCCATGCAGGCAGACACACACACACACACCCAAAACAACAAATCAATCCAGTGCTGGGGATAGATTAGGGCTAGAGACACGCCATCTAAGCCGCTTTGCAAGAGGGATGGACACAGACAGAGACGAGACATTTCTCAGGGTCTACTCTTAACCCCACCGCTAAATTAAACTAAACTAAACCAAACCAAACCAAACCAAGACCTTTGTGTTTGTTTAATGGCTCTCTGCTGTGTTGTTTGTTCTGGTGTTGTGATTGGTGGAGGTGTTAATATGATGATAGTTTTGATAAGGGGTTTACGCTCACGCCTAGTGGGGTGTTGAAATGAGTATGTTAACGCCTGCAATTGAGCGTGGTGTCTGTCCATAGAATCATGGCAATCGATGTTTGGGTTTTTATTATGGCTCCTAGGTTTATCTTTACAATTACATAGACTATTAGTGTTGATTGGAGTGGTTGGCGATGATGCTACACATGGAGAGTTGGGTCACAATTTCATTTTTTCAACCCAAAATTCTTTGGGAAAAAAAAAAATTCCAAAAATAGCTTAATAGCTACCATCAACACAATGGGGCCTCAATCTTCAGAATGACAAAGGAAAACTGCTTGCCCTTCCAACTCACAGGCCGGAATCACCTCCCATCAAAAACTCGTTTTGGAGGATTCTAAGCAATCGAGACGAATTAAGGGATTCAAATCTAGCATCCATGTCAATTGGATCAAAGGTCACAATCTCTCTTCTATTTTTTGACAAAAAAAAAAAAAAAAAAAACATAGGTAATCATTTTTTTGATAACTCAAAGCATTGGATTCCTCGTCCAAAATAAGCAAAATTCAATCTATCAATTTATACGCACATAGAATATGATATTATAAGTAGTCTCATTTTATTAATTTTTTAATTTTTAATTTTTTAATTTTAACTATTTTAATAATTGATACATCAGCACGTATAATTATGTGTAAAATTAAATTATATGTATAAATATTATTTTTTAAATAAATATAAGGTAATAAATAAATGGATGAATTAAACAGTAATATAATATTGCATTCATCATCGTATAGCACTGTTAGGATATGTTTGGAAAAAGTGTTTTACTTAAAATTCTCATCTTCATCTCATCTCATCTCTACACTTTTTCAAATCTCCATACAAAATATAATAAATAATTCACCTTTTTCAAATTCCAATATAACTTTTTCAAATTCCAATTCAACTTTTTCAAATCTCAAAATTAAAAAATAATATTTTAAACTTTAAAACAAAATACAAAATTCTCATCTCACCCCAAGCATAACCTTAGTTTTTGGATGTACAATTATTCCAGTAATTGCAGCCAGCCGTCCACGTGTTCTTTATGCGAATCGAATCCATTGAATAGTAATGTGGACCAGTCCTAGTGCCTGAATTTCCTCACGAGGACGGTGGCTATCTTGAATTTCGAGCCATCGCAAAGATCCTTTCCCGATTGACGGTCTAGATTCTCTCCCATCTAAATGATCTTGGCCGTCAAACTCTATCTACAATAATCCGTGGGACCCTAAACGACAGTGGTAAGTCAAAAATTTCCTAATGCCGATGGAAGACACGTAATCGAAGAAGACAGTCCACTTATATACAGAAAAGCGGAGTGGGACCCGCAATCGGCGGTGACACTTGAGTTTCGCACCTGAGTTCTGTACAATCTACGTTTTGCAAGCTGAGGTCATAATAGTTATTTTATATTAAAAAAATAATGTAAATAATTATATTAAGTCCATTTGACCGTTAGGTCATTTAAGGATTTTTTTCATATTTTTTTAATATTTTTTAATATTTTTAAAAAATAAAAAAATACATTAATATATTAAAAATTATTTTCTTAATTATTAAATAAAAAATAATTAAAAAAATTAAATATACAAAATAAAAAGATAAACTAACATTTTCCTTATATTAGAGAATGGGCAAGAAATACATCTTTATTCATCTTTTATAAGCCTAGCTGTCACTATTGCACTTACAGTAATCCGCATAGCACTCATGCGGGGGTTCTGCCACGTGTTGACGGCAACTTAACGCGACGACTTCTGTGGACGCTTTGATTGCATGGCTGGACACTAGGGACGGTCCTGATCCGACAAATCAATAATTCACGGTCCTGATTTGCTGCTGAAAACTAAATGATGCTTTCGCTGGGTGCGCTTGCTTTGTTTGCACGCAAGCTTGCTTATCGGCTTCGCGGCTTCGGCTTACAGTTCCTGACTTGGCTGGGTAAGACTTTCGTGGCTTAATTGGCAGTAATTACTATAGACTATCATTCTTAACAGCGTAATCAACGGGAATTAAATCTGTTGGCTCGAACTTCGAGCTTAGTCGACCAGGCTCTCACCATTTTTTTGTAAATTTTTTGGAAATTGATGACGTGTTTCTATATAAAAATAAATTAAAAATAGCACTACAGTTACTTATATTTTTATTTAAATTTTTACGTATAAGATTCATTTTATTAATATTTTTTTAAATTTAAATTTTAAATTTTAAATTTTAAATTTTATAAATTTTATAAATTTTTAACATATTAATAAATGACATACGAAGAAGTTAATTTTTTTATAAATTTTTTTTAAATATATTTAATATTTTTCATAAATTAATATTAAAATCTTCATATATTGACGCAAATGATAGGTTTTATTCTTTTTTCATTAAATATTTTTACCTAGAATTAACCCAACTTTAACTAAAGTTTTTCTATTTTGAGAATCAGACATCTTTTACACATCATCTCTCAAGAATAATTTTCTTCTAATTATTTACATCGATTTTTTTAAATAAAAAAAGAAACCAAAAATCTTTTAAGAGAATTAAAAAAACATATCACAAAATGTATTTTCTCCTAACATTAACTTCAGCAAATCCACTACCTATTTAAGAAAAATCATTAATCCCAACAAGCCCTAATCTACTTCCACACAAAAACCACATCACTTGTTACCTAATCAAAAGACCATTTTCTACAATTTAGTGTTTGCCCAAAACATTAATAATAAATATTTCTTAATTTTTTTTCCAAACAAACTACTTTTTTAATATTAATAGCCATAAAACATGCTCAATCATTAGCACTAGACACAGAGAATTAGAAAGATGTGGTTTCCAGGCATGAATGAAAATAAACAAAGGGAATTGTAATCCTGAACAGTAGTGCATGTGAATATAATATATACTTTGGGAATGTCTTAAGTGTCAGCTTATGGAATATTTGCTTTAGTTTGCATTCCTCTAACTTGTCCATTAAGTGAGTCATGCCCTTTTGTCTTTAGCTCCTCTCATGAAAATGCCACAAAATATATCATACCTCCAACTTTAATAATACCATCTTATCTGTTGATGCTTCATCATATTCACACATTAAATTACTCATATATTTAAGGTTAGAGAAACATCTCACAACACCTATTAGCCTATTAGATATTAGTCATTGATATAATGAAATAAATGTGACAATGTTCAGCTAGATTTTCAATATTTTATTTTTTAATAATAATTTTTTAACTTCATAATAGCTCTATTTGAATAGTAAAAATATTTTGTTTTATCTTATCTCATCTCATTATTATAATTTTTTCAAATTCACACATAAAATATAATAAATAATTATATTTATTTAAATATCAAAATAATAATATTAAAAAATAATATTTTATTTAATTTTTAACTTTCATATAAAATCATCTCTCTTTATCTCGTTATTCAAATTGCATAATATAACTCAATATTTTCTAATATTAAATAAATTTAATTATTATACCTATAGGCTATATCTTTTTAAACTATAAGATTATTTAGATAAAAGAATTACAAAAGATTTTAATGGATGCAGTGAGACTGGCCAGGAGGAGCATAGCCAGTCCCAGATCCACTGGACCACTTGAGAGAGAGAGAGAGAGTCTGAGAGAGAGGTTTTCTCTCCATTTGAAGTCTGCTCGTCGCTATCACGAAACACGCAGATAGGTCATCTCCATCAAGATTTTGAGAACCTGTATTCTTTTCCCTTCTACATCCTGCTCTATAGAATTGAATTCCTCATCCCACGAAACCAAATCCCACTTGTAAATTTTTAGATTCCCTTTTAGGTTCTTTCACACAAATACCGGCTCGAAACCAAACACACACGCACCCGAAAAAATAAGTAAATCTTGTACTTCGCTGAGTTCGCTCATGGTTTTCTTCTTTCCTCCATGATCTGAAACTTCACTTCTTTTATAGCTCCATACTTATTTTTTTTTCGTGTTGCCTACTGGATTGGTGGTCATGTGTGGTTTGGTCTCTTGTATGGAAACCCACTTCCGAGTCTTAGAAATATCCGACTTTTTTTCTTTCATCTTTACTGTACTTGCTTTGCTTTTCTGCTTCGATATTTTGATAAAACCAATTCGAATCCTCTAAATCCCAGTCCAGTTCAAGTCGTAAAATCCCTTTTCCAAATCCCACCAGCACAACACGTTCAATCTCTCTACCAAACAATGATTCACCAATTCCTCAAAAGCCAGTAACTTTCATATTAAATTTTGGTCTTTTTCTTTCGGTCGTTTCTAGTTTAAAATACTGTAAAAGTACTCAAAATCGTAACCACAAACTCCACCAAATTTTCCTCAAAACCAAAAACCCAACGCACCAAATCCTCAAAAAGCCACAATCGGTTAGTCATCAAAGCAAGCCTCTTTTTTTTTTTTCTCCTCTCATTCCTATAAAACTTGCACATAAAAGGATCAGAAGTTAGAAAATGCAAGACCCAGCAACATTCCAACCCATCAAACCCCACTTCCCAGAGCAAGAACTACTCAAATGTCCACGCTGTGACTCCACAAACACCAAGTTCTGCTATTACAACAACTACAACCTTTCACAGCCACGCCACTTTTGCAAGAACTGCAGGAGGTACTGGACAAAAGGCGGTGCTCTGAGAAACATCCCAGTTGGCGGTGGAACCCGTAAGAACACAAAGCGGGGATCAAAACCAAAACGGTCTTCTTCGTCATCATCTTCATCGTCAACGGCATCAAATTCGGTGGTGGAGAATCCGGGTCCGGAGCATGACCCCAACCGGCTCTATGGCTCTATGGTGGATCAGGACCGTCGAATGCTGGATATTACGGGGAGCTTTGGTTCACTTCTGGCATCAAATGGGCAGTTTTCCAGTCTACTGGAGGGTCTGAATCCCGATGGGTCGGGTGTGAAAATGTTGCAAATGGGTGAGTTTGCAGAGAATTTGAATTCGGGTCATGTGTTGGAAACAAGTTCAGTTCGAAACCTGGGAATGGATGTGCAGAGTGATAACAATTCAGAGAGTTATTTAGGTCTGCAAAGTGGTGATTCAAGCTGCTGGACTGACGGCAATGGGTGGCCTGATCTTTCTATTTACACACCAGGTTCAAGATCTCATCTCAGTAGAGAAAATAGAGAGAGAGTTTATTTCTATCTTATTTATTTTTCTAATTGTGCTGATTATGATAATTTTCTGTACTTAGAAACTAGGGTGGCGAAGAGAGGAGCATGAATAAGTCAGACTTTATTGTGGCATTCTGATCTAGTGCGCGACTGGAGGTGACATTCCACAGGCCGCAACACTAGCATCCTCTTGGTAAATGTTTTATCTTCTGTTGTTTCTGTCTGGTTTTTGTCTGTATGAGTTTTATGAATGATAAGCAGAGAGAGAGAGAGAGCGTACTATTCACTATTGTTTCTTGGTTGGTCTGGAGTGAGAGAGAAATGGCATTGGTGGTTATATACGAGAATCATTCTACATGCCCATACTATGCTAATATTAGCAGTAAACTGTTATAAATAGCTTGTTCCCATGCTGATGTATCTGTGCATATGTACAGTTTTTTAACATGAATGTGTGCCATTCTTGAGGGCTTTGCATGTGTGGAGTTCTGTATGCGTCTCTGCAGTCTTGAAGTTGAAGGATTTTAAGACGACATTTTCCTGTTTATGAATAAAATAATTGAGGGGTGGGGTAAGTTATGCCTTATGGTTGGGGAAACCCAAAAGTTCATAGTCCTATACTTTCTACTGTCAAGTAGTGTCGAGGGCTAGACAAAAGTTCAACTTCCCTTCCTCGTGGATATAATATCTTATTGTAAAGTTTTTGCAGCGGTCTTCTCTGCAATTTTCAAAGATTACTGTTTTTATTATATTATTATTATTTAATTTCAACTATTTTTATGATAATTGTATGAGGTGGGTAATAACCTGTCAAAACAATTTAAATGTTAAAAACAGTAGTTCCCCGAGTATAATAGTATAAATGTGCCATTTCAATTAGTTGGACCATCGACAACTCTCTCTCTTTCTCGCCAAAGTTCTTTGGATCAAATGGCTTAAGGCCTGGTTTTCAAATAGAAGAATCAGATTCGAACCCTCACCTCTATTAAAAAAAACAAAAATACAAAACTCTCTCTGTGTGATATCATGGGCCACACGCTCTATGATGTGCTTAATTGGACCACCCTAAGGTTTGCCATTTCATCAATAAACAGCCACTCGTGGGGGCTGCTGATCAAGCTTTCACAAAATGGAGAAGGAAAGAAAGGAGGAAAGAATCCCATATAGTAATGTAATGGATTTTTATATGATGAGGAGAGCCAATGAGAAGTCAGAGACTGAAAACAACGCTTCATGAAACGACAGGTGATTGATGAATTTGAAGAAACTTATATATAGATCTTTTTATGTGCAAAAATGGGTAATTATTTGCGGGTCCTCATTCCTAGATGGAAATGGCAAATTCTTTGGTGAGTTTTGGGGTGTAGTACTATATATGGTCCTTGACAGCTTGAGGCTCACGACTTGGTTTCCAACCAAAACGGATGAGAATGTCGACTAATGCTTCCTAGCCCCATTAATTGTGTGTGTGGTCTGTGCCAAGCCAGAGGATGTTTGGCACTTGAGCATGCGCATTGACAATGGTGATCTATCTGCATATCCTCTACGCTCCCCACCCACTTGGTTGTAATGGTCAGAGACATGAAAATCTTTGATCAATTGGGAAGATCGAGACGTTTTGTTTATATATATATATATATATATATATATATAATTTCCACAAAAGATATACTCCTTTGTTTTGTTTCTTAGTGATTTATAGTGAGAACTTATGGCTTTCCTTCCAAGTTAAATTAAACTCTTTGAATTGTGGATCCCATGCATTCTTGATTATTACCTTGGTTCTGTCCTTGCCTTGGATAAAAGGTAAAGAACACGATTCGAAGTTACTACTATAATTGGAATGGCTCCAAACAAAATTAAAAAAACAAAGATACTATTGCTGAAAAGCGTGTGATTGGCTTTTCTTAACAGTCAAGCTTCGACATTTTGCACTTTTTCTTGCTTCCTATGAAAATGATCTCTGTAGTCTGTGTACCCATTTATTGTCTTGATCTAGTGAATGAATAGTCTTGATTCTCGGAAGCTTCACGAGATATCGGAACTAAACTCACTTTTTTTTTCCTGTTTTATGAGGTGGAGACACGTGCTCATATATATATATATATATATTATATGTGACAAGTTGGTATCCGAGAGATATTACAAAGAATTTGAAATCACAGATAGGTTGAGATGGCTAATAAAAGAAAAAAGGTATCGTGGGAGGTGATTATTTTTTCTTTTCGTGAAAGATTGCACGATTAATGATTGTCCTTATACACAAAGTAAACGCATAAAGAAAGTTCTTGTGAGATTTGTCTTCATTCGGTCAAAGTTCTTGGGAGTTTGGAGCAAGAGCAGTTTCGTCAAAGTTATCTTTAAAATTTAGTACATATTTTACATAAAATCAAAACTATTAAAAATATAATCCCAATTTGATTAGCCAAATAATAATATAATATTATTTTCTAAATAATAATTTTAAAATTTTTTTTTCATATTTTACAACTACACTAATCATATATTAATTAATAATTTAATAACCTAATATTTTATCTAACATCCCAATGTGAAAGGCCCAACCGAGTAGCAAGAAAATGAGTAATGTCCTAACGTATAGTTGGTGTATATTTTTAAAATAAAATAATTCTTTTGAAGATCAACAGTATATCTCTAAATTTAAAAGAAATTTTAGTGATATTATAGCTCATATGTAGAGTTTTCTCATTTTAACTACTCCAATGCAGATCATTTTATTGATATTTAACCAAATTTTAGAGATGAACTGGTATTTGTCTAAGCCAATCATAGTGCTCTAAGTAGGGCAAACTGGATGATATTAAAGCATGAGTTGGCATGAACCCAGCCAAATGGAACCAATAACTAAACCCCCCCTCTCCTTTTTTGGAAAAATGATAGTATGTCCCATGGTTTTGCAAAGAGAAGAACATGATATGCCTCGAACAGCTTAATTGGATGGTAAGTGGGGTTGAGGAGCCATAATAAGTAACGGCTGTTTTAAAAAAAAAATCGTTAAAATATATTTTTTTAATATTATTTTTATTTTGAGATTTGAAAAAGTTGAATTATTTATTATATTTTATTTGAAAATTCAAAAAACTTATAATGATTATATGAGATGAAATGAAATAATCTCTACCAAAGCAAACAAGGGCTTAGAGTGGTGTTGGAGACATGAAAAATTCTACGATATTGCTTAGCTTGCCTCCAAAGGGAAGAGAGAGAGAGACTTCTTTTTATTGGGCTTTTTTGTGAATAGTAATTATAGGTTTTCTTGTTTGAGAGTTGTGAGAGGCCATTACTAACTAAAACTACATTAATTAGACACAATTAGAGATTAATCTCAAGCCCCTATATATGAAAGAATGGACTCCATGAATTAAGGTAGCATGTTCTGCTAAATTTTGGGTCATAATTGTTGCCCATTGAATGTTAATTATAAGACCTACTTAACAAGCTAGACTCTCTCTCTCTCTCTCTCTCTCTCTCTAAATAATTAGCTAGAAGGACAACATTATTTTCAAGGTAAGGATAAAGGAAACATAGGATGAGGTGGCTCGCAACTACTATTACGAGCACATGCACCATATACAATAGACTTTTGTTTGTTTGTTTGTTTGGTGGTGGGGTTGAAACACTGCTCGTAGTGATCTTACTCATTCCTCACCAAAGCCACACCCATAATGATAACCTTCATGCGTTGCGTTAACTGTACGTTCCCGAAACTTTAATCAACCGCAGTTTCTCAACAACATGTCTCTGATTTCAGCGACAGGTCGTGTTTTATTACCCTATATAAATGTATAGTACTTTCTCAGCTCTTCTCGAAGCTTGAATTGATTCAAACTTGGACGACATGGTGCATGCATCCTTTATACAATAACCCAAGTCAGATCACAAGGATTCTTTGCAATTTTGAGAAAAATAAATAATAGAACATGAGAAATATCACTACAACAAAAATTTATTTTTGGGACGATTTTTGTTTGGAACGAAATAAAAATCGTCCTAACAAATGAGATGTAGGGATGAAATTCAAATTTTGTTCTTAAAAAATGACGGAAGGTGTTTACTGTTCAAACAGTATATGTAGGGACAAAAATTTTCTTTCCTAATAAAATAACCATTCTAACATCAATAAAAAAAAACGTTCGAACAAAATAAAATAAACACTTAAACGGATATTATATATGGTCGAACGAGAATTTTGTGTGTTTTAAGTGTCAAAATTTAGCAGAACATTGACTTACCGTTCAAACAACATACAACAACGTTCGAATGTCAAAGTTAATTAATGTCCGAATAGATATCATATATGACTGAACGAGAAATTGGCGGGTTAAGTCTATAAATTTAGCAGGACATTGACTTACCATTCGAATAGAAATTTATTGCAAAAATATATTCTATTTGAATGGTTACAAAAATATTACAATTATTGATGCCAACAAAATAACTTACTTAATTATGGATAAATATTTTATTTATATAAAAATTAACAATTAAATAATAGAAATCCATAATTAATTTAAAAACGACAAAAACAATTTAATTCATAATTAAATTAAATTTACAAAATATAAAATATTGTCCATACCAAAAACAGAAAAAATGCAAATAAAAGATACAAACTACTAAGATCCCAACTATCTGCACACATTCTCAACTGCAGCTAGGCGTGTATCTAGTTGTGCCAGTCGAGTACTGATCGTGACTTGAATCGCAGACTTGGCATCAATATCTGTATATAAGTCAAAGATGCTAGCATTAATCTTTGTACGTAAGTCCGAGATGTGCATTAATTTATACACGTAAGTCAAACATGGTAGTACAGATTTCTATACGCACTGCATCGATCATCACTGATGTCTGTCTGCTGATCTTTGCACGTACCATATCTTCCATCTCCTCACGACTAGTTGTGCGTGATGCCTCAGACTATGTGGATGTATCATCAGCCAATACTCAACAATCTTTCAAGTGTATCACTCTAAGTATCGACTGGGTATGGAATAGGACCACAAAGACGAAATCTCGAGTGTCCCATGTTTCGTGACAGAGTGGAGGAGTTAATCGGTCTCATCGACTCCCAAACACGCTTAGCTATATATGGCAAGACCCTAGAATGTAGCAGAAATCGTGTGATCAGGATCCCGAATGGCAATATATACGTCGTAATGTATCAAATCTCTAATCAAATCCTATCAAATATATAGCACACTATGTTGATAGGAATGCCACGAGCGACGCGTATCATAAACTTCGTCTGATCCATGCCAACCTCTGTCTTGTGCTACCGAATCAATGTTGTTGGCGATGATCGAGTTCATGATCTTGAAGAAACTAGATAGATCTGCCTGTTTGATACTCTTCGTCCCCTCATAGGGAGGAGCATCTGGAAAACTAACCAACTGCCTCACCTCATGATCAGAGAGGCCATCGAGTTCATCCGTATAAGATCTCTCATCCTCAGCTGTCTCCCCATCACCCGAAGTTGGAGATTCTCTAGACACCATGTTCGGATATGCAGCATGCAATCGAGGATTACCAATAAAATCAGCGAGTCTGTCTACTCAAAATATAACTGAAACTCGTCAGATAGAGATCATGTATGTCCCTCTGTCATCTAGGCTGGCATTGCCGATCTCTTTTTAGAACTTAGAGATGATGTCAATATAAGAAACGAGGTCTCATGCTTTGTCCTTTTAGTCGAGGATTGGTGTCCAAGCACAATCAATGAAGACTGATGTCAATCAATGACCCTTCCAGATAAGAGTCAGAAAGTTAGAAATCTTCACTTGATGCTCTAATAAAATAGTTATCTCTCAAACTATTTCGATTGAAGGTTGCCCTGGTCTGCTACACTTATGTCCGCTACAAGACATTATCAACCTAGAATTTAAAAAATAAAATATATATGCAACATTAGTTATAAAATATAATATATGAATATTCACAAAATTGTATACTAATTAAAACAATGAGAAATTGTTTTCTGTTATACCGTTCGATCGAATCCCTAACCATTCGAACGTTATAATTTTTACATCACCGTTCGAACGTGAAACATATATGTTTGAATGCTAAAATGAAATTCAGTTCAAACATATGGTGAACTGATCAACTATTTGATAGTTGAGTTCCTACCATTTGAACGCATACAAAATCGTTTGAATGGTATATGGATCGAACTCAACCATGACTGAGTCAACTCAGCAGCCATGAAAATAAAAGGAATCCATTGATTCCTTTCATTCTTCCACAAATAAAAAGTACACAACACTTGGTAAACAGCCTACGGTGGACTCCCGGGCACCTATGGTGGCCATTGACAAAAAAAATCAAATTTTTCTATTTTTTACAAATAATCTAACAAAACCTATATAAATCAACTATTATTCAAATGTAAGGATTGTACCTCTTGTAAGAAATGAGTCTTCGATGATGGCGGTAATGACAACGACTTTCGACTAAGTTGGGCTACGTTCAAAATTTTGAATGGTTGTCATGGGGGCAACGGTAGCGTTCAAAAGCCTCCCCCGATACCTTATATATATAGATTTGTTCGAGCGATATGTTATACATTCAAACGGTTTTATACTATCTTACCATTTGAACAATAGTATATACCGTTTGAACTATGTTTATTTCAAATTTACTATTTTTTTTTAAATATTCAAATTTAGTAAATGAATTTATTTTTTATATTTAATATATTATATACTATATGATATTATATGTATGATATATCATGTAATGATTTCATATATAAATACTATAATATATAGTATTAGTATATGCTAATTATAATACTTAAAAACATAATGGACAATATGAAGTTAAATAACACGATAGAACAACATAATAATAAACTATAATTAATACTTAAAAACATGTACCCAAGTGAATAAATATACTAATAAAAAATACTTGGTCAAAAGTAGTTAACATAAATAACACAAGAAAACAATAATATTGCACAATATATTGGATTTAAGAAAATTATATAGCACAATTGATTATATTTAAGAAAATCATATAGCACATTTGATTAGATTTAAGAAAATCATATAACACAATTAAATCATTACCAAAAAAATTATACTTTAATTATATAATTATCTGTTGTTTGATAAATTCTTGTATCCTGAATTGTTATTGCATATTACATAAGAATAATTGTATATTGTATCAAAACAAACCTTAGGCTCGTTCTAGAGTTATCAATCTCATTAAAAGATTTATTGATAACTCTTGAACTGTCCAAAGTAGACATTTTGGGATTGTGAGATCATTCTCGCAAACTATCCAATTGTATCTGTTTGCATCCAACATTATGATTTTGATAATGCAGGCTTAAGATCTTTCCATCGTCTCTCTAAAAAATTGGTAATGCTATTTTTTTTATTATATATAGTTTGTTATTTGAAGGTATTCTAATGACTTTATATCTCAATAAATGTCTCTTGTAGCAAGAGTCGAATATCAATTATGATTTCAAAAATTATATGTTACATCACATACTGATCGTAATGAAGAGTTGACTCATATCGATACTCATGAAAATTATGTAAGTATTATAATCTGTTTTAATTAAACATATTTGTGTATTTGTGATGATATTAATTAATTTTCTTGTGTGTAGGGTAAAATGGTTGTCTTACGTGCAGAATCTGAGTCAAATCAAAATTTCTCAACAAGTGATATTGAAATTTTTACATAGATTTTGGGTCAACGTTCAGGATATTTGAAAGGTTTGAGTAGTTGTGTAAAACCTTCTGACTTTTCCTCATCATTCGAGTTTGCCTCTAACACCTCTATAGCATTAGAGAAAGCAAATTCTAAAATCGAAAAATTGATTACAAGGCAACATGAGTTAGAGATTCAATTGGCGAAACAAGCAGACATGGAAATGCACATGAAACAACAAGAACAACAACAAAAAGAGTTCAGGAGAGAGGTGCAACTCCAAATGCAGATGCTTATGCAACAATTCAGGCCTCCAAGCAACTGATTTACATTATACGTACAGATTTTGAAATCTATTTCTGTATGAAAAACACTAGTACTACTATTTTATTTATTTAGCTCACACTTATTAGACAATTTTTATGGGTATTGAACAAATTGTATATATTTTTTTAAATATTATGTATGTCTCTTTAGTTTTTGATTATTAGGTAAAATAATTTACCATTCAAACGACCAAAAACCGTTCGAACACTGATACAGAACATTCTAATGTAATCAGTATTAAACGTTCTAACAGTACTTGAAATCGTTTGAACGAAATCATCGAACATGAAATAAACGTTCAAACATCATCTCATAACAAATCGTTCGATCCTATCATGATCTGATAGAACGTTTTACTCAATACATTCAAACATATTTTACCGTTCAACTATCAAATTGTTTGTTTAAACGTTTCCTCACTATTTAGTCGAATGGACTGGTATTGATCGACCACTCACGAAGGATGCGTTCGAACATATTTGGTGTTCGAACATCAAGTTTGTACCGTTCGAATGTGATTTTGGGACGAAATTCAATCGTCCCAAATAAAATATTTTGTTCAAACACGATTGAATAGTTTTGCTCAAGTTTGTCTTAAAAGATTTTTTTTAGATAAAATTGATATTTTTGTCCTAAAATATCTTTTGGGACACTGTTATTAGAATGACTTTGAGATATTTTTTTTCATCCCAACAAATATTTTAAGACAGAAATTACAATTTTTCGAAATAAAAGCAAGTGTAAGAAAGAAAGTTTCTAATTGTCAAAACATAATATGATTGAGATAAATGTTAGTCATAAAGAGTGCCAATAAAAAGTTAACTAATAAATTGATATAGTTTGATGTGGTAAATTATTTTTATTATAAAGTAAATATAATGTATCATATCAAATTATGTTAATTTATAAATTTATTTTTATGAGATATAACACTTTTAAATAATCAATGGCAGAGAACTGTAAGAAAGTTTTGAAACTGTCAAATAAAGTACAAAGTTTTCAAACTGATCATCTGGGCTGCTGCATTATCTCTTTTACTACCAGGTTTCTCGCCCTGTTTATGGTCATGAAACACAGATACAAATGTTCCTCTAGTTCATCCAGCAGCTGCCTAAAGCTGCAATCATTCTTCTTCAATTGTCGCGCCACTTCTTCATTGGCTTGAAGCTGCTTGTCCTCTTTTCTCTCAATCCAGAACTTAACCATTGCTCGCATGTGTTCCAGCTCATCATTCAGCCTCGCCACTTGCTGGCTTATTGTGTCCAAATCCCTATTCAATATGTAAGTCCCCTTAGCGGCTGCATCGAGCTGAGCCATCGCACGAGCTAGCCCCCTTGCGGAAACCAACTCTCGTGAAGCCACTATAAGACCCGGCATGGCCACGAGCAAAGTTATAACATGAGCTGCGACTATTACAACGAGTGATGCCGTCAACGCCATGAGAAAAACAGCCGAGCCACGTTTTAATCTATTTACAAGCCGAAGCTTGACTTGAGCCTTGTCACGGCTTGACTCGAGTTGTTTCAACAATCCGAGGCAATTGGCTTGAATAGCCCGAACCCGAGTGGGCGATGATGCGGTTGAAACAAACGGGTTGACGAAGTCGGCCTGGGTCAAAAGGGTAGTTGTTCTAAGAGAGCGGTGTATGACACGTGTACGGTCAATATCTTTCAATAGCAGGCCACATAGGAGAGAAGCATCGGCGGTTTGGATAAAATAATCGGATAAAATGGATTGGTAAGGGGGTTGAATACGGGCCGAAGCAAGGATACGAGTGACGGCGGGTTGGTCCGGGTCGAGGAGGTGTTCGGCGAAGAGGCGGTAGGATGGGAGCCGAGCTGCAGTGGTTGGAACGGTAGAATCAGCATTAGATAGGGAAAAGACGCGTGCCCAAAACTCAACGTAGGACACTGTACGAAAGGCATTTGCATATTCCTCGCGCAAGTCCACACCGGCTGGGTCGGGCGGAGTACTAATATTGCTTGCTCCAGATGCAGCTGCTGCATGCAGTTTTTTGGTTTTTACATTAAGCAAGCAATTTGTGAAAGAAAAATTCTCTGTAAACTCAAATTTTTTTAAAAAAATTATAATTCAAATCTCTTATAAATTAAATCGAATCATATTAACTGTTTTAAAATATTTCCGAACTTGAACAAATTTGAGTTCGAAACCCCTCGTTACCCTTTATAAAAAAGAAAAAAGAAAAAGAAATAAGACGAACATTACTGATGAATAAAAGGCTTACCAGTGCAAGAAATGAATTTTCTGAAACGAGCACTAATTCTTTTCCTCATGTCGCCTTGTTAACTGTAACGTTCAAACCTATAGAGAAAAATTGAGAAGGAATTTCTGAAAAAATAAACACGATGATTATAAGCTAAACATACCAACCGGTCTAAGAAGCTCGAAAGAAAAGTTTTTTTTTTTTGCTTGGATTCTTCCTACTGGTGCGGAAGAAACTAAAGGGGACAAAGCTGGCCCTTTATAGAGCAAAATGATACAAATAAAATATTTATCAGCTTTTGCTTGAAAGCAATATGCAGGATATTTCTTCTAAGCTGGACATTGTAGTGCACGTGAAGACCTGTCAATATTGGATGATACTTGAAGAAGAAGAAAGTTGCAGA
Organism: Cyclocarya paliurus; assembly: GCA_029856935.1. NCBI lineage: Eukaryota > Viridiplantae > Streptophyta > Magnoliopsida > Fagales > Juglandaceae > Cyclocarya > Cyclocarya paliurus. The sequence goes on along the minus strand of JARVXP010000207.1, from coordinate 8,711,777 downwards.
GTTTTCTTCCTATTATTTGAAGAAACAATAGTGCTATAGGCAATTGAGGCGTGAACCGTGGGGAATCGGCTGATGTGGCATTATGCAATGTCAGCCGATATATTAAAAAAAAAAAAAACAGTCGAAACCGGAAGGAGGGAAGAATTCAGATTTCAGAATCCAAACCAAAAGAAAAGCTCTGCGTTGTCAATGTCTTCAGGTCTGGAAGAGCTCTGCATCGTCGTCTTTGGGTCTGAGAGAACTGGTAGATTTGCTCGTCTTCGCATGAACAACTTGTAGATCTCGTCCATTTATGTTCGTGTGGGTGTCTCCGTGGCTAGCTTCAGAAGTACAAATGATCAACCCCTCATATTGCCCAACAAGTAAGCAGTGTTTGGAAGGCTTGAATGAGGCACAAATTTTAAAGGCACTTGAAGACCTCGTGAAAGTGGGGGCATCTCTTAAAGCCTGATAGTGCTGCCATTGACCCTATGAAATGGAATAAATTAATACAAGTGAAAAATCTTCCCATAGACCTTTTTGTCCAAACAATCTGTCGTGTTTTTTCTTTTCCAAAAAAACATGTTTATTGAGTACTCTGTATCTCTGTCCTATGGTTTGATAATTTGATGTACCAGCATCTTCTATTTAATCAAACCAATATACCATCTGGCCAATGCTTGGCTACAAACAATGAGTTCAATTCTATAACTAGACCTCTGTTTTTGGGTAGTGTTTGGTGTTGATCAACAAGTGAATTGAATTATCCGATTTGGTATAAAACTGAGAGGATCTCTATCATTGATCAATAAATTGTGCAAAACTCATTATCGTTACTCCAATGCCATTACACAATGGCTTTTACTTAGTAGCTAATTGTTTCATGCAATCTCTACATGTGAGTACGTTAATGGTAATAGATATATGATGCTGTGAATGTAATAATCTTGCAAAATAGACAATCCAATAGTCATGAATCACGATATCTTCTTGTTTTTTTTTTTTCCAGTTATTCTCTTTGTTTCTTGTTAGATAGAAGCACAAGACCATCTTTAATTCATATTTTCGGATAATCCTTATCTATCTGGTATACTGCATGTCTAAATGGGCAGATGTTCTTGTTAGGTGACATACTTTTGCTGCCATAATCCATTTTTTCAGTCTGGGAAGTCCGGTTCTTTTAGATTAAAGACCAGTAGCGGTATAGTGGATTCAAGACTTAAAACACCCACAAATGATTGAAGGCTACGATCTTCCTCTTCTTAGACATAATCATATGAACAATTCCACATCTTATGTGTGTTAGAATCACAATAGTAGAAGTTCTATTATTTTTCATAGAATTACAAATGCGTGTGCAGCAATAGAGCACTCATCAAATGCGTGTGCAGCATATTTCAAATTTTCACTCTTTTATCTAACAATTAATATAGCTATTTAAATCTTTCTTATAAAATTTCTAGTCCAGAACTCGTGAAATCGAAATGTTTTTTGTAATCAAAATTGAAACTAGTTACCTCAAGGTCTTGATTAATTGCCCAATTTCACATATGAAATCTGTTGCACAATCAAAATCACTTCCTTCCGTTTCGCTTTGGTCTGTGAGATTATGATTGGGGCATAGTGAATGAACAGAGATCATTGGCTTCAGGAAGGAGGAGGGATGTCAATGGTATTAGGGTTAGGGAGACGGGGATGCACAAAGAGGAGAGAAGGTTTTGGTCTGTGAGATTAGATTGGGGCATAGTGAATGAACAAAGGTCATTGGCTTCAAGAAAGAGGAGGGACATCAATGGTATTAAGGTTAGGGAGAAGGGGACGCATAGAGAAGGAAGAAAGGAGAAGAGAAAAGCTCTCGATTTCACGTCAATCAAAACGGTGTGTTTTGATAAACTAATTGAAACATACCGTTTTTGGGAAAGGTTTGGGAGTGAGAAATTCTCCAAAATTCTTAACTCATCATTACAACTTTTTCAAATCTCCATACAAAATATAATAAACAATTCAACTTTTTCAAATCCCAATTCAATTTTTTCAAACCCCAAAACTAAAAAATAATATTTTAAACTTTAAAACAAAACACAAAATTCTCATCTCACCCCCAAACCTCTCCCTTAAGTCTCACCTCCCCCATTTAGTCTCTCAAATTTTTACTCTCCTTTAAATGAAACACACCGTTTCATTAAGATGATGTGAAAGTTACACATCGGTTGCATGGGCTAGTTGCTTTCAGCATTTTACTTCAAGAAAATATGGATATTGCTTCTAGACGTACGGTTGATCATCCAGCCCAAGAAATCAATCGTGGGCCTTTTTTTGTCTTGATCAAATATTGGCTTCCTTGGAGATTGAAGTACTGACTCAACTTGAACTCAAGTGTAGCCTGACAAAAAAGTCCTAAATAGGTACCAACCATATATTGTTCTTGGCTTGAATAACAAATGCATCATCTCTTTGGTCACGCAAGTTTCTGTCAAGGACTTCAGTGGGAAAAGATTTCTCGCAGCTTTTTTTTTCCTTCACCGAAATTTAATTATAAAGAATTTAAAATACACCATCCAATTGAAGGCTATATGTAGCACACTTCTTTCTAAACCCCAGTGGTAACAATATAGAATTCTGTAATTCCTATTCAACGGGTCTAGGAGACAATAAAAATCACATGGGGACGACTCGGGCCTTGTACATGCATATATAAGCCATGTGCCAATCACCTGTAACAAGAAAAGATGAAACTTCAGCATAGCTACAGGTTGATAATGATGGGGGGGCTTGCAACGGTAACACTTATAGAGAAAAACCATATCAAGATGGACAAATCCTACGGTGAATAAATGATAAAATAAATAAGAAAGTAAATGGTCGGTTCAGTCCTCGCAAAACGTATCCCTATTCTATTGGAGGGACACTAACTAACATGGATGCTTTTCCAATTAACTTTTGCCTGTCTGCACATATGTGCCAGGGCAAAACTAATCCTATCATGCGAACCAATAAAATTCCAATCTTACCTCCTCCAGACAGTTTAGTGATGTCTTCCTCCCGCTGTGCAATTGGGTTGTCATCATCATACTCGATCCATTTCCCTGAGATCAACAATGGTTATTCATCAGTTGAAAGCTTACATTGAGCCCAAGCCACATGAAATGAAGTACCAAACAGTATATTGCAGCTGACCGCTTTCTTGCTTGACCCAACCAGCATAATGCCCCGAGTCAGCACTCCTACCCTTGTGGGTCAACACAGCGACCAAATCATAAACACCAGTCATATGTGTTTCCCTGTCTGATGGACCACCTGCATTGTAGAATCAGTCAAACAGCAAAAATGAGGGACCACATGCACTAGATTTCCAAAAGCCCGTATTGATTGTACAATGGAAACCCAAGTTCAGCTAACACGCATATAAAGTTTGGTACCTTCTTGGGATGTAGCATTGGATGGTTCACCGCTTCCATCTGATGATCCCTGTGTGTAAAGATGAGAACAGACCAAGAAATAATTCCGTTATCACATAGAAATAAGTGTTTGTACATTGTATAAATATGTTGGGTAGTCACCTCTACATTAGACATCTTGACATCATCTTTTGAACCAGCACCATCCACACCATCCTTGCTAGCTTTCACTTTCAGACCAAGTTTTTTGCCTTCTTCGTCCCTTAGCACCTAAGTTTTAAAATGTAGAAATGACAATGTCCGACAAAACATAAGGTAAGAGTCAAGTATTTTTGAGACACAGATGTAGTTCAAAAAGTTCATCGAAGCCATATGTAAGCAGAAACCTGGCGAGGAGTTTCCAATCTTTTGCGGAGATCATCTGAACACAAATCATAAACATCCAACTCCAATGGATAATCCACTTTCTGAGACAAGACAAATCTTTTAAGCAACATTGACACTGACAGTATTAAATAGGCAGACACAGAATGTGGACTTGTACTCAACCCATACTGCACAGAATAATCATACAAGAGAGGGCTCTTGGTTTATTTCCTTTCCCTTTTTTTCATCTCAATTTCCACAATGATATGAAAGAGAGAAATCCACCCTCTGCAGTGTGACAATATACAGGAGAGGAAACTTGCATTACCCGCAAAATTTTGGCCTTCTGATTTGATTCCCTCTTCCAGAAAAAACGCACAAACTGAACGGTCAAGTACCTTGAGAAAAAAAAAATCAATTGCATCAACTGTAAGGATTCACATAAACTGCAATGAAAGATTTATTATCGCTCTAATCAGGATAATTCAGACATTAAATAGGAAGATCCACGTGTCCTAAAACCACACAGTGGTGGCTTCCATGCTACAAAGGATAAAAAGTACATTTTTTTCATTTTTTTTTTAATGATGGGGGAACCATCCCACGACAAAGCCCTTATGACTCACTCATGGAACCTAAAACCCCGGGGAGACTAGCATAGCAACCCACAGCCTCCCACTTAAATCGCAGTTTGATCCCAGGGGAAATCGAACTTGTGACATGGGGCTCATGCACACAAGTTTGCCCTTACCACTTGTGCTACCCATGGGTGGATGATAAAAAGTACAATTTACAATCAGAAGAAGCAAGTTGTACCTTGGTAGACCATTGATACGAGACTCTTTCAAGTAAATTGCACTACGCCCCAAGGAAGGAGAAGCCTTTTCCAATTCTGATTTTAAACCCTACAATAACCAGTAAAATTAACAAGATAACAAAGCTTATTCAACACCTCAAAGTGGAGGATCTCTGGGTAAAGAAATTAGTCATTGCTTACTTGTTACTCAAAGTTTGAACATCCACATATTCCACACAATATTTCAATTTAGCAATACAAAGAGAGCACCACAAACTCAAATTCCAATGGACATGGTAATTTGCAAGTGCTTAAAGAGGAAAAAAATAAAGACCTTCACAATTGGATGATTATACTCACATGCTTTAGTCCTTCATGCAAATGGTTCACCTCTTGCGATATGTGGCATTTAAGAGAATAAACTGATTCTGTCTCTGAACTTTCTTCACCACTTTCTTGACAATGCACCCTGGCTCGCACCAGCACAAATAACACATTCATACAAAAAATAACCAATCTTCCTGGTTTTAATAAAAGAGAATTTAGGTGAATCATAAAAAGATGCCTCAGTACAATTTATGATTAATTACTCATGGAATTCTGCCTATGAAAGCCAATATTTCTTTGTCCCACAGCAGACAATGTGCTTTCCTTTTTGGACTGTCCCAAAATAGATGAGTTTCATAAAATGAAAGTGATATCTATTAACTTCTCACCTTACCTTAAAAACTCGAACTCACCTTTTTTCCTTTCAAATATGAATCCACCTTTCTAGATCCATAAGTGTATTTTGGGAAGAGTGTTCATTTCATTAAAATGTGTATCATTTGTAAACTTTCATAGGACTACTGCTTTAAGCCAATGTTTAATTATGAAATAATGGCATGCATGACTACCTGCTAACAAGTTCGATGCCAAAGAGGGCCTTCATAGTGTCAGGAATTTCACTGCAAGAGAATGTCATACAGGATGACGTTATACTACTGAAAGGAAAAAAAAAAGAAACGATTAAACCAATAAATGCCGGTAAGACAAAAAAGGATCAGAGTGCTATAGAAGAACAGCCTTTTGCAAAAATTAGCCATGCAAGAAGTTTGAAGGAGGGAAAAGGAAGAGTGGGCACAGGGAAGTATATAGCAATCAATAATCTACTATAATTTTTTCTACAGCCAACATCAGTTCCCAGGCATCCACATGGACCTAGTATAGTAGCATTTACATCCTACAGAGTAAAAGGAAAAATACCTAGAACCAATTGATTTAAGAGACTGAGAAAGTGTATATAAAAGCTGGGTCCAACATTCTTCAGCATCCTGTGACATAATAGATAAAATTGAATAGATAAACTTATCACCAGATCAAACTAGTAAGATATTACAATCAGAAGAAAGTAATTTTTTTTAAAGGTATCAGAAGAAGGTAGTTTAAGACCTGTTGCATGAAGACACCATTATGCAGCTGGCCAAATTGAGGATACTTTTTACGCAACACCTGCAAAAATAGTGACAAATGAACATAATAGGTTTTTCCTCCATTACCAGCAGGAAAAATGCAGTAGCAACCAATCATGGATCACGTTTGCCAAAAGTGATGTTTATGAAGAGGCTCAGATTTGATGAATTTGATGCATGTTGAAATAACTAGCAAAAAAAACCTAACTATGGCTGAGTAGGTTCATGAACTCCTATACCGGAGATGGAAGACAGAGCCAAGAAAGAACTCTTAGAAAGTGTTAAATGAACTGTGTACTTTAGCAATGCAATAATAGAAAGCATAGGCTGAATGACATTTCTATAAGCCCTAAGCACATAGCATTGTGCAAGCAGAGGACACGTATGCTACTTCATTTTCTTAACAATAAAGTTCTCTGCAATTTTTTTTTCGGATTCATGCTATAGGTTTTTCTGTCCATGGTGCTACACTTGGGATCTTAGTAAATCCCAACAAGTACCCAGGTTGCAAAGGAAAGATTAAAAAAAAAAAAAGTCCAATAATAAATAAAAGGGTCAAACAAGAGAACAAACCATCCAAAATTGCATCGGTGCCACTGGTTTGACACTTTTATCAAGCTCATTAAATAAATCACGTGTTGCTATAGTCAGCATATGAGAAGACTGATCCACGTCATTGCTTCTTCCAGAGTGTGAGTACCTAATCAGATTTTGCAAATTGATGCACACCAATCACATAAAATGCAGCAAATTAACTATAAAAACAGCAATATAGAGAAACATTCTGAAACAATTCCCCTTTAATAATTGAAGAAAACAACTCACTTGACCAAAGCTGACTTCAACTCTGGAACAGAATGCAGACATTGTACTGTGGAGTTCATGTAACAGGTGTTTCCCAGATTAAATAGACCAGCACTATGACCCTAGAAACAGAAACAGCATGGGCTGAGAATTTCAATTCATAAGGCAGAGGAAAAGAATAAAGTATCAAAATTAAAACACTGACCTTCAAAGCGAACTTGGTATAAATTAGAAAAAGAAAAATGGATAAGTAATCAAATATTTTATTAAAAAAAATTAACAATATCCTAATTTCAAATTAAGGGAAAAATATATTTTGATAACTAATCCATTTTACTTTGATGACGATAATTTGATCAAAAGTGCAAAGGGGCGCAACCCAAATGAACGGGGAGCTTGTGAAGGAAACACCCAGCTAAAAGAAGAAAGATGAGCAAAAAGTCTTTGAAGTCTAGAAAATTAGAGAGAGACAAAGTTGTGGCAAGAAGATGCCATAATAGGCACAGCATGGTCATGATTTTCAAGATGAACAGGCCAACCTCAGCCTAAACCAAGCATGATTGTAACCTTTTTCTGTGACCGCATCATACCCAAGGGAAGAAAAAAACTTTTTTTATGCTCCAATTTGTTTGATTCCATGAATTTGGTTCATTTTCTGGTCATGAATATGAAGTTAAGACGATTGGACGCAGACTTATTTATATAAAGAAAATATTTCAAATATTTCTTTTTTTGGCAGATTCATGATATTCATGATCCAGGTCAATTATTAACAATACATATTCATTATCCAACCTACATCATGGTTCTAAGTCGTCTTTCCTAGCTGAGTTCCTAACTAGCATACAATTGCAAGGCTAAAGCATATGGTAATTGTAGCATGAGGTCAACCAACAACATTACATATATATCCATTAAAAAAATATTGCTCCTGTATGCAACATTTTTTATAAGCAACTCCTGTATACATAGCCTTTTTTTTTTATCAGTAAACTCCAATATACATACAAACTTCTAAATACATGTGCATACTTCAGAACAGAAGAGTCATGTATCTTACCATGGCAACCACTTGCTCTTCTTCTGGAAGATCTTCCACAAAAACAGGTCCCTTCTCTGGAGCCTTAATAATCTCATCTGCGGTTCCCATCATCATTAATTTTTGACCCTAGACAAAATAAATGCAGCGCATCACCTAAGAACAAAATATAGAAGTATAAAAAATATAAGTGTCAAGGGCATTATGAAGGTCAAAGCACCTCTTTTACTCCTAGTGTCGACCAATCTGCATCATCCTGCATTTCCCCCCAAACAAAATGAATTTGAGAATTATAACTTTCTTTTTTTAAGTAGCCAATGAGCTTTCACTTGTACTGCACCTCCTCACCATATAAGATTGACATTGACAGTGGAGGTGATGTTGCAAGTTCAAGACCAACCAGGTTACACGATTTAAGAACTAAAAAGAAATTTAAATTACTGAAACCTTTGATCAAATGTGAAGAGTGATTTATTGCAGACTTACTTTATGATCCACTAGATTTGAACAAATCAAGATATGGATTGATTTTATAGCAGCATAAACAAAGTCATCTATTTACCTTCAGTAAACCACCCTTAACCATAATCTTCTGCCTTACGGGAGGAACCCCAGTTAGATCATACAGCTGGCACTTGAAAACATATGGAGACTGGGTGGTATCAATTTCCACATCTTTAAACAGCTCCTTTTGCCATTTTACATTAACTGTAAATAGATACACATTGCAATTATCAGAAAAAGGGAACTAAGATGTAAAAAATAGAACACCGGTAATGAGAAAACTAAAAGGAAATCAAAAATTTAAATTTCAAAAGAAAACTAACAGAACGAGTCTTGTGAGTAAAATTGTAAGTAAAAGTACATGTGAAGACCTTGACAACGTACAAGATCATTAAATGAAATGACGGGCTGGTGGCTCATGGGATACCCACCCTCCAGCCAGTTATACACGTATATATAGAAAAAAACCCTAGACGCCCATCTTCTTTCTCTCCTTTTCCTTTCTCCTTTATTCTTTTCTCAATGCACAGGTCGCAGAGAGAGATCCATAGCCGTGGGTCTCCATGCGCAGATCGTGGCTGTGGGTTTGACTCGGTTTGAAAGTTTTTGGTTTGATTGGGCGGGGGGACCCTGGACAGTGCTGGGAATTTGGGAAATCCACCCGCCCATTCAGCAGGTACGAGCGGGCAAGTATGGGGGCTGGTAGTAAGGGAAGAGGCTACCCGTCCATCTAGGGAAGGAGGAACTCTAAATGTCCCTCGAAAAGTGGCTCCAGGGCTAACCAGTAAATAGCCCGAGTTATAAGAAAAACATGATTGATAACCACTTCATTCTCCTGCTTACTACGATTACTCTACTCGGAATCTAACTTAAGCATCAGAGCTTTCATACGTCGGTATTAAATTACGAGTATTGAAGAATTCACTCGAATCCTAAAGTAAACGCATAACAAATCGACCGTCCGCTGCAATTCCATATCTAAACACTAAAAAATATCCATAACTCAAGCCCGAAAGAGTAAACATGAACCCAAAAAATCGGAAATTTCGAAATTTCCTAAACCCTAAACATCATGGGAAACCAATCGATCAAGCTCTAATAGTCCCAAAAACCGAACAATGATGTTCAAAACAAACAGCAAATCTTGGACTCGGTTAATGAGATAGAAAATATAGTAGATTGAAGATGGAACTCTTGGGAGGGTCGCTGACCTGTAATCATGACTAAGAATCTTTACGTCGAAGGATCCAGAGGGAGATATGTCAGGGTTTTGCAGCGTTAATCTTGGAGGGGCAAATAGACAACGTGCTTATGGAAAGCGTCCTATGCGAGTTTTCTAGTTTTCATAGAGACCGATTGCGAATTCGGATCTGATTCGAATTTGAGTCCGATTGTGGATTGAATGCTCCTGCACTCCCAATACGGGTCACCTGTTTTAGGTTGTGTTTTGGCAGTTAGAAGTATTTAGAAGAGTTGTTAATAGTTGTGAATAGAGATTATAGTAGCTTTGTGAGTCCCATTGAGAATAGCTTAGATGTATGAAATATGTTGGGTGGTTGACTTTTGAATAGGAAGTTGAAAAATGTGTGAGTCTCATCAATAATTGATTTTATTAGAAATAATGGTGAAATAATAATTTTTTTATATGTTGTAGTGATAAATACAATTATTATGAGAAATAATTCTCAACACCTTTAAAAATGAATTTTGCAAAAATGCTTTTAGACAAATTTTATTTATATGAAATACCGCAGGTCATTGCAACTCTTGGGTGTTGTTGCAATCGAAGCCGTGAGCAAGAAGTCGAGCTAGTGTGTATCGTGGCTTTGGGCATGGCCAGTTTATAATGGAGGTTGGGAAATATGGGGCACAGGTAAACAAGGAGGCAGATCACAGGGAAGATTTCAAATATCCCTCAGACAACTATCCTGCCAAAGTCTAATGGTAGAGGAATTCTTAAAGCTGACAATGGGACGGACCATGGAGCACGCGGCCCTAAGAAGGCTCACGAACCATCGAGAGATTCGCCTCAATGGGAGAATGATAGAGAGGAGATAACATTGCAGAGAGAGAGAGAGAGAGAGAGAGTCAGGGTACAAAGTCTTAACAGATTTCAGTTTTCATCGTAGAGAGATTCTCTTGGAGAAGCCATGGCTTGGACTATGATGAGAGAAAATTGATTTCGGGAAGGAGGGAAAGGCAAAGTGCGAAGGGGTGCCAACATAAAGGGAGAGAGAGGAAGTGTTGGTGAGAGAAATTTGAGTGTCAATGAAGTTCTTTCATGCAAATAGTGTAGAAAATCACATGTCTATGACTTGGAGTGTTTGAGATATATTCAAGTTTGTTTGGATACAAAACTACTTCCACCCGTACGAGAATATCTCATAAGAGTTGAGATATCTTGAGTCCCCAAGTTTTAAACTTTTAACCCTTTCGGCAATTCATTTTATACATCCCATTGATGTCCGGCCCCCGCTTGGGACGGGTGGGAGCACCAGTTAGTAGAGAATGCCTGCACATAATATATATTTGAAAATAATAATTTTGTTAATAAAATGAAGTTTTTCTGTGTAGGGTTTTGTTTTAAAATCTTGTCTCCCCACGTGTCTCTCTTTTTTTCTCTCAATCTTTATGTTTAAAATACCATTTGGTTGTTCCGTTGTCGTCACTCTCAACTAGTTGTCATCATAGTTAGGGGTGTAAATCAGTCCAATCTAGTTTGGGGGGTGATGGACCGAAATTTATGGTCTATCATTTTTTCCATACCGAACATCCATAAGGATCAGACTAATAGCTATCGCTCCGGTCCGGCCCAATTATTTTTCTTTTTGTCCAAAAAAATTATTTAAATTACTAAATTAAAATTAAGTGAATTATTAATGTGTATTATATAATTAACTCATTAAAAAATTTTTTTATATGATTAATGATAATAAATTAAATAAAAATTACATCATTAACTTATATAATTACTATATAAAATAACATATTAAATTATTTAAAATATTTTAAAAATATATATATAGAAGTTTGGTCTGGTCTAGACCAAAATTTATAGACTCCGGGACCGGATTGAATTTTCTCAGTCCATAATTTATGAGATTGAAACCGACCAGCTTGCAGCTCGAGTCGCAATCTCTCTCCCTTTTGGCATCGCCACCCTCCCAAGTATCTCTCTTTCTAAGTTGAGTCTGCCTTTTCTTGCTCAGTACTAATTTAATTTATTTACGAGTAATTATCAAGCTTTTGGGTTTGCCAAATGTTTAATTGGCATTACCTTCTTTCATAGCAACAAAGGGTGAATTAGAAGTTCAAATGTGGGTCACTTGTTTGAATTAGATATTCAGATTGAAGAAGGTTATGTATTGCGATTGTGTAAAATTGTATGGGTAGCATGTATAGTTTGGTCACTATGATCCCTGGGAGGGCTCTGGCCCAATATGAAAGACCAACATCTCTTTGCATAAAAGTTTCATCGCACAACGCATGATGAGGCTTTGCGGGGTAATTGGAGGGGCTTCAATTATATCAAAAGGGCCAAACAACATATAGTGTAAATCTTATCACACAATGCATGATTAGATTTCGAGGGATAAATGGAAGGGCTTTAATACTATTATAAAGGCTCGCAGGGTACTATTATAGGTTTGAGTTATGGTGGCCCGACGAATCACTCCACTCAAGGTTCAAACCCTTTTGACTATCTTACTCTTTAATTACATTAGATCGAAAGTGCATAGCAGTGAAACCGTACTTAACAGTCCCATTTCAAACAAAGCTCGGCGTTGAGAGTGGGAGCAAATTTAGGCAAAGCCCCCACTCGATATCAGCCAATAGGTCTTGAAGGTTGTGGCAATTGGCATGTCTTCGAAAGCTTACGTGTTTAAGTTAATGCCATTAAGTACTACAGACGTTACCGTTATACAATTCGTTTTGTTCCCAAAACAAACACCCCCGGCTCAGGGTTTCTGAATAATTTCAAACGAGAGAGAGAGAGAAGTTTACATCAAAATCTTACCAAAATATAGCGATCTTATCCATTTCATAATACGAAAGTTACATGTTCATCTATGTTGTTCGGAACAATATATAGGCTTTCTACTGAGGGTGCTGCTACTCAGCTCCCTCATGTGTATCACTAGTATATATATATATATATATATATTAAATGTGAAATAAAACACATAAATTCATTAGTAATAATTTTTTTTAAAAATTAAAAAAACACAAATAGCCTATTGATACGGCACACTTGAGGAGGGAAGTTAAGGAGACAACCTAGTATTTTTCTTCCAGTAAACTCGACAGAGGAAAAGAAATATACACACAACCCTCTCAAATTACCATATTATTTACAATCGAGAAATAATTCATACAAAATATCGCGAACTACTTTTTGAAAAAATAGATAAATAGAATATTCTCATGAAAATTCAAAAAAATTAGAGACACCGGAAATTTTATAATATCACACGAACTATACAGTCTTATAAAATCACAGTCAAGTGATTGGTCCGGTGCAACTGAAAATTTTTCTTTTTCAATTTTTATACTTTTGAGTTTTTAATGCACGATATTTGTAACCAATTTTTTTTTTATGAAAAATATATAATATTTTTATAATATATTTTATAATCATGTTTCAAATTTAAAGATATTATTATAAAATATAAAGATAGTATTATTTTAAAATATATTCTTATTTTATATTATATATTATGAAAAGTATTGTTAAAAGTGTTGTGTGTATTATTATTATTATTTATATATAATGATTCTATTTTAATTTATTTTGTATTTCTAAAAGAGGTAATAAAAGCTCCAATGCGCTTATCCGCCGTATGATAGGTAGTGGGACACACGCGCCAAAAAAGTCAAGTAAAATTCCAAAGCCAGAATTTGCACAAAAATGAAAAAAGCAATAATAGATAAATAGAAGGAAATAATTGCGCGCATGTAGCCGAATACTTCCCATAAAAATTAAAAGAAAAGCTTCGCCCTTTTTATTCTACTGCCACAATCTGCCTGCGACCAGTGAATCTAGGAGCAAGAATCCGAGCCAGGAATAGCACGATCTCAATCTCTAGTTTTCCTCGTTCAAGCAATCCGCAACTGTAAAGGAAGGAGTTTTGGAGCGGAAACTTAAAAAGTGCTCAACGACCAGACGGAGACTGTAACTTGGGAGTGTCAAAGTTCATATTTTTCTGTTGTATAATTGAGGTAAATGATGATATTTCTTTGTTTTAAATTCTGGGGAGACCTTACGATTTGAAGATAACGTCTGTGTTGGAGATTCATCGATTATTGTTGGTTTAGTTCTGGAGTTCTTAATTCTTGTCCAAGAGTTCTTGGGCTTTGTATAATTTTGGATTTTTTGACTTTTTGCGATTTTCTCGTTCATTGGATAAGGGAATTGATTCAATTTGGGCTTTGGTGTTTTTTTGAGTACACTGGTTTGAACACTCTGAAATTTGAGCAGTAGAAATGAAATTGTAATTGAATTTTCCTGTTTTTTCTGGCTTTACTTTCCAAGAAGTTCTCTAAAACACATCTAATTGTTGTGCATGTTTGTGAAAATCAGTTGGGTTGTATTGTATGCTAAACTCTAAAAGGGGGTTAAATGGAGAATCGGCTCATGTTTCTGTTGTATGTATAATTAGATGTATACTATACATCTAATTATTATATTGTATTCTTCTTGTTCTTCTTCCTTTTGATAAGTCCTGTGTATCTTTGATTGCACTTATTAATGTGATCCTAGAAATAACTGGGAAGTTTCGAGAATTCCAATAATTTTTATGTTTTAAGAGCTCACGTACTTTCGATACGTATACAGTGGCCAGTTTAACTCCCTCTTATCTTTTATCGCACCTTTTTTTTTTTTTTTTTGGTAGGGCTTTACCCCCAATGGGGGAGCCCTTCCAGAAATTCTCGAAGGCCTGGGCCAAACCCAGGCCTAGGAGGGGGTTTGGAAATAGTTTTCAACCAGCAATAGATGTGCTTCGGTTAGTACCTCACTAGCTGCGTCATTGCCACAAGCGCAAAGATATCTTTTATCGCACTTAGTTAATGTGATTCTTGATTTGTCAGATGTATACCTTTTTTTTGTAAGTTAGAAATTGTTATTAATAAGTCCAAAATCCAAGTATACGGGGAAGTATCCAAGAGAGTCACCAATTTAGAAAGAAGAAAAAAATACAAAAAATCATGAATGCTTAGTCCATTAATGTCTATAAATGCAATCCAAAGTAAAATAATACACGAAATAGGCAAATAAGGGCCATAAAAAAGATCCACTATTCTTCTGGGCATGATCCAAGCCAATCCAACCGGACAAAAGAAGTCCGTCCACAATGCACCAAAATGGTGATTAGTTTGGTGTGTACTTCCTTGTTAAACTCAATCCAACTAAAGACTACAGAGGTTATTAGGTAGAGTTCATTTTTTTAATCTCTGTTAGTGAAATATTTTTTAAAAAAATTTCGATTTCTTTTTATTTTTCATAAATTGATTTGTATCTTAATCTTTGAATGGGGCACTTTTACCCAGTTGAGCACTGCGGCTATTACTACGAACAGATCGTAGGATTTTAAGGTGTTGGTGAAACTGTCATGCTGAATGTTGCTACCAGGGAGTGGAGTAGGGATGAATTCCACAATGGATGATATGAACCTGATTCAGCAGGCACAGAGGCATCACCTAGTGGCTAGAGAATTAGGAGAAGAGATAGATTTAGAAATTGGCCCTGGGGATGATGATCCTTCATTTGCTAACACCCCACTCATTGGTGGCCCACCCCGAGAACCTTCTTCTGAAGGGCAGGATGAGACCAAGCAGATGGTAATGGTTTCTCAGCTCCCCAGTGATGATCAAGATATGTTAAAGATGCAACCTGCAAAAAGGAAGAAGAAGGTCGTGAAAAGATGGAGAGAGGAATGGGCTGATACCTACAAGTGGGCTTATGTTGATGTGAAAGAGGGGACAGCAAGAATTTTCTGCTCTGTATGTAGGGAGTATGGTCGGAAGCATAGAAGAAACCCCTATGGGAATGAAGGCAGTCGGAATATGCAGATGAGTGCATTGGAAGAGCACAACAATAGCTTGCTTCACAAAGAGGCTCTTCGTCTCCAGGCGGCCTCTAAGGATAAGATTATTGTTGACAAGCCAATCTATGTTAAAGGTTAGTCATATCATTTTCTAAATTTTACTGGGATTTTGTTGGAGCCTTTAGAAGTTCACAATAGGCAATTACATTCTGTAGTTTTTTATGTGGAAATTAATATTCTCATTTTATTTTTATTTTTTTTGGGGGGGGGGGGGTCCTCATGCTTGATCATGCTATTGACATTCTAGGGGTTGAACTGGTGCTAATAAAAACTTGGAACATAATGAATTTTGTCTTCTGCTGTTCCTTAAAGGATGATGTAACAAAGGTATTAGATGTAAGCTGTAAATGGATGTACCTTTAATCAGTCTTCAGGGCATCCATTGCTCACTTCTGAGTTAAAGTCTTTTAAGTTCCATTGGATAAGGATACAAGGTAATAGAGCTTTTAAAATAATTATATCTCGATGCAGGTGATGGTTGTGATAATTGTTATTATCCTTGAACTTATGCCAGTGTGATTGGAAGATGGTCACTTTTATGGTCGGATCTACCTTCAAGGCATCAATTAGTCTCTTTTAGAAGATAAAATATTTAGAATGACCGTAAT
The DNA here is from genome assembly GCA_029856935.1 of Cyclocarya paliurus. Lineage (NCBI taxonomy): Eukaryota > Viridiplantae > Streptophyta > Magnoliopsida > Fagales > Juglandaceae > Cyclocarya > Cyclocarya paliurus. Next base: position 8,695,726 of record JARVXP010000207.1, on the reverse strand, counting down.
TGCTAAACACTCATTTTATGCATCTTTCAAGTTCCTACATGCCTACTCCTCGTTCCTACATGCATAGATGAGTTTTTTTCCTGTTGCTCATGTAAAATGAAAGAAGAGAATCCTTAAACTATTCTCTACTGATTGGTTGAGAAATTTAAATTAATGTGTTGGAGGCTGTTTATTCATCCCATCTGTTTCTCTGCAACCAAAACTTAGGTGCGAGATTTTATTTGAACATTTACAAAAAAAATTGATGTTTGCGGATATATATCGTATCTTCCGCATAACTTCATGAAATAATTATGAAGTTCTTTCTTTTTGCTTTCTTTTGCTTTTTTGACAACTTTTATTTTTGGCCCGTTCTGGCAATTCTCCTAAAATGAAGCCCTTATGTCAAAAACGGCTGGATCAATCGTTGAAGCTGCACTGAAAAGGGATCCTCATGAGGTCGAATTCGTACAATCAGTGCAGGAAGTTGTTCATGCTTTAGAAAGAGTGATTGCAAAGAATTCTCAGTGAGTTGATTTAAAATGGTGTATTTACTTTTGTGTTTCACCATCGGATGTAAAAGGAGTCTTCACTAAGTTCGTGAAAAATCTTATAAAGTGGCTTTCTTATGTTTCAGTTATGTCAATATCATGGAGCGGTTATTAGAACCTGAGCGTATTATTATTTTCCGAGTGCCATGGGTTGATGATAGAGGTGAGACACATGTCAACAGAGGCTTTCGGGTTCAATTTAACCAAGCATTGGGTCCATGTAGGGGTGGTATTCGTTTTCATCCATCGATGACCTTAAGTATTGCCAAGTTCCTTGGTTTTGAACAGGTATTGGACTATTTCTGATATTCATATTATTTGACGTCTCTCCTGTAACTTAGTGTGCTAAGTTCTTGTCAAGAGTTTTTCAAGTTTGTCCTTCCTTCCCTTATAAGTTGATTTAGTGATTTAAGGAGTGGTACTTAAAATATCTACAATTTCTGTTAGTAGTATTCTTAGTTCAATCTTCTTGAGTTAAAATAATTACAGTAAGAGTAGAAGTCAATTAGATGGAACAATAAGAGTAGAAGTAAATTAGATGGAGCATCCTATCTTCAAGGAGGATGTGGCTTTACATTGGAAGTAACATGTGTCTGGTGGGTGCTCTATAATCTCCTAGTTTCTCCTTGTCCACAGACTTTAAAGAATGCCTTATCTCCATACAAACTAGGAGGTGCAGCAGGTGGAAGCGATTTTGATCCAAAAGGAAAAAGTGATAATGAGGTAAAAGCTTCATTCCATTGACTGAATGTCTGCTACTATGGAACTTTTACCCTTGTCAAAATTTCTAAAATTTTCTTTCACAAGCTGGCAGATTATGCGCTTTTGCCAAAGTTTCATGAATGAGATATACCGTTATTTGGGTCCTGACAAGGTAACCAGATGAAGATTCCATGGCTCTTTTTGCTTCAATGAATATTTAATGTTCAGTCTTCATGTCTGATTTAATGTCATGCATATTAGGACCTTCCATCAGAGGATATGGGTGTTGGTACTCGGGAAATGGGGTATCTGTTTGGACAATATCGACGTCTAGCTGGTCATTTTCAGGTACTTAAAACACCTGTAACAAGCTATTTTCTGATATCTGCTAAATCTTTCTTTCTTCTTGTTTTCTTTGTCTTCCTAGAAAACAATGCGAATCCTCTAGCTGAACCTATGAAATTATTGTTCTTTGTAATTTCTCATTTACATAAATATATATGCACGTGCATATATACCTACACATAGGTGTATGTAAATATTGTACCAAATATCTTAATTTATCACAACCACCAGTAGTTTGATTTGCTACTTACGTACTTATTCATTCACAGAAAATTAAGTGATTTGTGTTTATGTTCTCATGTATATGCCTTACATTTTGCAGGGAAGTTTTACCGGGCCAAGGATATTTTGGTCTGGCTCTAGCCTCCGAACTGAAGCTACTGGCTATGGGCTGGTACTTCATATTACAACTCTTTGATGCTTTCTGTGTGTGCATGGATAGTGCATAAATGTGATTGTGTGTGCATGTCTGGCTGACTATGCATCTCATCTCTGTGAAACTCCCTTTTTTCAGCCACCGTGTCTCTAGTGGGTATAATAAGTTCCCTTGTTCACAAAGTTCTCATGCTTCTGCAGGTTTTCTTTGCACAGCTCATGCTTGCAGATGTGAACAAAGAACTCAAAGGATTAAGGTTTCTTGCTCAACTTTTTGAACTTTTCAAAGATGTTCGTGATTCTAGAAGTTGATGGCATAGTCTAGGAATATTCTACTTCATTGTCTGTAGGATGCTGCATTTTTATTCTCGCTATTTAGACAGCCTCATGGAGGTTTAACTTTCTGTTTGAGATACATATCTCTCCAGCTTTTTATGTTCATACAAATTTTGAATATTGTATGCACACACTTTGCTTAAAACTTGTTAATTTGGGCCCTGATTCAAGGTTGTCCTTCCAGTTCATCATTTTTCAATATTTTTCTATGATTTTTTTCTAGATGTGCAGTAAGTGGTTCTGGAAAGATTGCACTGCATGTTCTGGAGAAGCTTATTGCATATGGTGCTCTTCCCATCACGGTATCCGGTATCTTTTTCTTTTCTTTTTTTGCCCTAAATATTTTGTACCCTGAACTACATGATGAAATTAATAATTAATAGGGTTCCTTCAATTATCTTTATTTCTTTTTTCTGCCCCTTTTGATTCAAAGCAAAGAGAATACTTTTGGCCTGAAATATTTCATTTGGACCTTAGATGTGTAGTAAAGAACATGTGTATAGTTGTTCATGATTGGTTGGTTAGCCACTTTTTTTATGGGTAAAATAAGTTGGTTGAGCACATTTTGCCTTGAAACTATGGAAAGTATTTAAATGTTTTGCTTAGACAAGTAATTTATGGTAAGTAGTTGTTTCTACTTACATTTGTAATCATTCTTTACCTTCTGCATTTTCTTGTTTGTCATTTTTTGTCCTGGTATATAAGTTGAGGGCATGAAATTGTTAGTGGTCCTAAGTGATTTGGTACAAATTAGTGATGTCATACAATCATATTTGAACATTGTGTTGCAATTCTAAAAATCTTCATGCATTTGTTATTTTAATCTTGTACTTTATTCTTGGTGGATGTAGATGATAGACAAGGCTGGAAAATTTTGACATTTTGATGGTTTGTGTACTTCAGCTAAATTCTAGTTTATTACAAATTAGTTATTTCTACTGAGAATTTCACTGTTTAATATCATAAATTTTTGGAAACGCGTCTAAAAGGAACTTAAGTGATGCACAGATAGTTGGTAATCAATGAAAGCTCAACTGGCACATTACCTTGGCGAAAAATGTTGGTCGACACTGTATTAAGAATAATCAACTCTTCGGCAAGATTGCTTTTATATTTGGTACTGTAAAAGAATTCTTCGCATCTTACGTATTCTATATTACTTCTAAAATGTTTCAGGAATTAGAACTGTGGTTAAGATTTTACAATGAATATGTATTACTGATAAGTATCTTTTTTTTCTTTATAAGTAATAGATAAATTTTATAAATAAGAATGGAATAGGCATAGCCCGTGTACACAGGACTGATAAGTATCTTATAAACTACGACTTTTCTGCAATGCCTCTTATATCAATAAAATTTTACTTTTACCTATTAAAAAAAAAAACTACAACTTTTCTAACAAAATAATGAACAGATTCGAAGGGGTATTTGGTGGATGAGGATGGATTTGATTACATGAAAATATCATTGTTGAGAGATATCAAATCCCAGCAGAGAAGTTTGAGGTGTGTCTACAATTCGCTCTTCATGTCTGTTTAACAAATAGCTATCTTTAATAACTTTAAGCTTCCATGTTTATACGTGTGGGCTTTCCAGAGACTATTCAAAGACTTATGCTCGATCTAAGTACTATGATGAAGCAAAACCTTGGAATGAAAGGTGTGATGTTGCATTTCCTTGTGCTTCCCAAAATGAAATCGATCAGGCTGATGCCATTAGTCTTGTCAATTCAGGTTGTCGTGTACTAGTAGAAGGTAGTAATGTTATTCATTATGGCTTTAACTCTCTTATCATTTTTAAAATTTGTAATTGTTGATAACATCCATGAAACAATCTTGTATCCTAGGTTCAAACATGCCCTGTACCCCTGAGGCGGTTGACGTTCTGAGAAAAGCTAATATTCTTATTGCTCCTGCAATGGCTGCTGGTGCTGGTGGGGTGCGATTTCACTTTTCCAATCTGTACATCAAATATTTGCCTTATTATAATGTACTAGAGTAATGCAATGTTGAAATCTATTTGCATAATCAGAAGCATAATCTTTTGCTTTCCTTTCATTCATGTTATATTAAATAAAGGCCAACTTGTTTCATTCATAATATATGGAGCCCCTAGAGGTTGGCTCAAGTGGTCAAGGTCTTGGTCTTAGTGGTATGCTCCCTCCAAGGTCCAAGGTTCAAATTCCACTAGGTGCAAACAATCTCTAGAGGTCATAGGACTGAGGGATTTTTCCCTTGAATTACTCAAGATGCACTTGTGGGAAACTCCTTGCCGAGGGCTTGTGCACCCCAGGTTTAGTTGGGATGCTATTCCCAGACACCCGGTTCTAGTAAAAAAAAATCATAATATATGGAGTTATGGGATTCATATTTAATCTTGAATAAGGGGTGCAAAGTCTGACACTTCAGTTTCTATGAATGTTGATGTCTTTTTTAATATTTAAATGTATTTTTAACGTGGAGCTGTTTTCTTCTTATCTGTTCTTTTGGTACCTTGTGTTGGTGCTAATATCCTTTTCTTTTCCTGGCTTTCATTTATCTACGGGAATTCCACTTTATATGATAGAGACGCCGCGGAAAGGAATTACAAACATAAATTACTAGGCTCGTCATGTTGAATACTTTCTGAACAACAAATGAGTGAATCTTCTTAGATGCAAGAAAAGTAGCTATTTATGTGTCAATCTTGAATTTTAGTGGCAGAAGGTGTGATGAGTAGTTGTATTATGTTCGAAACACATCATAGAAGTGGATTGGTCCTGGATAACTATTTTTAAGAAAAGTGCAGCAGTGTCACTCATTGATTGTGTGGTTGTGACAGTGTTGTCAACTGTAAGCAGCTTTAGTTTCCCTAGTGAGAATTGCAAAGCTTTGTATGGCCAAAGATATTATGTTTAGAAGATTGTTTTGTATCTGATATTCCATTTGTTATAGTCGTGTTTCGACCTGCTGAGTTCTATAGGCCCTTGCAGTTTGAAAATGAGGATACATGATGTCAAACATAATCATTAAATCTTTATTAATGGTTTGATTTCTGTTGTTTGAACTGATGTGTAACCTAATATTTTGAATGCTCGGTTTAGATCTTTTAGGGAGATCCGTAAGAGTTATTCTTCTACTTGGTTGCAGGTTGTTGCTGGAGAGCTTGAACTAAATCATGAGTGTAATTTGATGCATTGGTCACCAGAGGACTTTGAGTCAAAATTACAGGTGAGGCTTTACATATTTGTATCCTTGGTTTATGGATAGGTTCTTAACTTGAAATTGTTGCAGGAGTTCACAAATACCAAGCAGCAGTTTTAATTTCTTTTGGGTTGGAGCAGTTTGACCAAACCAACATAGTCTATTTAATTATTTTGTTGAGTAGCCAATTACTTGAATTCTTTACAGAGAACCATTTAACCCAAAACCAATGAATAGTAGTCCTTTTTTTTTAGTGCCACAGCACATTTAGATTGAAAGTAACTTCTGAATGAGCTCCTTGAAGCGTCTCTATTGAACCACATTGTTGCTTTCTTTTGTTCAGCCTTATCTGTGTTAACATTGATTGCTAACTTGGGTGCTTTTGGGAGAATTTTGCCTTGATTGTTGCTTCTAGTTTATCCGAGTGGTTTACCTTGTTTGGTTGGAATTTCATTATGAAACGAATTTTAAATAAATGGGGAAGACCATGTTTTGTGGATGTATTATTTTATATCTGGATGCAGAAAACTATATGAGAGTATCACAGGAAGCATAGTTATTTGTGAAGTTTTACAGATAGATCAGGACTTCGAAGCCCCCTTTAGGATAACCTAATTCCATAATGCAGGTAAAGTTGGCCCTGCATCTTTTGCACAAAGAGATGTGCATAAAAGAAAAAAGTTTGTTATCAAGAACATGTAACTCAACGGTATCAAGTACCCATTGGTAGTCTTTTTCATAAGGAAGAACATTTTATTTACGATCAAGAAGAAAATAAAGCCAGGCATAATTGAAGTATGAGAAAAGCTGGGGAGCGGTCTGGCTGCTCCCTCTCATTAAGCAGCCCTTCAATGGTTGTCCACCACGTAAGCACTTTATAGTATTTAATCTACACTTACATACACCTGATTAGAGACTCGTACAGCCCCTCTCTCACTCCTTCATCTTCCAGGAGATCCCATCCCAAACGAAATCCCATCTCTCTCTCTCTCATCTTCTTCTCCCCTCTCCTGAATGCTTCCTGCGTGCCCCTCTCTCTCTTGAATAATCCTCTCTCATTTTCTTAATTCTCCTTTATATACTCCATGGCTCAAGACCCATTTCTCCTCCATTAAAATCCTGCACCCCAGAATTGTTGTGATGCATATGAACGACCGAAAAGGCAAAAAGAAAAGGAAAAGATTAAAGGCAACAGTGAAGGAAGAAAGTAAAGAAAGAGTGAATTTATATACATTTACTGGAGCATTTAATGTAAAGAAAGGTGAAAGAAAATAGTATCACTCGCACACATGCATGTATAGTTGCAAGTGAAGAGGCCGCCATTCTCTTACAGCTGCAGTGATGCCTTCTAGTGGAGACTCTTGCGATAAATCTTCAACTGTTTTGGTTCAAGCGGAAAGCAGAGTAAGAAGATGAAGACGCAGAAAGCAGAAGAGATGAAGGGGCGTTAGATGGAGTGGGTCACTGGAGATGAAGGAGAGATAGATGAAGTTGGGTGGAGATGGAGTGCGAAGGCAGCTGTGCGAGAGTGGGTCGTGCGATTCCTGGAGAGGGGGGCTGGAGAGACGAAATGAGGAAGAGATGTGTGGTGATTCTGTGTAGTGAGGTCTAATTAATCTATTGTGTTTTTTCTTACGTGTCACCATCTCAATAGAGGGCTGCTATTCTACATTTAATAGCCCGACCGTTCCGCAGCGTTTCTCTTGAAGTATACCTAGTGAGAGGAGGGAAAAGCAAGAAAACTCTGGAAAGTAAAGCTATAGAGACATAGGTTGGCTGCCATCTGATGGTAGTGCATTAAAAGAGAAAGTATTGAGGTGTCTTCAAAGTTTCGGTCATTCCTTTCCCTCCATATTCATCAAGCATACTGCGATCGTCTTCCACAATATCTCACTGTGCCGCTGCGCAAACTGCCTCTTCCAATATGCCAAAAGATCTATCACCTTTCTAGGCATCACCCTCACTTGACCCAAAGAGATTAAAAAGCTTGCCATACGGTGGTAGATACCTCACTCTATCACTCTATAAAATGTCCATGATACCACAGCATAAAATTTTCAAAACCATCATGAGATTTTCATAGGGATCATGTCGTATTCAGCAGTTGTTTCTCCATATCTTTGTTTTTAATGGAGAGTGTGATGTTGTTGAACGACACAATTCAACTGGGTGTTAGAAGCATGGTAAAAAAAAAAAAAAAATGAATGAGGTAAAAACGCAATCAAACTCCAGATTTGATCTAATGAGAATGATAACTAGATCTACTTGTTTAGCCAAAAAGGGGGAGACTTTAGTCTGAACTTTGTTCTAGCTCCATTTTGAAGATTGTTGCCTTTTGTTTTTGAACTTGAGCCAATGTGGCGATTTTCCTTTTGTCTTTTTCAGTGACTTCTGATCTCCCTTTTGCAATTTTTACTGGCAGGAAGCAATAAAACAAACTTACCAGAGAGCACTGAAAGCTGCAGCTGATTTTGGTTATCAAAAGGAGAGTCCTGAGTAAGTGCTTTCTCATATCACGCCATTGTAGGGATGATTGTCTGTTTGTGTTTATAATAGCTGGTTGTGCTTTTGTATGATTATCGTAAGTATCTTAACAAATGAATTAGCTTGGTATTTGGCCTAATAAAGAGTCCACCCAAGTCAGAAAATGAGCATTGCATCATTTTGGGAGTTCTCCTAGTATCATTAAAAAGGGTTTTGATGGTGTTGAGTTGGAGAAGCACATCCACGTATACTGTTGATTGTTTTAAGATCATGAACAGGGTTAAGATCTTGTTGCTTTTTAAATTATTTTAAGCTTGTATCATATTCTTTTTGGGACCGGATGAAACTCTGTAGCGCATAGGACTAGAATCTGATGGTTAGATCTATTTGTTTATTCTCTTCTTTTACTTGTCTAACAGAGCTTTGGTACATAGAGCAGTTTGTCTCTGCTTTTACTATTTCTCTAGCTATGAACAATCAAGGATGTGATAATATCATGAGATTGATTATTTTAAGAACCTGAACCAATTTATGTCCTCTGCCCTCCTTGGTAAAAATCTCTGGTCGTATAATTTAACTACTCCGGAACTGCATACCATTTAATGACTGTTTTCGCAATTAAACAGCCTTGCAATTAATACAGAAGGGTTTTGATGGGGTTGAGTTGGAGAAACACGTCCATGGTGTGCTGTTGATTGTTTAAGATCATGTCCGGGGTTTAATACCTTATTGTTTCTTAAATTTTTTTAAGCTTGTAACATATTGTTTTTGGGACCAAATGAAACTATGAAACGCATAGGATTTCTTCTGTTCATCAACCCAAAGGGCCTCCAAGATTTCAATGCAGAAATAATGGCTGCTGAGTTACATTAATGTATTGGGTCATTGCCCAAACAAATCTGATGGTTAGACCTGTTTTTCTTATTCTCTTCTTTTACTTGTCTAATCAGAGCTTTGGTACATGGAGCAGTCATCTCTGCTTTTATGACTATTGCTCAAGCTATGAACGACCAAGGATGTGTATAGAACCGAAGAGTACTCTACGAACTGCTTCCCAAATATGAATTATGTCATCTGCACCTATTAATGTGTTTGGAGATGTTTCTCATCATTGGCGGCAAGCTGAAGATCATACTCTAATGACAGCCTATTTATTTCAAGGTGTAAACCTTGGAGACGATGACAGAAATCGTTAAGATCACTGCATATTTCTTTGTAATATATTTGTAATGTAATGGCTAAGACTTAGAAAAAGGGTAATTTTTGGAGAACCCTGAGATACACTTGATACAAGAAAAATGTGAAGTTAGTTCTAGTGGTAGAATAGGCAGGGCCTCCAATTTTATGGCAAAGCAATTGTTTTTTGCTACAATCTTGTGAGATATTTGATTAGTTAGATTGGAAATAAAATTAAATGATAAATTGCTGTTTAACCTAGTTGCATTCTTGGAGTATTATTGCTGGTGTTGTTATCCTGCTTTCGTTGAGGGCGTCTGAGTGATGTATCAGCACTGTGCTTCATTCTTTCCCTGAGTGTTTTGGAGTTCAAGATGCACCATCCCAAAGCTATAATCGTGTCTTGTATAATACAAGCGAAAATGAAAATATAAGCAATAAAGGGGGAAAAAATATTTCACACAGGCTGCATTTGTTGATAATAACTAGAAAACACAAGAAGTATATATATTTTGAGTCCAAAATTTGTCTTTAATAAGAAAAACCACGGCAGTTCTTCTGGCTGTGCTGCGTTGGAGGGATGGTGGGTCCTTTCTCGGCCTGGGCGTCATGTGGGATCAACGGGTGGGGGTGTCTGTGGCTTGTATAATGTTTTCATGCAACACCACCACCTATTTACTTGTATTAAAGAACATCATGGTTGCAAAACTGCGTTCCCTTCTCCCCCCCTCAAGATAAACAGGGCAAAAATACATGTGATAAAAATTACACAAATTGATCCATCCCAAGTAGCGCTCCATATTCATTTCTTAGTTAGCTCTCCTGGAAGAATGAGAGGATGAGTCAGATTTCTCAGCCAGGTAGTGCTCGAGCATATCTTCATCATCTGTCACACCAAAGAGAGAGAATGTTTCTTTATCAAACTCAGCATAGAAAGCTTATCAACATCACTTATTTGTTGAAAGGAATATCTAAATATGATCTTCAAATCATAAACATGGGATTTTATGGAGAGGATGAGGGGGAATCACCTTCAAAATCTTCGTCATCAAAGTCAATCTCTTCCTCATCTTCCACGTCAGATCCTTCAGTAACTGGAGCTGCGCCTTTCTGTAAAATAGGAAAGGTCACGTAATTATTCATTCTTTATAAACTAAGCTAAGTTTTCAGGGGGTCTTCATGAGCCGTTCTCTGCAATGCTACAGACTCCTGAGATTGGAGAAATTTAAGATGTCCACTACATGAGAGAGGGGGTATCAGAGCAACATACCGCAGCAGCTCTTCCGCTTTCAAACCACTGTCTTCCTGTGAGCTTCTTTTCCTTAGTAGCTGTAAGCACAGACTCGGGCATTAACCTGAAAATATGTGGATTTGTGTATTGTGGTGAAAAACTCGTGAGCTTACATTTAGATATACCCTTTAAGAGACAAGTGAAAGATTAATTTATCCATTTCAGAATAGCTTATGATATATATCATCATTAGGGCACCAATCTACTTGGACTTATCAAAAAAAAAGAAAAAGAAAGAAAGAACTTACTTGGCTCGTTCTAGTGCCAATTCTGCTTCATACCTCTCCCTCCATGCCAGAAAGGTATCAACAGTAACTGGTTCTCCATGAGGAATAATTATCTGAAAAAGAAAGGGAGGGCAAGCGTGAGAAAGTTGACTTTTATTGATAATGCAAATGCCTACCAGGTTCATCAGAATGTTTGTTCAAGTACAACTCAACCTGAATAAGGAGCAAGATAGAGAGGAATTGTTCTTTTATAGGACGGAGGGAATTCAGTTTGTTAACAAAACTGATTCAACCTAATCCTAAACTGTTTTATCGAGTCAATTAATGGGTAGCTGAATTCCATCTGAAGCCCTACATTAGTTGTAACACCCCAAGGGAGGCCCAAGCCACATCTTGGCCTTTACTCCTAATGGACTGGTCAATGATACAATTGGAACTCCATTGAAACCATTATAAAGAGCAAGAACTTATCATTTCCAAGCAATGTGGGATCCTATACACTACCTACCCTTATTATTTAGTATGGGGTATCACATTAGTAGACAACTCAACCATGGAAAAAAGAAATTGGGCTGCCAATTGATATGCTTAGAACGAAATGAACTCAAGTAGTGGAAGCATATGACAGGATTCCCTAAAGAAGTACAGTCCAAGGTTTAAATTATCTATATAATCTACAAAAGAAGGAATAGAAGCCCTACCAATGACAGTTGACCACTCATATAGAGATGGCAAGAATAAAGCTTTAATCTCTTTTTTTTTTTTTTTTGATAAGTTAAAAATTTTATTATAACATAATGTAATAGGCGAGGCCCAAGTACACAGGAAGTATACAAAGAAGCGCCTAGTTACATTCTAATAGTTAGAAAAGCGAAGACATGAAGTTGTTTACAGCCCCTCCCTTGAGTACAATAGCAGAAAACCAGCTAAGCATAGTGCTTGTAAAAAACTTCCAAAATTCGTCTATATTGCTTTCTCTATCATTAAAACACCTCTCGTTTCTCTCTAACCAAATACACCACATAATACACAAAGGCAGCATTTTCCAAGCAGTTGCCACCTAGTGACAAGTGTGCATTTGAAAGTTGGACCAGCTTGCTAAAAATTCAACCACTGTTCTTGGCATAACCCAGCTCAGCCCAACCCTTCCAAACACTCCATCCCACAGCACTTTAGCCATTTTACAATGAAGAAGTAGGTGGTTCACTGATTCTGCATCTTTCTTGCACATAAAGCACCAATCCAAGACAATCATTCCACGCTTCTTCAAATTGTCTATAGTCTGAATGTTCCCTAATGCTGCTGTCTATACAAAAAAAGCCACCCTAGTCGGAACATGAGCCTTCCAAATCCTCTTCCAAGGAAAGCCAATATGGGGCTGATTTAAAATCACCTTATAATATGACCGAGCTGTAAACTTTTTAGTGGCTGTTTGTCTCCAGCATAGTTGGTCCCTACCCTGTCTTCTTATCTCCACTGAATATAACAATCTGAAAAAATCAGTAACCTCCTCTATTTCCCATCTTGGGCAGGTCTGGAAAAGCTAACATCCCAAAGTACCCCTCCATTGGAAGATTCCATCAACTCTGAAACTGAAGCTAACTTGTTAGTCGCCAATCTGAAAGCAACCGGAAAGGCACTAGCTAATTCAGTATCCCCGCACCAAATATCCGACCAGAATCTGATTTTAGAACCATCCCCAACCGAAAATTTAACTTGTTTCAAGAAAAAGCCCCATCCTTTCCTAATAAACTTCCATAGACTCACTCCATACGAACCCCTACACTTCTTAGTGCACCAGCCTCCCCAATCACTACCATACTTACGATCAATCACCCCTACACTCCTTGTTAATCTCTTTTTTTATAAGTAAAAAGAAATTTTACTCATAATAGTAGAAAATAGTCGAAGCCCGTGTACACACAACGTATACAAGAGAAAACACCTAGTTAAGAGCTAGAAATAGATACAAGAAAATCTTGGAATCTGAGCCCGTTAAAGTCTATTCCAATCGCATGGAGACTGAAATGATGCAAAAAATTATCAGCATTCAAAATGAAACTTCTGTCATGTCTTGTAAGCACCCATTCCAATTCAAGTACACGTTGATCACCTTCTTAGGACTCTCATTGTACTCCAAGTGCAGTAAAAAAAAGGACTACAACTATCTCGCCACACAAATCCACTTGAGATATTTTTTTCCTAAGGTTATCTCCAGCAACTTTTTCAGGACTTTACTACACTGGATACTATTCCAAGGAAAACAAAGGATCAGATCCTCTTAGGGGATGCTTGGAGAATGAGATAAAAATTCTGTGAATAGTAGTGAAATGGTTTGTGAATAATAGTAAAATATTTTGACTTAAGATGTTTTATTGGGTTTTGGGAAAAGAGAGAGAAAAAGTTGAATAAAAATATTATAAAGTTAAAATATTGTTAGAATACTATTTTTGAATATTATTTTTGCTTTGAAATTTGAAAAAGTTGTATTATTTTTTGTGTTTTGTTTGGAAGTTTGGGAAAGCTGTAATGATTAGATGAAAAAGTTGAAAATTTGAAATTGAAAAGTGTTTGTGTTTTAGTGATGTTTGGGAAGGAAATTATAAGAAATTTTGAGATGAGATGAGCTTCCCAAACAAGCCCTTAGTAACCTCATATAAGAGATTATGCCAGGTGATGCTGTTGGAAATATAACTGAGATTGTGAACTCAGTTTCCCAACGAAAACAAAGGCCATGCTTTATTTTTCTGTTGGGGTGCATCGAGGTGATCTGGCCGTGCCTATCTTTTAAAAGTTGTTCTACCATGGATACATTGGATTTCTACCACCTCATTACAATTAACCCACCCGTTTTCACATCATGAAGCATGTTTCATATCCAAAAAGACAAGCATCCATTCATCATAATAAACATGTCAAATGGGCGAAAGTATAGAGAAATATAAGGACACTAACAGCCAAGATGAAACTAAAAATAAATCAACTCAACAAAGTATTATCAAATTGATTAGAGACATCTATTTAACTCTTCCACCAGCACAATGATATTCTTTGCAACAGTTCTGCTCAAGGCCTGCAATTGTTATAGTTTTCTTTTCTTTTCCTTTCTTTTTTGTGTTTTTTCCTTTCGATAAGTAATATTTGTCATCGTCATTTTCAGAACCTCCACCAAATTTTTTTTCTGCCTTTCCATTTTGTGGTGCCTTCTGTTTGAACAATTGCAATTCTATTTAGTTGTCTTGTCTTTGGTTCTCGTTTCCAAGACATCTACACACACATATAGACGCACTATTGCAGTGTCCACATATGGCCCTGTAGGCTCTGCCATCCTCCTTATATTCCATATTTTTAATGTATTTGTGTTTACAGTAACCTCTGCAGCTCTGCTACAGTATTCTTTGCTTTGGTATTGCCCTCCTTTATTTATGCTAAAACCTCATCTTAAGCATAAGTTGTTTCCTTCCCTACTCTTAGATATACTTTTAACTCTAACACTACAATTCTTTGCTGGACTTCACCGCACCCTTTTTTTTTGGCACCCACCAGCACCTACCATAATAAAAACAGCATTGCATGTTTGCCACCCATAATTTAACTTAAAAGGCATAATATGACTTAGAAGAATAACAAGTTCAACATGCAGTGAGTGCAACCATCTCCAATTATGTACAGATAACAATATACGAATTGCAAGTACAATATAATTTTATGCGGTCAATGGGTGTGAAAGCTTTTCAGATTTTTTTTTTTTTTTTTTTTTGTTGATAAATAAACAGATTTTATTAATAAAAGAATGGGCAAAATGCCAAAGCTTTTCAGAATTTACAGGCATAATTTGCTAAGGAATGTCCAAAACAGAAACTATGCTTAAACTTAAAACATAGCAAACATGTAACAGATAAACCAGTGAAAATAAGAAATAAGAGAAATTCAGGAACACCCATACATCCTCTTTTGCAGCCTCTTCAGCATTGGCATTCTCAATGGTCGTGTCTTGACAAAATCGTTCAGAAATCCACTCTTTAACTGATGCAACTAGTGTGTAAATCATAGCCATGCCAAGGTTTTCACACGCCTGTGGAATGGAAATAACAAATGAAGACATGCTATGCATAACTAGTCCAACCCCACGTCACTTAATGAATATTTCAACCATCTTAGAGAAAAAATGTTAACCAACAAAACTGACAGTCATTATTTTTAGCTCGATATAAATTCTAGTTTGCAATGTAACACCCTCAATCCCACATTGAGAATATGGATAACCCACATAGAGTGGGTACGTCATAAAGGCAGTCATGGGTGTTAAACCTCACAATGGCTACTTACCGGGTGAAACTAGGCTTTATAACTGATTTAATTGAAGCTTCAAATTGAATACTCTTCTCTGAAGTTGTAGTGCAAATGTGACTAGTGCTTTCCCTCAGTTGTTTCATGCAACCTCAGTTTCCTAGGTTCTATAAGGATTTAGACAGCCCATAAAAATGAAATAAAAAACTCATTCTAAATGGCATTGTCTTTAATATGACTGATCTTTTCCATTTCAAGTCACTCTGTGTGTGAGGGCTGGAGGGAAGCAGAAGGGGTGAATGGAATATTCTGTACAGAACAGAATAATCAGGAAGCTAGATCACATAAAGAATGTCAGCATATTTGGTTGGCTCAAATGTTTGCAACTTGCATATCCTAGTACAGAACACCAAGAGATTACCTCTTGTTGAAGCTTTTCTTTCAAAATTCTAAGATCTTCAATTTGTATTCCACGTAAGCTGAAAAATGAAAACTACCATCACTAGGGAACAGAAATGATGCGTTAATTTTAAACAGAACCACAATTCATACAGTTGTAACTTGTCTTCAATCTAGCAGAATAAGGCAACAATGATTACAGAGAGCTATTCATCTATAACTTTGTATTATCACAAATTTGCAACATGATGCCAAATGCTTTGAATAAAAAAGAAATCTCTGTTATCTAGGTGAGCTACTAAAAGCTCCAGATAGAATTCCAACCTTTTAGCAGAAGGGATAATCAACAAGTTAATGCATACCAACCTTTTACATTCATAATAAATAGGTAGCATTCCTACAGCAACATCAAAGGGAGCATATAACAGAGAAGAGATGCCACCATATGATGGCAATTATCTTAAATGCATTCACAACATGAAGGTAGTTAATTAAGAAAGTTGCTTGTGTGCCATTTCATGCTTAAATGTAGCAGAGGTGAGTTCAACAAGTTCATGGCAAAGTTAAGCAAGTCAAAGTTGGGGTTGAATAAATGCTAAAGAGCAGAGAATGATGGAGTACTCTTTAGCACAACAATGTCCATGTGAAGAACATACTAACCTTTTCACATTTAAAAGTGGAGGCTCATCTGGATATATTTCTGTGTGCGAGAAAATTAAAGCCAACTGAACTGCAACAGAAATTTTAGAAGAAGTTTATGTCCACGGGAAATTTCCAACATCCTAAACTGGTAAACCAGCAAACAAAGTCTCCCAAAAGTTTATTTTTGAGTGTGTATTAGGAAGGAAAGCTTATCGATGTAAAAGATAACTGAAGAATAACCTGGAATGGACGACTCGTCTATTTCATCATCCTGTTAAACATAAAGCGATATTATACATATAAGGCAATACATTTGCCAGGAAGGATTTAAAGCATCTTCAATTTTTTTTTTTTTAAGTATTATCCTTGATTTCTAATTGCATATAAAAACAACAGTAAGTAGATTTCTTTTAAGTAAGAATATACCAATAGAACAACTGTAAGTATAAATTCTCAATCTGATTCTGAAATAACCCAAGAAACTCTTTTCCAACGTTTTTATAGGGCACATTCTTGTACAAATAAGTAGCTTATTGACCACCATTGATTAAGGATAAAATTCAAGCCTCTATCACAAACAATTAACGATGATCTGTGGAGTCAGACATACGATTTACAATCAATGTGGCCATTGAATTACAAGATAATAGACATAAAACTTCACCCCACAATGCATCGTCAATACATAAAAGTATCATTATAACTATTAAAAAAAGAGTCATATACATGCAACAAATGTCCATGATGATTGAAGCTCTTTTAGAAGTATGAAATACATGCATAACCTTTTTTACATAATTCTTATGTTCCCCGAGTTTATGATAGTGGTTCTAGTACCCTACTTCTAATAAAGTTGGCATGAGCACAATCTCCTGTCCAGCTTCACTGGCTAAATAACACCGATAAACTTATTCTACCGACTTACCTAGCGTGGAGAGGCACCCCCAACCACCAAAAAAGAACAATCGGATATCTTTTAATGTCGTTTTAGAGTCATCAAACAGAAACAAGCTTCACATAAACTCTGCCAATAAAATTTGGAAAAAAAAAAAAATCAAACAAACCACACTGAAGAATGATAATATGCACCTGTGGGGATAGCTTTATTTGGAAGCATCGATTGGAAGTAGCTAAACCACTCTCGCTAGAGTGAATTTCTGTCACAAAACGGAGATGCATTACATGCCAAAAATGGCAAAACAAGCAAATTAAAATAATAATAGCCATGATAATAGGAATTGAGTTCGGAGATGGAAATAGCATAACAGACCTTTGAAATCATCCATAAGTATTGCTTCCAAGGCCTCAATTTCCATCTCCTGCTCCTGTACATAGTCTGTTCACATGTTCGTCGCTATTAAAAGAACAATAGTCGCAAACTAATTTTTGCGCAATTGGGTTAACAATGAGATAAATTCCATTGAGTCAGTTCGATATCAAGACTATACCTAGAAAACACGGATCCGTTAGAAACAAAAATCCTTACTTTTATGCGGAAAATACAGTTTCCTAGCAAGAGACGAAAGGAGTAAAGGAAGATTAAATACCAGTCATGATTATGATTCTTATGAACAGTCTTTCGATAGTTATTTTTCGCTTCTGTTCGTCGGCGGAAAATGTCAGTGACTCCACGAGCTCAAAGCACTCTCTTTCTTCGTGAGACGGCCACCCCAGTCCCCCCGCTATCGCTTCGTAATTTATTTATTTGTGAATAAATAGTAAATACTTTTGATAAATACATCATCTATTTTTTTTATTTTCTCATTATACGGTTTTAATTTATAAATTTATAAATAAAATATAATAAATCATCTTTAATTATTTTATATCACATCATAAAATAATGAGAATATGATAAAAACTAAGTTGTTATTGTATTGTATTGCCACTTTTCATCGACAAAAAGATAAAAAGGAAAATTTGGAGAGTAATTATTGTTTTGAAAAATACTTGTTTGTCCTCTCATTTTGATAGCTTGTGTATTGAAATTTTTTATTTAAGGATTAAGCAAATGATTTTTAATATATTGGTATATTTTTTATTTTTTTAAAATATTTAAATATGTTAAAAAAATATGAAAAAATAAGAAAAAAATAAAAATACACATTTATGCTAGACAGCATGCCTAGCGGTCAAAGTTAGGCGGCAACCTAGTACAACTCTTTTGTTTTTTCTTTTAAAATTTACAATTTGTGTAATTTTTTTTTTTAGAAATGATAGTGCTACTCCCATAGATAGAGTTTATCGAATAGATAAAAAAAATATTTTAAATTCATTAAATATTTTAAAAAAATAAAATTCATTTTAAAATAATTACTTAACAATTAAGTAAAATTTTGAAAAAAATAAAAGCAATCGGTGACCTTCTGTGGAAGAAGCATTTTCCTAATAGAAATAACTCCATGTAACGTCAGAGACATCTACTTCGACTGAATATACATGACAACATATGACTACACGTGACCAATAACATTAGAGGGTTGCCGCTGTCTGCCACTTGAGGTTTGGCCCTTTGATCTGCATTTTTCTTTTCTTTTTTAGTTTTTGTTGAACTTAATTTTTTTTCCACTTCTTGTGACATGCGGAAGTGTTTTATTGGCAATGACGTGGCTTACGAGCCACATGATTGGAATTTTTTTTTTTTTTTGTATATAAAGGGTGGGGGTTTTTTAATCAAATTTTTTTTTTTTTGAATAATTGGATCATATGTCATAGGCTCTTGATCACATGATTGAAATTCTACTAATAGATTTAACGTATATAAAATGAAATGATCAAAATTATAAAATTGAAGTATAAAGATGAAGGAAAAAGTTACTGTATCATCTATAGTGTACTTTGCCACATTGGTTAATGACGTGGTTGTCACGTGACAAGGCTACGTCAATGGAGTAACTTATTGGTATACTTTAGACGGTAGAGAATCAAGGATTCAGGATGAAAATATTCATTTTTAAAAGTCAGAATAATATGTTTGAACATTGAACAGAGAGGGGCAGTGGCATAGATATATGTATAATACATAGTGAGGGAAAATTTTAGCAAAAAAAAAAAAAACATCTACATCCTCTAAATTGGAATATGTAAAGCATGACTAATTTAACTTTGTGCCACAGTTCCAACAATTTACCGCACATGGAAATAACTCATAAGAACAAAACTAGAGGAACCAACACACGGAAATAAAACCAAAAATGCATCAGCGGGGACTTACCCAAGGGAACCGAGGCATGCGTGGAGGGGTAAGGCGCGACGGCGTTGGCTAGAGGGACCGTGGTGGTGCAATTGGAGAGCAGGCATGCGACGGAGATGCCGTTGAGCTAGGTTAAGCACGAGAGAAAGAGACGGAGAGGTGAGCAAGAGAGAGAGGGCGGAGAGAAAAGAGCAAGTAAACCAAGAGATATGCTAACCGTGAGGAGTTACTACTGGCTGAGGTGGCTTGTGGGTGTCTGGCGTTCATTTCCGTGCAGGTGGCGACAGCTTGGAGCGGTTGGTGCGATGCGGTGGTTCGGTGGGTAGGACCTCTGTTTCAGGTGGCTAAAAACAGAGTAGTTCATGACTTGTAAAGGAGGCTACGGGAGGTGTTGGGGTGGTTGGAACTGGGGCTCTGTTTCGGGGGTCTAAGAATAGAGGAATTTGGGGGTGATGCTTCTGTCGTGTGGGTGGCTCTCTGAGGTGTGGAGGTGGAGGTTTCGGGTTGTTGGATTTTCAGTTTTCAGAGAAGTAGAAGAAAGTGTTTTCCGATGGTAGTTGTCAATGGCTGGGCAGCGGCTGTGTTTGGTGTAGGGTGGTGGCAACGGTTTCATACGTGTGTGCTAGGTTGGTAATGAAGATGCAAACGAGCTGGCTTCGAGGGTGGCTGGGTTCGCGAAGTGGCTCTCGGTGGTGAGTGGATGATCTGTGTTTCACGCGGGAAACAAAGGCTTACGATGAGCTTGGTTCTCGGTGGTGCATGGCAGTGAAAGGGGCTTCCCGTGAGGTTGGGGTGATGTTTTCCGAGTGGGTGAGGACCAGGCTAGAGGGTGGTGCGCTGGGTCACAGGAGCAAATTCATACAGTTTTTGGTGAAAGGTTCCTCGCTAGTGCAGCGGAGTGGAGATCTCGGTTGAGTTTCTGTGAAGAGGAGGACGAGCGGCACTTGATCTAGGGTTGAGAAAGCTTAACATATATATAAGATATATATAGTAAACAGACAAAACTTAGAGAAAAAGGATGAAAGGACAAGCATGAAAATGGAAAGATGGACGTCGGCGCAGGAGGAGAAGAAGAAAAGAAAAGAAAAGAAGAGGAGCCCAAAGGCATTGGTCAAAACGACGCTGCATGGGAGAAAAATAAAGGGCTGGGTTGGGAGCTCAAAGCTGGGGCTGGAATCCGAATGGGCTGGACTCAAAGAAAAATAAAACTAAACCAATAAAAACTCAGTTCGAAAATTAGTAGCTCAAACAAAAAAAAAGGCATAATAAAAATAAATAAGAGTCAAATAAAAACACCACAACTCAATATTTAAATTAAATAAAATAATTATTCAATTAAAAAATATATTAAAATATGAGATATTACAGTACATCAATTACAACGGTATTTAAAGAAATAAGAAAGAAGTGAGAGTTCCGCAAAATGGGGTGTGAAAATAAGTGATGAAAATGGGAAACAGAAAATGGGAAGATGGATCAGGGTTGAAATAGGTTTCCGTCATTTCTCTTTCCCTTTTTTCTGTTTTTTTTTAAGTATAAAACAATTGCCACATCAGCGGTCCGCAAATTCATCCACAAATTTGTCTACCTAGAGGAACTGTAAAAATGACTATTATATAGAATTACTGTTAAAAAATGATAATTACATAAAAAGGGCTGTTAGATAAAATAATAAATATTGTTAGGTTTTGAGAGTATGACCATTGAATATATAAAATAAAAGAATAATAAACAATTATTAAAACAGAAATTTAATATTGTAGCCAAACTTATCATTATTCAATATGGATGTATAGAAACTAGATTACCTTAACTATCTAAAATATTTCTTCTAACTAAAATATATAAGCAGGTTTTATCTAAAAAATAACCAATTCTTATATTCATCATCTCTACGCTATACACATATTAAGAAAAAAAAAAAAAAAAATATTATAAAAATGATGAGTAATTGTTTTTAAAATAACTTAAATTTTAATACCCAACCTCTAATAACCAAATTACGGTGATTATTATTTTTTAATAAATCAAGTCTCGTGACGACATTTTAAATAAAGAAATATCCACCCACGACTTCCATTTATTGTTTTAAATTTTAATACACTCCAAAACGATACAAAAAATAACTCTTCTTCCGCTGGTAATTTCTCAACTCGGAGCGGTTTGTCTTAGTTTTGCCTCTGTCACTTACGCACTCTCCCTCGGCGAAAAAGATAGCAAAAGGTACGTTTGATCCGAACACCCAAACTTTTTCTCATCAGTGCAGCAACTTATTCGCCCTCTCTCTGTATCCGCAGACTGCCAGTCGCAGACAGGGCTTCAAAAACCTCTTTAGACAGAACTCAACCAGAGAAGATCGTAAAAAATCAGATAAATAACCGAAATATATGAAACAGATTTTAGAGAAGGTCTGATGAAAAATATTGGAAAAGAACGTAAAGTTAGATCCTTTCCTTCTAATACATATCCGTATACATTTGTAGTTCTTCTTCTCCGGTCAGATCTCCTTCATCCATGAAGCCTCCAATCATAGCGCCTCTCGCTCCTCAGTGAGTTTTCTTTTATATTATTAATAATTTTTTGCTTATTTTATTTTATTTTTAATTTTGTTCTTCGGGTTTTGCGTTGCATGCAATGTTATGAATTTCTGATATTTGTCGTTCCTGGGTTTTGTTACTCTTGGTTGTCAGGTTGAGAAGCCCGGGCATTTGCTCATGAAACCGAGGCTTTGGACCAATTTTTGGGACTTGAGAATACACGGCCGAGATTGATTATTTGAGGTCACAATATTTTTCGTTTTTATTGGGTTTGGTTGTTCTTTGTTTGTTGTTGTTCCTGATATGGGGAGTAGTTCTGGTGAGGCCAAATCCAACGGCATCGATGCGTCGGTGGGCGGGTTGGTGTGGGTCCGCCGCAGAAACGGGTCGTGGTGGCCGGGCCGTATAATGGGCCTCGACGAGTTGTCGGAGGGTTCCTTGGTTTCGCCGAGATCGGGGACTCCCGTTAAGCTTCTGGGTCGCGAGGACGCAAGCGTGTGAGTTCTCTTTCTTATTTTACACTGTCCCCCTACTCGTTTACCTTGGTTGCTAATTGGGTTTTTGGGATTTTTTCCGTTTATCTTAGTTTTTGTGTTGGTTAGTGTGCTTTGAGCTTCATATTCACTGCGTTTTGATGTGTTTGTTAAACGATTGTATGTAAATTGTTCGGTTAATTTCCTCTTCAAGTGCTTGATGTCAATGTTGGTGGTTATTAAGCGTTATAATAACGCATTGTAACCGGCAATGCATCTTTACCGAAAAAACAAAGATTATGTTATAGGGCTGAGGATGCAGTCCTGCTAGTTTTTTTATTTTATTTTACAGGTAGTTTTGCAAGGTTTCTATTTTTACTAATATTCTTAGATTTTGATAATCTGCAGAAGTCTGGGTCTTTTTTATTTTTTGAGGAAATATAAAAACTATTGAACTCATACTTCATAAGGGAGATGCCCCTTCCCCCTTCCCACAAGCCAAAGAAGAGCAAAAATAACAGAGAAAAACTGGCCCACGAAATTAATTCTTGACCTTGGTATATTGTTATGAACCCACTAGGTAGAACTCACATTTGAAACTCGCTTACAAGGGAAGGGTGCCTAAGGGTTTATAAACCATCAACCAATCTCATACTTAGTCGATGTGGGATCATAACAACCAGCACGCTCCGCAGCCGACATCCATGGCGGTCCCGGCGCTCACATGGGCTAGTTGTGCGCTAGGTATTTTCCTAGCTCCGGGCGAACACTGCCACGCCAGCATCACCCCTCGTGCCGCACAATTGCAACCGTCGCAACATGACCTTAGACGTGGGGTGGCTCTGATACCATTTGTTATCAGAATGTTATCAAAAACATATATTCACAGGTTAAAAACTACTAATAGGGTTTCATTAGTAGTTGGAGCTAATAGGCTCTATTATGGTTCAATTGACTGTACTATAACCTTGTGGACAAGGCTCTTTTTGAGGGGGAGAGAATGTTATGACCCTTGCCATGATGACAAGAGTAGTTTTTGTCAAGGGGTGGAGAAGAAGCAATCTGTGGAGTACTAAATGCTAAACTGGAACCAATACTGAAAGTTGTATCAATATCTCAACCTTGAGGACAAGGTTCTTTGAAGGGGTGGATAATGTAATGAACCCACTTAAGTTGGGCCCGGCCGAGCTTTTTGGGCCTCCAAATGAGTTGTTGCTTTTATTTGTATTGAGTTGTTAACCTGTTTAGTGGACCATGGGCTTAGTTAGTGGAACAGGAAATTGGGCCATGGCCTTAGTTTGCTTATGGTTGAATATATGTGCTGGAGGAGTCCTGGGAGGAGGGATCTGGAAAACTTGTAAGCTTTTGGGTATTGTTCTTTTGGGAGGTTTGGGTTCCTCGAATACCCAGTTTATCTATAGGAGTCTTTGACTGAATGAAGTTACTACCATTTCCATTTTATAGTTCTGCTCTTACCATTTACATTACTGTATTACATTTTCCATTTACAAAAGGGTTCATTACATATATATGCTATTTCCTCTACAATCACCTCTTATCACCAGGTGGGTTTGGTAACAGTTGCCTGGATATTATCAACCATGACCCTCTTTGTAAGGAAAAATTACGCCATTGCTGTTATTGTACCGCTTTCTGTATCCTTTCATTATCATATCTGCAGGGTAATGGGACTGATGGTGCAAAAACTATATGCTTCTTGAAAGAATATGCAAGATTTGTAAAGAAAGAAAACAGGGAGATTCAATTTGCTATGAGGTGGTTTATCGTTTCCACCTTGTTTTGTGGACTAAACCCGAACTTCTTTTTCTCAGCTTATTTTTTACTATTTCTCATACCAATATCTAACTGCTTCTCGAGTTGCGACTATCAATATTCTTTATCTGTTGCAATATAGTTCATCATAATAGGTGTTGTCTATGTTTTCCTACTCATTTGCCAAGTTCTTTATTTCTATATTGTTGATTGAAATTGACTGTTGAGTTGTGAATTGTTTTTGCATGCATTGAATCTATTCTTTAGCACGTAGTTTCTGAGAGTATAGTTATAGGTAAGAAAATTGCTAATGTCAACTTGATGATTGATTTCTTACCCCTCCCCCCTTCTGTAGTGATTGGAGACTTGTTGTGTATAAGCCAGGGTGGGATGCATTTATAATGTCATTACCTTACTATCATTTTTAACTGATGGTGTCACTTGGTTGACAAAACCCCTCTTTGTTTGTTGGTACAGGGATTGGTATAATCTTGAAAAATCCAAGAGGGTAAAGGCATTTCGGTGTGGGGAGTATGATGAATGCATTGAAAAAGCAAAGGCTTCTGCAGCTAATTCCAATAAAAAAGCTGTTAAATATGCTCGAAGGGAAGATGCGATTCTCCATGCTCTTGAGATTGAGAGTGTCCGCCTGGGCAAGGATCGATTGGACTTCTTTCAAAGGGATAATTCAGGAGGAGACCTTGGCATTGCCAGAGAGTCACCTGGTATGTCTCATTCTGGTGAAGAAAATGAGGATATGGATGATGATGCAAGTGATTACGAAGATAACTCAAATTCAGCACCTGAGTTATCTCAATCTGGTTTATCTTTCGAAGAGCCAAATCATAATAATTCGTATAAGGTGCAAGCTGTCACAAGAAGAAGAACCCCAAATGATTCTGAGGATGATGGAACAGAAGGAGTTAAGCGAATGAGAGGACTTGAGGACCTGGGCATGGGTATTGTGTCGAAAAGAAAGACAGGAGGGGTGCTTGATTTAGTTCAACAAGATGGTGCTTCACTCTGTGATTCAAGTGCTGGGAATTGCATATCTAATGGAAGTCCTGTCAATGGTAGCAAAAGTTATTTGTTGTCACTTAAAAGAAAGAGATCTCAAGTGGCGAGTGTTCATGAATTTTTGAAAAGAAAAAGTCGCCGCCGACCATTAACGAAGGTTTTGGAGAGTACTGCCATGGTGTTTGTTCCAGTTATTTGTGATCAGCTTCCCAGTTCAAGTGGTTCACCTCTTCGGGGCATATCTGATGGTAGGGTTTCGGTTTTAGAATCTAACGATATGAAGAAATCTGTGACAGTTAACAAGAATTCAGATAGCATTGGAATTTTGTGTGAGAATGGAGTCCCTCTAAAGGCTTCTGAACTTGCTTGTGATGCTTCCGATATCGTTTACAAGACGAAGGAGACTGAAACTTCCAGTGTAACTGCGTTGGTGGAGAATGATTCTTCTGACAGGTTATTTGATGTACCATTTGTTGGGGTCCTTGGGGAGGAAAAACACTCTGCAGGTATTCTCAAGTAAAATTATAAAATTCATTAAGATCAAGTGTACATAACCTCTTCTTTTTGTCTTTATTATCGGTGCACATCCAAAATGATGATCATTTTGCTTCTTTTTTCATCTCTGCTTTTATTTTAGATTATCCTTCTCCGTGCGTGTGGGGCGGGCGGGGGGGGGGGGGATATGCGAGGGAAACTTCTAAGAAAGGGCAGAAAAAAGAAGGAAAACTAAAGCACTCTTGAAAATATGAGCCATTCAATTTATCTGCCAAAGAGGAATTTGGGAATGGTTCATCAGGATGCTTGTTCACATCTGCTAAGCCACCGATTAGTGGGGGCTTAAGCCAGAATCTAAGCTTATTTTCTTAAAAAAGTTAATTTTGAAAGTATATTAAGACCTGGTGTTTAGTCCAATGAAGGTTTATGTATGTAAACATATTGTTTGAGCGGGAAACTTGATAAGCATGCGTGCTTGGGTTCTTGTGCACTTCTATGATATATGTGTCTGAGTGTTCTGCTCCACTGGGTCCTGGGTGGTGGGGGTGGGGATAGTCATCTTGCAGAGGAAGGTACTAGGTGACGAGAGAATGCTCTTGGTAGAGATTGAAGAATGCGTGCCAAATAGACGAATATTTGGGAAGACAGTTTATGATTTTGTTGGTTTACAAATTTGGAAATACTTTTATCAGCCCTAATGGCTAGGAAGTAATGAAGCTCCTGCAATATTGGATCTGGCGTTATGGATGTTGTTTGTAAATGCTACATGCGACTGTGCGGACACATTTGAATTTATTTTTCTGTTTTTGGATTTAAATTTACACCCTTAACACATACCTTCATTTTCTATTTCAGTGATAGATAGTATTAGCATGTAGGCATTAATTGGCTTCCTGGATATATGTTCTCCAGTGATGAGAGGAAGGATAGAGGTGACAGGACATATGCCTTTCATACATGAGTCAGCGAGAGTATTTTAAGTTTTATTTCACAGTCAGAGTTACCTAATAATTTATCTCATCATTTTCCTGCAAACTAGCTATTAGTGTAACGTAGTAATCTGTTTGTTCATTCAGCTTGTTGTGGGTAAAAATGTTTCTCTGTGCTCACGCGTGATTTGTTCTGCCAGGTCTTTCACTTATACCTGTGTCTTTTTCATCGGGAAGGCCTCACATTGCTGCACTGGGAAGGCAATCTAGTCAGATTAGTCCTGCTGAAGCTGTATCTTTGAGACATGAGGGACTTAACGAATCTGGTTCTACCAGTTCAGTTGCTGTTCACGTTAATAATATTAGCCAGAGGATAGAGAAAGGTAGTTCAAAGTGGCAGTTAAAACGAAAGAGGAATTCAAGAAACTTAAGTAAAAATAGAAAACAGGTCTCCAGAAAACTTGCAGACATGGATGATGAATCCAATGCTTATTTGGCAGGTTTAGAGCACTTGGAAGGTTCAGATCAGAAAGTTGATTGCACTGGCGTTGGTGGAGGCCCCACTTCATATAATTGTACCTCACGACCAAAGTGCAAATCTATTGCTGAAGGCCCGGAAGATGGATTCAGGGACTGGGGCAAGCATCTGTCGAGGGATTCTCATATGAGAGTGCCAACAGCTGAGGTGAAGCTATCACCTGATGGCTCTTTGACACCTCAAAGGTCACTCCCATTTCGTCAAGCCCGCTTTACGGTTCGCTCCAGATATCAGATACCAGGTTTTCCTGTCAGAAATATTTCTACTGATGCTTCATTATATGATGTTAAGATTGAGGTGAAAGCGAGCTATCGGCCACAGCATGTTCCATTGGTTTCCCTAATGAGTAAGTTGAATGGTAAAGCCATTGTTGGTCACCCTCTCACAGTTGAGGTTTTGGACGAGGGCTGCTGTGATGATCTCTTGAGTAGAATGGAGTGCAGTCTGGAAGTTGGTGAAATGCATAATGCCGTGAAGCCAAATTCAGTAACTGGAAGAGTTAGTGCCAAGCACTTAGCACTGCGACCACGTTTTTCACTGGCCAAATCACCAAAGATAAAGAAATCTGGGTTATTGTCTAAAAAGACGCGGAAACTGTCTTCATTGACTGGTCACAAGCAGTTCGAAGAAGAGCGGAAACCAGTGATAGAAAAGCCCAAAGGTCCTGTTATAGCATGCATCCCTTTAAAAGTAGTCTTCAGTAGAATAAATGAAGCAGTGAATGCACGGCCAACACACCGTGTTTTAACATCATGCATCCCATGAATTTGGTGCGGGGGGAGGAGTTGCAGTTCCTGGGTTCTACCCAACTTTCGTTTGGTATCTTTGGGGGGCTTTTTTCCTAAAAAAAAAAAAAGAATCAGTTTAGCTGCCTGGTTGCTGCTTTTATTTAACTGTGCTTTGTTTGTGGCACATATGCCAAGAAGGTAGAATCCTTCTGTACACAGTCATGACATTTCCATGTAGAGCTGGTAGGAGTGCACTTAACGGGAGGCTGCTTTTGGCTCTGTATATAATGTAACATTATGTAAAGATGGTGGATCTGGTGACCTGATATAGGTCTTTAATTTGAGTTCAAGTTGATTCAGAGGCAATAACTTCATTCCCCAGAGTACTTGGTTATTGGACATGATTTGTAATTTACTCAATCCACCTGTTTTTCTATTACTTGAATCCAAGTACTTTTGTCTTCAGTTTTGTGACCCAGAATGAAGTTGGTATTGAGCCATCCCAAATCAGTTTGATATTGTTGCAATCGAGAGCGAGAGTTTCTCTTGAATTTGATGATAGTAGTCCGTCCTTTTACTCTTTCAGTACAAACAAGTCTGCAGACAAATCCTAACGTGAATGTTACTATGCGAGTGATTTACATTGAGTTGTGTCACATACGGTCTGAGTTGTGTCACGTACAGTCATTTTTACGTATTTTTTTATGTATTTTATTGATGTAATTAGTCAAAACATTTATTTTATATTAAATAAAAGTGATGCAATCAATGAGTGCGCAAGGAGATGGTAGAAACTACACCATTATCTTATCATTATCTAATTCTATTTACATTACAATATTTAATAATCATTGGAGCAATTCTTTTTAAACACTGCCTAGTCAGCATAATAAGATTAAGATAATTGTGAATTAACGATATAAATTTGGAGTACTGCTTTTACTTATTAACATCCCTTCTGACATTTGCTAGTACAAACATTGTCACCAGTTAAACGACGAAACATTTACCGTCGTTTCCTTTTTTGGCTCACACGACAACTGTCGTCAGGACAAATGTTCACAGGACATAAGCGTAATTAAGTGATATAACTGTACCCCTCAAATCCCACCAAGCTACTGCAGGAAATTAGGGTTCCAATATAAATACCAACATAAACCCTTACTTATCGTTTACACTCCAAATCTCCCGTTTCAGATTCAGAAACAAGACCCTTGCTGGTACTCTCTCTCTCTCTCTCTCTCTCTCTCTCTACGTATATATGTGTGCATGTGTATCTGGTTAACTCGATATCATCTTAGGCAGTTTTGGATCTGGCGTATCGTGTTGCAGGCACGGAGATGGCGACAGTACCGGGGCCGTTGATATGGGAGATGGTGAAGAAGAACAACTCATTCCTCGTGAAGGAGTTTGGGAGAGGAACGGCGAGCGTGCAGTTCAGCAAGGAGAGCAACAACCTTTACAACCTTAACTCCTACAAGCACTCTGGTAAGCTTATTTGATGGCTTCCTTTATGGATCCGGATAAAATGGGAGATGGATTCAGAAAATGTCGATTTTACTTCCGTTGTGTTTATTTAATTTTTCGAGTGCTGGATTTATTTTCGTTGCATCTTAGGTAAGCCACCGTTTTTGTATACTCGGATGTCTGGTTTATGAGTAGATATAGGGAAACAGTGCGTTTTGGGTTTTTTGTTTGGTATGTGAGAAAGTAGAGCAAAAGAGAACGGATAAGAATTTTTTTTTATTTGGTTTCGTTTTGTCTACAGCCCCTTCCCCTTTTAAAAATAATAAGGTTCATAGCTCTCTACATTAGATATATATTGATTAGGACGGAGGAGCAAATAAAGTCATGTGCCTTTTGGCTGCTTGGTTTTTGTGGAAACTCGGTTAAGAAAAAAGAAGTAAAAATGTGGTATTTATTTCATTGGGCGTGGTCTCTTTGTCGAGTTTTCTAGGAAATAAATTCTAGTGCTTCTGCCCAATTTCTGATGGTGCCAGAAAATGTGGAAGATCAGATTTCGATCTTGTATTTCTTACTAATAGTTTACAACTAACCACAGTGATAGTGCCACTTTATAAAAAAATGCTTAGTTTTTCCAGTTAAATTCAAATTTAATATAACCACCCTCCATTTAAAACAGAGTTATAAAAAATTCGTGTGTATGTCTTTCTCTTTTTTGTTGAGAAGAAGGGAAGGGAAAAGAAAGTAAAAGGGGTTGAAAATTCACACACTTTTGGAAGGATTTAGATCTGTAACGGGGCTCAGATGAAATCAGTACATCTTATAAGACTAAATTTTGGTCGATTTGGGCAAGCTTCAATGTGAAGTTTCTGTTTGCTCACATAAAAGTAGTGGAAAATGAAGGAAATTGAAGTTGTTCAACTTTCCAGTTTCTGCTCTCTATTATATGTAAAACTTTGTTTACTTAAGGGGTTATGACTTTGAAAATGTGTGCGCGTGCTTCAAATTGCATTGGTATAGAAAATGGGCTGTTGCTGTGTTTTTGAGAAACTAGGGATTTGTTTGCTATCTGTTATCTGGGAGTTTTCTTTGTTCCTCTCGACCAAAAAGATACCTTTGTTCTCTCAATGAATGGGCTAAAGATACTCTTTTCTTTGCACACTCTTAAAGAGAGCCATCAAGAAGTTTTTATTTTTTTGAAAAAAGCCTTAGGAAATCTGGGCTTCTCGCTTTATTTAAATTTGTATTTCTTTAAATTGGAAGTCTCACAGAACTCATGGAAATGGCTGAAATTGTGGTTTTGAAACCGAAGATGAATGTATCAAGGTTCTGATTTCCATTTAGATATTCTTGTGTTTCTTAACATGGCTTGAGTCATCCATTTTTACCAATAAAAAAAAGTCTGGGATCATCCATTTTGTTGGGGCAGGTGCAATGGGGTCTTTATGTGTGTTTTCTGAAATATACTTCTCTATTGGAATGTATTCATATAAAAATAAAACATTTTTATTGGGATGTCTCAGGGTTGGCAAACAAGAAAACAGTTACCATTCAGCCTGAGGGCAAAAGTCAATCTGTGTTGCTTGCTACAACCAAGACTAAGAAACAGAACAAGCCCGTGGCTTTGTTTCACAAGTCTCTCATGAAAAAGGAGTTCCGAAGGATGGTAAATGCGGTTTCAAACCAGGTAATTTAAGAAGTCAGGTTCGGACATGTTCAGAGTATTTTATCTTCTCAGTGATGTTTTGACGGCAAAGTTCTTAGTGTTAGATTTACTGGAAACTTTCCTCCAATCAAGATCTTTATCTATTTTTCTCCCCATGGTTTTTACTTTTTTTTTTTTGTTTTTTCTTGCAGTGATGAGCCTCTAACATATAAGAAGAAACCATAGTATTTGGTTTCTTCTATGACATATATTTGTTACGCTTGGCTTCTGAGCATCCTGGTGTTCAAAAATATTTTAATTTAACTGTATCTTGCCCGTTGTAAATATTAGTATATGATGTAGTTAAGGCTTCAAGTGGTTACTGATATTCTTTGTGATTGTTAATCATGTGTGGATATTCATGGTTTGCCCATTCACCTTTTTCTTGAGCAGTCTTTGGTTTTCCCACGATTACATTTATGTTGAAACAGCTAACGCCAGGTTGTATTTTCTAAAATCATCGTAATTTGCTCTTCACAGGTTGCAGATAACTACTACAGGCCAGATCTAAAACATGCTGCCCTTTCTAGGTTAAGTGCTGTGCACAGGAGCCTGAAAGTTGCCAAATCCGGTGTCAAGAGGAGGAATAGGCAGGCTGTGAAAGTTCCTGGTAGGAAGTGAGTTAAGAGGGCTGATATATTATATCGTGCTGCCTTTCCGTTGCGTTCTTTCCCCATAGCCATTCTGAATTCCTTTTTTTGTTTTGTTTCCATCTTCATTGTGTTGACTTCTTATTTGGGGTGCCCTCTTAGTTTTGATATAATACAAAGAGATGTGGTTCGGCGTCTTACCTAATTGTTTTGCAACATGATATGGTTGTTTTATGTAGTCGAGTTTTGAACTTAACACCAGTGGTCTCTGGTCCGAGCCATACGAAAGTGCCTGCAATAAATGACTAAAAACGAATTAATTCTTCTTATTGACCGATGGTGAATTGGAACACAATTGTGCCCATTTTACCCCCCTGGTTTGTTGTATATTTGAGTTAAGAAAGTTATAAGTCGGCCATGTACTTTTATATCTCGTCCATTGTTTGTGCCAACCTCCCGAACCCGTGACATTCTGATACGGTCGATGTTAATCCAACAGAATTGTTTTTCAACGACTTTGTTCGATTGAGTTGTCAAAAAGATAAAAACCTTTGTTCAATTGTGAAAAGGAGGTCGTGGTAATCTTTTTAACCAGCTGGCAGTAGCTGTGCGGCACGGTACGAACTTATGAAGTACTGCCACGGCAGCTCAAGTTCCGTGCCAATGACGGCTCGCACGGGTAAGTATATAATTAAGAAATAAATCAGGATAATATGAAATTGTATATTTAAAAAAAAAATTATTTTCTTTCTAAACTTTCCAAACATATTTTTAGGATATTTTGCTTCTTTTCAGTTACATTTAGCCTTATTGATGTTTTAAAACATTTAAATCATTCATATGGTTTCCCAATCCGTGCGACAAAAGGGTATATAAACAAACAATACAAATCAACGTCAAATAGATTCCTTTTATTATTCTATTTTACTTCTTCATGTTCCATATTTCTGGTCAGCTCTCTCGAATGTTTCAAGACTTAGCGAGCAAGAACTAATTACGTGGAGAAGTGGAAAAAAAAACATCGTATTTTTTTAAATACTTAGTTAAACCCATGGTTTTATACTTAATTAAATAAAGTCAGATTAGATGTATGTTAAGAGTTATGTAGAAGATTAAATACGGCCTCCAATGACGAATTAATCCTTGGTAGTTGCCTCCCTAATCCGAGTAAAGACTGAGTAAGTTATGTTTGGTAGATGAGATAAGATGAGAATTTTTAAAAATTTTATGAATAGTGTTAAGATGAAAGTTTAAAATATTATTTTTTAATATTATTATTGTTTTAGAATTTGAAAAAGTTAAATTAGAATTTAAAAATATTGAATTGTTTATTATATTTTATATAGAAATTTGAAAAAAATATCATAATTAGATGAGATAAAATTAAGATGAAATTTTTCATCTTGCTCTCAAACATAATCTAAGACTCTAATGTAGAGAGTTAAAAGCATATATATCCCCAAACAAAAAAGAAATATTAATAAAAACCAAGCTCTATTACCAACACCTTTTCCTGCAGAATATAATAACGCATTGTGCTGATATAAAATAAAGGTATGCAATGTTGAAAAGTCAAGTCAAAGCAAGTGGTTTACCACACGCATTAGAATGGCTTAATTTGCCTTGTTTAGTTCTCAAACCTTATAAATTAATTAGTGCATATGTTTTTTCCTAGCAACCCATTATTATTGCGTGCACCAAATTAAGTTTCTAGGCTTTGAGCTGCACAACACAAACCGCAGCAGCAGCAGCAGCAGCAGCAGCCGCCATTCCAAGAAGCTCCTAAAACCATGTCGGTAAAGAAATGTCACTCTCTGGGCAACGGTGAAGCCGTAAAGAAGGGCGAGGTTGCAAAGCGCGGACGCTTTGATCGTTGCTTCTCCTTCGTGGAGATTTCAGTAGAACCAGGAAAGCAACTCAAGGATATGGATTCCAACAAGTTGAAGTCTGAGATCAAGAGGTGGGCTAAGGCCGTTGTGTCTTACGCCCGCCAGGTTAGTGGTCGATTCGGAAGCTCTCGTCGCAGTTGAACTATATATATTATTATTTTCTGTTACGGCTCATATGCTTGGATATTCGATCGATCGCGATGAGAGCAAGTATCGATCTCTGAGTTTCTTTTTGTTGATCTTTCTATTGCAAACCCGTTTCGAGACTGGTTGTTTTAAATCTGATTTGCAGAAATGATGGGTTGGTTAGACTGTTTCAATGGCGATGGAACTGACGAGAGAGCTTGAAGCAAAAAATATCGAAGATTTTTTCCTTTATTTTTTTTTGGGGGGGGGGGGGGGGGGGTGCGGGTGGCGTGGTGGAGATGGGAGAGGGTTCAAAAGACGATAAAGGAAGGGTCAAATAATGTTTGCTGAAACTCCAGCCCAGGAATATACCAGCTTGCATGCGTTGTCAAGATTCTTGGGGAGATGATGAAGTACTGCATGTATATATATTTATGTATAATAATAATAATAATAATAATAATCTTGTATCATTGCCATCAAATTTAAGATTTTTTTTTTCATTGTTTGCTTTCTTCGATTTCGAAATCAGTGTCGTTCATTCGGCAAAACAAAAAAGAACCAGTACTATTGGAATAAGAATTAATGATCTCATTTACTAGGTTCCTGTACCAAATCCTAGATATTGTAGATATTATACAGAAGAAGAAAACCCAACCATTCACGTTGCTTGAAAACCTCATGTCCACGCAAATCCTAGATTAATGTCAGAATTCGAGAATAGATCAGGCCAAAGGGAAAGGCAGTAATTCGAAATAGTGTATGAGTTTTTTATTTTTAAGTTTTGCTGTTTATAATTATATAAAATCCAAAATAATAATATTTCTTTATACTAATACAGATTTAAATCATTAGTATACTTGGTGCAAAATTTTAAAAGAAAAATTCTACTTATCTCTCTTACACCACACACATACATATGATTTGTTATTTAAACCTTCTATTTAAATACATATATATTGATGTGTAAATATGTTAATATATGTTTTAAATAAAAGGATAAAAATGATAAATCACATATTGGAGTGTGATGTGGGAATGATAAATAACATTTCTTATTTTTAAATGATTATTGGGTGAAAGGGTAACAGACTAGTACTCTATGTTTGAAAATAAAGTAATGTTATTTGAAGACCTTTATGCCACATACAATCCGAATGATATAATTTGATTTGTAAGATTTAAAATTTAAAATATATTCAAGAAGTCGTCGTAAGGTATATATCCAGAACCCGATTAGTTTGTTTTACGGTTTGATTGAAGCTTGCTATTGATACGTGATGTCATTAGTGTTGAAGCAATTTTGGATCAGAAAGAAGTTTCTACTAGTACTAAAACCTTGTTCAAGTTATCTCAGATAAGGCTTCTGAATAATTTTACATAGATGTGTTAAAGTTATCCCTCGTTGGAAATGAATTTGATCGAAAGTGGTTTCTACAGATCTCAGTGATAGTCTCGGAAAGTCCCATGAATGGGGTGGGGCATGGCTCGCACCATGATGGATGACTTTTCAGGTGGGAAATGCTGGTAAAGTCTTAACCTTCTGACGTTCATATATGAGCAATTTGGTCACCCCAACAAAAAGGAAAACCATGCTATTATACAGAAACAAATATCCCAAACCAAAATCGAACCTTTTTTTTTTTTGAGGTTGGAATTCGGTTAATACTGAAATGAATATGTTTGCTGTTATTACATGAAAAAACGCCGTCATTTTGCTGCATGAATCCATCACGTAAAAAAGATGTTTCCTTAAAGACCTAGCGGAAGGAAAAGAGGAGACCAAGAACACAAGTTCACATGGCAAAGACTGCAAATGTTACTCCATGGTTCAAGCTCACATGATGTACTGTTTAATCGAACGAAAAATGAACTCTTTTTGTGCTGGTTTGAAGTCGCTAGAATTGGCATTCGAAATTGGATGGTTGTAGTTTCTGGTAATCATTCCAGTATGGTTCATAAAAGAAGAAAATTTTGAGCACCATGGGAGAAATTGCATGCAAAATCTGACCCTGAAAATGACTAGATAAATCTGACCTTTCTCACCTTTTCTTACAACGCTGTACACTACCTAATTGTACAAAATTTCACTAACACCCCCCCCCCCCTTCAAAAATCAAGCCGGTTACATACATTGCAGCAATCCGAATGTACCACAATCTTTAGAAACACTACAATAAAAATGGGTAAGGTGAAACATATAGTAAGGCTGTGCCATTCACCCTAGAAGAACAATCCCAGAACTAAAATGAGTTGACCCAAATGCAGAAGAATCCTCCACTGATAAATCACCAATGCTGGGAATTCAAAACTCTGATCAGCTCTGAAGAACTATTCCAGGCTAAACCTCTGGTTCTTTTTGTTTGTCTGTGCCAAAAAGGCAGGAGTGCCGCACTAGAAAAGGTCCAGGTCACTCACCTCTCTCTCCCTCTCTTACCACGCCAAAAAACTTTTTGCCAACAGAAATGGTTCTCAAGAGCTGTTTTGAACACATATCCTGTGCCTGTGTGGCATTCTTCACCCGACTGGCTATTACCCAAGCAGGTTCCTGCCAGAAACAAAGTTCATACTCTTTGATCTCTCATATACACGCAAAAATGTTATTTCAACTGACAAATATTCCAATCTTATGAAGAAAAGCGGAAAGAAGATTCTTTACAAAAGAAAATCACCTCAGGGACAAAGCGGGAGACTCCAAACTTGATCAACAGGAGGATATGTTCCATGACCAGAATTGCTGCAAGTCCAGGCTCTATGCTCCAATTCCCCTCCTGATCATATAACCATGCTAGAAGTGCACAGTTTGTGCAGATAGACAACACTATCAGGAACTGAAATATGAAGAGATCCTGAATCAGTAGGGGCATCGGTACAAAAGTACATAGGAAACTGGTGATTTCTTAGCTTGTGTAAAAATTAACAAAATGAGGAAGTTTGGGGAATAATGGACGAATGAAACAATGATTTATGCATTCTGAATTTAAAGATAATTATATAAAAAGCTATGAATGTTGATGTTAGAACCCAACAGTCTTATATCCTGATGTTCATGCCTAGTTTATGCTTTCCCAAGTCTTCTGAATGAAGAAGGGGCAAGGGGAGGTTTTTTTTTTTTTTTATCCAAAAGCATGCAAACTAAAATACTTTTCTTGTTCAAGGATTTAAGTACCTGGAAAATGTTTAGCCAAGCTCCAATTGTAGTGGCAGCACGAGGGACAGGCCTTTTAAACATGGTAAGCAGCTTTAATGCATCAGTTTTGATTTCTGTAATGTTGTTCTGCGTTGTGTGGAACTTAATCACTCACTTTACTAAGAACCAAAACCAACTTAAAAAGGGAAAAAATGGTGGGAGTACCACTAAAAGTATTATATACCAAAGCAGCAAAGGCAAATGCGAGAGGGAATGCACAAGCAAACATCATAATCATTCCAAACTGCAATGCCAACTCCAAAAAATCTGCAGGTGGATTTTGAGTTTAATCAGTCAAAGAAATGGACAATCTCTAAAATCTCATGGTTGTTTAAAAGAAAAAACAAGAAAATGAACCTATACAGTTCTAATTTCCAAGTGTACCAACTACACAAGTTATTCTGTTAACATCAAATCAACAAGCCAGCATTATCATTGAGAAAATTAAGGAAAACGAAAAGGAAAGACCCAAAATATCCAGCACATGAAGTATATGTTTTATCAACCCTATCCAGTTTGGCAACCTAACTCAGTTCAGACTCCTCTCTAGAAAAGTAATGTTCTTTTTATAAATATATTATCATCTTTCTAATATTTTGAAAACAAAATAATTTGCTTCAAATTCCATTTGACTCCAAATGCACTACAATCTTGTCTACAGTTATATATGTATGAGAACATTACCATCGAACAGGCCATCCTCAAGCTCCTCACCAATGCTTGCTGAATAAGAAGATTTCATGTACTCTTTCTCTACCCTAGTAGTGAACTGAATCTTTCTTGTTGACGATCCTTTTTCACGTTTCTTCTTGTCTCTTGATACAGGAAGGATGCATCAGCCCATGTTCAGGTAACATGCAAAGAAGGTAAAATTAAGCGTTAACCAAAAACACAAGGGACCAACAGATGATGCATACAGAAGAAACTTACCGAACTTTGTATTTTTTGTAGCTGTACTTAAGATAGGGTAAAGTATTTTCCAACAAATTTTCAAACACCTGTATAACATTTCCAAATCAAGAGCATATACAGGGCCCAGAAGTAGCAAAATAAAATTCAAAAGAACAAAAAAAGAAAAAGAAAAAGAAAAATCTGTTTCACCTGAGACACAAGGAGGCGCTGGATCAAGACTTGACGGAGAGTCAAAAAATTGCGGTGCAAGAGGGCATGATAGAAAATTCCAATATATGACTGCATGAAGTAAAGACCAAAGACCTGCAAGAGCAATTAAGGTCTTGAACTGCACGAAATAAATATCCTCACAAGGGACAGTAAAAGCCTGAGGGGACTTGTTAAAATTCTAGTCAATACCTTGTAGACCAAGCTGTCAGCCCTTTTTTCTGTGGTTTCATTGTTTTCATGCTTAATGAGCTTGACTGATATCTTACCACACACCCTTGTAAAATGCTGAATGGAAAGAATATAAAAGGCTGTCAGCCCAAACCTGAAAAACAGAAACAGAAGATAGTGTCATCTTCATGCAACTAATGCGTGAAGTGAGAGCTTCATGCTATTAATACAACACAAAAAAGTGGAAAAAAATGTTTACTATGAAAAGTTGGGGAAAATCACTCGTTAGGATTTATACATCCACTCCCTTCATGTGGAGAGGCTAAACCTAGATTAAAATGATTTGACAAGGATATTTGAAGAGAACTTGATAGCAACTTATAAATTATAATAATCTGCATTTACATGAAAAGGAATTGACCGATGGCTACTGTTTTGGACCTTACCCTGACAAACCTTCTAAATCTTTGTCTTTCTTTTATAACGGGAGGTCATAAAACACCTAGCTCTTTTCCTCATCTATCAATTTACTTTATGCACTAGAGCAATATGATCTAGAAGTTGATCCTGGGCAAGTGTTTTAATCTACTATAACATAGCCACAAGGTGCTCAATGGACCCTTTTGACCTTATAAAACCTTTTCTGGTCTTGAAATTGATGTATTTTTTTGGTGCATCTCAGTATGTTTTATTTATTTTTTTTGTAAGAAAGACAGTTTTATTAATATGAATGAAATAGGTAATGCCCATGTACACAAGAAGCATACAAAAGAAACACCTAAATACATTCTAAGAAGCAGAAAACGACAACAATCTCAGTATTTTTTATATTTCAATCATAAAATTGTAAACGTTACCACTTTATGTCTTACATCGAACATTTTACTTATTACTCTATTAATCAAAATTTACTCTATTTCAAATCAAGCAATCAGTTCATTGGTCTGTACTAAACTAAGAGACATTCCAGTATTTATATTTAGCCAGTGGAAGGCCTTTTCTATTAATTTTAAAAGAAAGAAAGATATTAGTTATTCTATCGGTTTATTGAAATACCCTACGAAATAGGAAACAATCTTAGAATTGTATAGATGCACTTATATTTTTCAACCAAAGGAAGCTTCATAGAGGTGTTTTGCATCATCATCTTACGTGGATATGGAAAAGTTGAGACATGAAAATGATTGTATTGACTTATTAAAATGAGTTGATGTGGTCTTAAATTTTGATTAACACACAATGAAGGTATGAGAGAGCTAATTACTAGATATGGCCATGGGGGTAAGGACTAGAAGAAAACTTAGGTGCCAAGAGAACAATCGAAATAATTCCTTTCAATAGGTTGAAAAAAAATCATAAATGAAAAGGACCAAGATTCTTACTTCATAATATCAGACCTGATAACCTCGTAAAGATGAGCATAGGCCAACTCAAATGGCAACTGAAGGCATATAATACTCAAGATGAATATAGAATCATTTCTGAATCTCATAAGATATCCAAACCACTCATTTTTTTGGTACACTTCTTTCTCGTTTGTTTTATCAGTCCCCCATTTTCTTAATAGTTCCCCAGGTGACTGTAGGGAACTCCACTCCATGCCTAGATGTTTATATCCCGGGTCAACTGCAACTGAATAACTAATCTGCCATCTACAAAGTGAAACCCAAACAGAATGAAAGGAAGGGCACCAACATATAATTGACCAAACAAAAAGGAAAATACAGGAATGTGAACCTAATAATAACCAATGTGTAGTTGACCAACCTGGCTAATAGGGCAGAGTTTTTTCGTTTCCAGAACTGGGAAAAGATTACAGCCCATAATATTATGCCTATGAAGAAAACAGGAAGCACCAATAACCGCAACGACCTGAAAAAGACATTTAAGCATGCACTTTATTTATTTAAAAGCAATATTGTACCACATTCCAAACTAGAATAAAATTAACACCCTGCCGGGCATTAAGAGGTAGAGTATCCAACCCAAAATCAATTAGTTGTAAAGCGATAGCAAACGCAGCTGGGAAGAGCATCCATCGCGTATACATTCCAAGGAAAGCAAAGTAAATTGCTATCTACACAGTATTAATACCTCTTTGGAAGTTAGCAAAATCATATCAAAATAACCGGGGAAAAAAAAAAATCTAATACTGCAGTTACACTTACCTTTGTCCCAAAATATGAATAAATCTCATCGATTGGCTGGTTCGTAAGGTTCCACCAGTGCAGCGCCCAACTTTTAAGGAGATTCTTCCTCTTTAGTTCATCTATCAACCAAAAGTCATCTCAGTATCTTACTTTGGAATTAAGGTGAGATCAGCAAGCACACGATTTGGTGATAAGCTAACATACCATGCAAAGGAAAGACTTGTTTTACAAACTGCTCTGATTCCAATTTCTGAACTATATTTTCACCAGCTTTCCAATGGTACTCATTTCCTTCAAATTTCAATGTTACAGTTGACTGGCTCTTATTCACCTGCAAAGTTCAGTAAGTATGTTGGCTCACTGAGACAAAACCAATGACAACTAATAAAACTAAAGTACAAAGACAAACATTGATGATGGTTGATTGAGATGTAAGAAGTACTCAGATTGATAGGATTTAAAAAGAAAATAGAGTGATTTTTTTTTTTTCCAAAAAAAAGACCTTTTTGGTGAAATCAATTGCCTCCACATATTAAAATCATATCTGCCTATTCATAGACACAAAAATTTATGAATTTTTTTAATGGACACATTTTTTACAATCTCAATCACCTCCACATATTAAACTTATATTTGCCTATTTGTAGAGGAAAAAAATCTATGAATCAAAGCGGTAAGAAAAGATCACGAGAATACGATAGATTGGTATATATACAATGACTCACAATCCCATATATCAAGTGATGGTAGCAATGAAAACGCTCACACCAGCTGAACAATGAACCATCAGGCTGTCTCACAAAAGCTTCAACCTCCTCCCATTCAAATTGTAAATCCATCCCTGAAAGGCTGAAACAAAGTAAGCAAATACATTCTCTCTACTAGATCATAAAAACTGTTACATTTTTTTTTAAAAGAAAAGTGAAAGAATATAAGTACTTATAAAAGAAGACAAGCAGAAACATGCCAAATGAGAATAGAAACTGCATGATAATTACCAATATGAGTCCTTTTCCTTAACTGTAACTCGGCTGCAGCCCTCCCCAAAGTCTCCAAAGGTGCTGCCAGCTGAAATAAAGGTCGCTAAAATCAGCATCTCAAATTAGAAAAGAGATCAACCAGCCAGAAGGTGGATACAGTAAAATAATGTAAAAGGAAAGAATGTCCAATTGTGTGAAATTTCTCTACTTGGCAAGAAGCCATAAATGCCTAAAGTAAAGACTCCAAACAACATTCCCCCCCCCCCGGCGGGGGGCGCAAGTAACGCTTAACTATTACGTCAGCGAACGTGTAAATGAGTAGACCCAAATAATTTTTCTTCCTAATTAGCCACACCCACGAACCAAAAACTGAAAATTCTTCAAAAACTTGAAACTCTGTCATAAGATTCAATAACATGACGCAATGTAAAGGCATGAGTCGGCACATGGCATAAGAAAGATGAATTAAAAAGAGTGAATCGACTTGCCAAGGAATATAATTGTAGGGGGGCTATGAAGACAATTAAAAACCAAACCTTGATAAACTCATCAGCAATGCCTTGGACTCTCTCAACAATCAAACCCGCTTTCCTGAACTCATCAACAAGAACCCCCACGCAATCACAATCCTCGTTTTCTTCGTTTGCACTCCTCTTCGGAACCACAACCCCGATCTCAAAAGCAGTTTGTTCCTCCTCGAGCCCGTTCATTTCAAATGCCAGTCACCCACTTCACCCTCGAACCACCAAAAAAAAAAAAAAAAACAAACACCAAGTCTTCTTCTACAACAATAGTTCAAAGGGTCTCCGATTATGGTAACCAATGGTGCTTAAATCGAGTAAAGATGTAATCTTTCTCGTCGAATTAAATCAAATTCCCAAAAGGGCTCAGATCTTTGGGATCAAATGTAGATTTAACCAACCAATGACATGGTGTTTCAGACGAAAAACTCATGGGTGGCTCTCTGTGTTTAGGATCCAAAAGTTCGCAGCAACCTAATGGACGAATTTCTGACGATACGGCGTTTAGGTTTTTGACAAGATAACTGCAGTTACTCAGACAGAGAGCGAGATAGAGAAAACAGGTGTCTGAGTAATCGAGAATGAGGGAAGAGCTGTTGCTAGGAAGAGACGTACGGGAGACAAGGGAGACAAGGGAAGGAAGCGTGCGCGTGGGTTATGGGTTGGGCGGTTTGTTTTGCATTTTCGGAAGGTACAATGATCGTTTGAATGGAGTCACTGGATACGACTGCCTAGGCATCATCGGTATCCGTACAAAATCAAAATGGCAAATTGACTCTCTAGTCTCTACAAATTATTCAATTCCCCCTTCTTTTTTTTTTTTTTTAGAGATTCCATTCCCCCTTCTACTTCTATGTAATTTGCAAGATTTCGTGTAAAAGTTTGGGTAATCAATCAAAGCATTCAACACACACAGGGAATTATGCGGTGAGTGATAAACACCAATAATTTCTTTTCTTTTGCATCGGGTTCTTTGTGCTAAGAGTCCAGCCATTAAATTCGAAGCACGGCGTTGAAGTGGAATAAAGGAATTAATAGCCATGATAAATGGACCCCATTGGTACAAAAGCACAACATGGTTGGCACACATGGCGTATGGTGATTGGATGCACTAATGCGGCTTTCTTGAGCTTGATCCTATATCATGGACTTGGGCTCGAGTGTGAGACCGGTGGAACTTTACGGTAGTCAGTCAGTCTCCTTCAGCCGTCAAGATTGGTTCTCCAATTAATAATGGTCTTCGGAGTTTCGCGTATCACATCAAATAATATTGCACGTACCATCAGCGACGGATTATTAGCGTTATGAGTAGTGTATATTATCCACTTATCAAAGTCTTTTTCTCTTTTTGACAAAATTTGACAAGCATTTTGTTGGTTTGTATCCAATATTCCTAGTATTACCATGCAGCGAAGGCGTGTCAACGTGGGCGCATGGGCAAGGTCGGTAATGTGGGCGTTATGACCAGCCAACCTAGGTGGATAGCTATTAATATGCATGTGACGTCCTTACCTAGCTATTAATGTATGAGAAATGACATTTGTAGTATTTGAGTACGTAGTCTTCGTGTATTTTCTTTTAAATGGATAAATTTAAAATTTACATGAAAAAAATCTTTTTTTTAAAGGTGAGTCTCTACTTTTTTTTCAAATAGAGTAAGCTGAAACAATACGCTCGAAGATTATATATAACATTACTCTTAATTTATTTCAGTATTTGAGATTTTTTTTTTCCCATTTCTTGTTTTAGGATCAAAGTATGTGTTTTGATCCAAATAAGAGAGTTCTACATGGGAGAAGGATTGTGTACTGACGAATTGACATCCACTAGAATTTTCGCTGTGATTTGAATTTTAAAATGTGAAAAAAAACATATTAGCAAAGAAATTATTTTTCTGAAGCAAGCTTGCCCAATTTGTCAAACTTCATTTTGGAACAATTAAGAGTTGCACAATTAATTAATAAAAATTTTATGTACAGTTATTTTTACGTATTTTTTATACACTCTATTAATATAATTAGTTACGTCATTTTTTTTAATATAAAATAAATATTTTAACCAATCATATAAATAAAATACGTAAAAATGACTGAAATTTATTAATTAATGTATATGCTGCAGAGAGGACTGAGAGTACTGACTCCGAGGAATACATAACATTAAAGTTCAAAGCAACAAAGCTAAGGGCACCACCAGTCTTCTAATTAGTACTACTTGTGATTATAAGCTTTAGGTTTCGTCATCTTTGGGGGCCGAAGAACGAGTGCAAGTGAGCAGATGAAAGGCCTTGAGAACCCTTTGAAAGAGTGGTGGAGTTTGGGCACGGGAAAGACGGAAGCCAATGGCGTCAAGGTACCAACCGCTCCGGCCACTGAAGCCGACGATCAATCCTCCATCCATTGACAAAGTAAAAGGGGTCCCATCTTCCACCCCAAATGGCCCAAAGGTTCTCTTGTTGCTTTTGAATGCCAGCGATCGGATCACTGAGCTCGTACCCCGCACCACGGACAATAGTGCCCGCTCACACTCGTCAGTCTCTCGTCTGGGTATTGGAGCTTAATCTGCATGGAATCCATGCAAAAATAAAATAAAAAATACTCTAGCAGTTGTTCTATTCTAAAAATTGTTAGCTACTTTTGAAGTAGTATTGATGATGCAATATTATTTACATCGCATCATAACATATTGTTATAGAAATGACATCGTGTAATAAAATAAAAATGAAAATACTCTATAATTATCTAATAACTTCTCGTTATTTATTTACTAGTGGAGACGGCCATTTAATTCACCCCAATGTATTACTAATCTTCTAAAAAAATGTTAAGAATTATATTTTTCTTAAAAAAAAAAGGTGGGGATCGAGGGAGAAGTAATTGGAATAGGGTAATGATGGATTTACTATTCTATTACTATCTATTTACTCCTTATAGTGTATTTGAAGTTTTTTTATTTTTTTATCATTTTTTAAGTATTTAATTATTAAAAAAAGTTAAATATATATATAATTTTATTAATAGTCACTTATTTAACTATTAAGTAAAATAAAAAATATAAAAAAATACAATAATAAAAAATATAAAATAAATAGTAGCTCTATCATTATCTGTTAGGGCAAAGAATCATGAAACTAACCTCCACGGTTTTA
The DNA here is from genome assembly GCA_029856935.1 of Cyclocarya paliurus. Taxonomy (NCBI): domain Eukaryota; kingdom Viridiplantae; phylum Streptophyta; class Magnoliopsida; order Fagales; family Juglandaceae; genus Cyclocarya; species Cyclocarya paliurus. The sequence goes on along the minus strand of JARVXP010000207.1, from coordinate 8,651,009 downwards.
TTGCCTCCATAACCTCCGTGCTTTTCTGCTGCGAAAGGGTTACCATTCTTATCATAGACCACACGGATTGAATCGATACAACGGTCATAAACTAGCTTGATTTCTCTCACCCCATTGTAGGTCCCATCGTCCCAGCTGGTCCCACCATTTCCACCCCATGGTCCCTTCGATATTAAGATCTTTTTTTTCCTATTTGCACGCTTCTTCTCACCTTCCTATAAAACCAATTAACCATTTTCTCATTGAAACCTCACGTCTTTAAATTATCTTCTTTAAAAAAAAAAATCTCATTGAATTTTGATATTTTATTGTCTTTTAAAGATGGGTTGCACTCATTGACACCATGATGAGAGAGAGAGAGAGAGAGAGGGGTTGAATCCGCAAAAATATGCATATAGTTGCAATCATGAAACTTGATAGATATTATTTTTTGATAAATTGATAGATATTATACAAAATCATTCTTAGCAATAGACTTTAAAATGTTGTAAAATGGCATGATTTCGAGCTCCGGCTAAAGATATATATAGCTTCATCACGTTAAAAATGGAGATACAGAGTAAATTAAGGTTGGCCAGATGGGGCTCTCGGTTGAAGATGATTTCAATCCTACCTTCTATCGACACAAAAAAAAGAATTTTTTAAAGAGCCCTAAAACTCAGGCGAATAACAACTCATCCAAAAAGAGCAAACCACGAAGAAAATTACAGGAAAATAAAAACACTTGCTTACCATATAAATTGATATGAAACGAAGAGATGCTGACTAGAGAGCTTAACAGGAGAGCGCAGAAGTGCTACGGGAGAGGCAGTGGTTTGTGGGGGAGAATGGTGCCATTTGTGGGGGAGAATGATGCTAAGTAAAGATAGCAGCATCTGATTCAATTCCCAACATTCCCAACAAAAGACTAGGAATTATGCTCTTGCTTGACATATATTTTGGTTCCAAAGTTTATAATGCCAAAAGATCCCTTGCCATAATTAATTGGACTTATTTGAAGTAAAATCACAATCTAAACAAAATTGCTCAAAACCCCCTAATTTGTTCAACCTTCTGAAGATCCAGAATATTTTGCATCATCATAGCGAAATAAGCATTCATTTTAAATAAATTATTTGGTTCATAAAAAGATCTTGTGAATCTTATATAATTTAATTCAGATTGTAAAGTTCGATCTTTTTAAGAATATAACAATTCTCTTATTAAATTGCAATTTTTTGTCATTAGTTCACATGGTCACCAGAAAAACAAAATGAACATACACCACGATTTCAAAGAGTTGAATTTAAAACATTGGTCTTCAGCTTCGTTTCGTACAGCGTTTTCTACTCTAGTTCTAAAAAAAATAAGGCGACTTCACCTTCCACCCCTTAACTATGGTGGGAGGAAATGCCACCTTGCTTAAAATAAAGTGAGCTTTGGCTTCCTACCATGTTCATTAAGATTTCCAGAACAATGCCAAAGTAGTTGTCTGGTACTGCACAGTTGGAGGTGAGTCTAACCAAGTCTTTTTTCTGAGTGACTTCCGTTCAGAGCTCAACCAAGACATCCAGCTAGATGTCCTTCTTCTATTAGCAGGTCCTTCATACTTGACATCCTTCAGAAAGTGCCGCCAGCATCTATTACTTCGAGTGTTGTATGCGCAGCAGCTTGGATTCTTTTTTCTGTACTTCATCTTTTGATATAGCAACTGCAAAAGAAAAGGAATGCAGTTACAATATGGCCCCCCTCAAGAAGAGCCATTTTCTGAGTTTCTTCTTTCATAGCGCATGTTCAGTTAGGCAAAAGTTGTAATATGACATGCTCTGAGAAAAACAATATACACACCACACACAAGCTATTGGAGATCCAAAAAATTCATCATTAAGGAGACCAGACTACGTACTGTATATAATTGAACATTTTTATATGATTTTTTTTTATAACGTATATTATACTATATATCTAATACTAGAAAACATTATTAAAATAAATCCAGAGACGAAAATTATTATCAATATATTTATGAATTTAAGAATACATGTGTACATTTACAGAAATAAAAAATAAATTGCAAATTACAAATAAGAGCCTTCCTTCTTTAACCAAAAAAAGTGTTAAAGATAGATAACTCAAGGTAAAATGTAAAAGAGTCACAATGTAGAAAAAGAAAAGTACAAGAGAACGAGAAAAATCTTGAAGATGGCTTAAAGGAAAATAGAGAAAAATCAAATGCCATGAGTTTTTTCAAAAAGATATATTGCTTTTTCCTTCTAGAATTTTTGGACCAAAATTTTAATTGTTAAGAAAAATCATTTCTTATAAATTTGGGGTTATATGTTAAATTTTAAAAGAAACCTGAATATTTATTTCGATATATGATCATTATTTGGGTTATTAAGGGGGTTATTTTACTGATAACAACTTTTGAGGGAGATTTTTTTTTAAACTACTATAAATTATAATAAAAATTATTCTCTTGCTCCTTGGCGGGGCGGGGGTGGGGTGGGGGGGGGGGGGGGGATTTAATCCCTGTTCACAGGGAGTATTCAGCTTATGCATTTTTACAGTATATAGAATGTGTAATAAGGTTACGGGTATTGTAGCTCTGAAAGATACCTTAGGCAAGTTGCTGTTGGAAGGCGACACTATTGATAGGGTCTCTGGGTGCCATGTCCTCAACAACTGATCTAATAGATCTTCAAAACCCGTTGATGGTTTGACAATTTCAAGCTTGAGATCGCAAACTGGAGGAAGCAAGATTTCTCTCAATTCTTCATGAATAATGATATTCTGAATTGACAGTGGCAAATGAAGAAGTTTTTTGTCAGATTTGGTAAGTAAATAAATATTCATAATTTTCCAGAAGTAAAAAGGAAAAATACCTTTTTGCAGCGGACAACCAATTTTAATCCATTGGAGTGCTTGAGCTTTTTAAGAAATTGTCTCAATCTATCAAACCATAGAGCATCGCTAATTCCAAGCTGGAATTCAAGGCTAGCTCTCTGTACTCCTACTCGTTCGAAAGATAGTTTGGCTTGCTTTAGGCACAAAGGATTTGTAAAGGAGAAGGGCATCTTATTACCCTTATATTCAAAAGAAAAAAGATTTGGAGTGTCTATGTCGGTCCCCATCAGATTTTTGCATCCTCTCAAGACAAGTTGTTTAAGCCGTGTACTAGAAATCGTTATATTCTTCAATTGATTGCATTTGCTTAGCTCCAATTTTTCAAGTATAGGAAAACTACCAAACCGATCTTGAAAAATTTCGTCTGTCATGTTGGCATCCTCCAACGTCAATCTTTTTAAAGATGCACAAGCAACCACGTCAATTTCACAGTGTGTGGATTCATTCCCGCAATACCAAAATGTTAGAAGATTTGGAGCAGTAATTTCAACCTTTTTCGTCCCATGGAAATGGTGCATCTCAAACCTATCAAGTTTTAGAAGACCCGAAACCTGCAGATCTTTCAAACCTGTGCAGTGTATGAATCTCAAATCCTCAACCAAAGGGCAGCCAGAGATCAGATTCCTGATTGTCTGTTGATCAATGACGACTTGTCGCATATAAAGTTTTTGCAGATGTGGAAGCTTTAAACAATCGCAAGATTTCAACTTACACCCATATAACCTTAATCCAGTTAATGTCTTTGCAGCAAAAACAGATCGGGGCAAAGTGTAACGTATGTTTTCCTCGACGACAAAGTGGATATCTAGCTCTTTCAGGTCGTTTTCGACTGCCAAATTAATCCACTGATCCATATGACGGGCCAGTTCAAAAGAATAAGACGTAATATGGAAAACCAATTTACGTATGCTTAGTTTTTGCTCGAGGTGTTTCTTCAGAGAATTGTCAACGAAGTCCTTAAAGTTCTCATTCCTCAAATCCAGATTTCCCTCTTCTTGAATCTTGCGTTGGTCAAATTTCAAAATGGAGAATGAAGTCCATAGCTCTCTCCACCTTTTGGACAAGATACTGGTTCGAGCTGCATCTTTTGTATTACGAAGGAGAGAGAGGATGTAATGGATGATGTGATCAGGCAACTGGGTGATCAGATTCATGGATTCAACTCTTTGGTGCAGGTTGTTTAAATCTTTTCTACCATGCTTCCTTTTTGGGCCAACAATCCCATCAACATTGTTGAAACTAGTTCTCTTTCGCTTTCTTTGTACACTAGGTGCTTGTGAGACCACATTTATGTTGGTACTCTGATCGACGGTTGCTATTTTCTCTTTCCCAGTAGATAGATTCTTCCTCATACTTTTCTAAAGGACTCCAAGATCTTTCTTATCCACTTCCAGAATATGCTTGCAGCAGTCTTATGCTAAATTAGAAAACAAAAAACAAAACTTGTCCCCGCCTAGAGAAAATGATATTACTGAAAAGAAAAAAAAAAAAAAAAAAAGACAAATCAATTTCCATTAAAAAAATCCCCAATCTTTTTTCAAGAGAGGATTCCGCCTAAACAAACTAATATGATCACAACCCTGAACCTTGCAATTCACACATTCAAAATTATCACAGTAACATGGTTAGCCAATCATATAAAATAGAATTTAGATAGAAAATCTTCCTCAAGTTGCTACTCGGAACTTGGTTTCAGAAACAGATATTTGTATATCACCTTAGTTCCTAACCGTAATTAATGATAAATCTCAAATTTTGACCCACTTGCCCAAATATTTCAAAGCAAATTTAAATACGTTATACTTTTACATGCTTCTGGCCCCTTAAATCAGATACAAAGCACTGGAAAAACACCAACCATATTCAATAGCACCGCCCCCAAAGGGCGGACTCAGCCCAGTCACCTTAATTTAATCTGATGCACCACCCGGCTACCCCCACCCAAGGGCGTGGACACAGCCCCGTATCCGCTCAGAGCGGACGGATTTTCAGAACCGTATTCATCCGCTCCACCCGCCCTAAATAACATCCCAGATTTAAGATCACTCCGCCTCAAAATAAAACCAAGAATCGAACCCGGGAGAAAAAAAAATAGAAACCAAAACCAATAACAGGGCCTTCCTATTCTACTCGAAATAAATCCGAGGTACTAAACTTTCGAGATTTATAAACACGGGAGTATTTGCACGAATATCCGCAACAAGGCGTTCCTTTTCCACTTAAATGAATCTGGAAGTGAGAGACCGAGAGTGTTCAAGAATTAGAAAACGGAGGAAGAAACCAGAAAGTATAAATAAACAGGAGAAGAATGTACCTATCGAAGCCGTGGTGCGCAAGTATTCGGAAAAAGAAACCCTACCCGGCCAGATATATTGGCCAGAAATAGGGAAATATTGGCGTAGAAAGAAATCTTGTAAAATTAATTTTATAAAATGGTATTGATAAATTATAAAATTTATTTTATTGTAAACGAATTCGGCACCTCACTTTAATGATATCAATTTGTAAATGTATTATTTATATTTTAAGATCATTTTATAGAAATAACATCTCTTGTAAAAAAATATAAAATAAATTTGGTTTAACAACTCTTGCTATCAGCGAGTTAATCACTGTTTAGATAGTAAGTTGAGATGAAATAAGATGAGTTGAGATAAAAATTAAAAATTAATTAAAATATTATTAAAATATTTTTTTAAAATATTATTTAAAAAATTAAATTATTTATTATATTTTATGTAAAAATTTAAAAATATTATAATAATAAATAAGTATAATTTTTTATTAAATATTATAATGTGATGAGAATTATTTAAAAATGATATTTAAATAATAAGATTTAATCTGTAGGATTAATTTTAAATCAAATTATGTAATTTAATCACTTTATTAGATCTGTTATTTGATAAAACGAACTTTTATCATTATCTTATTAGATATGTTGAATTATGTTATTTAATCAATTTTATTGTTTTGCTAAAACGAACTTTTTCCCTTTTCGTTATCATTATCTTAGATCACATATATTCATGCAATATTAAATTCCACGTTGGCACAAATCGTACTATAACCAACATTTTTTTCTTTATTTTGTTTTTCTTCGTTTTTTCCACATTTTCCCTTTCGTTGTCATTATCATTCGACCACATGTATTCATACAATATTTAATTTCACAATTCTCGTGCAAGAATATTTAGGGTGCGTTTAGATATTGAAGTGAGTTGAGTTGAGTTGAGTTTAGATGATAAAATATTGTTAGAATATTATTTTTTAATATTATTATTATTTTAAAATTTAAAAAAGTTGAATTGTTTAGTATATTTTATGTTAAAATTTGAAAAAATTATAATGATAAGTAAGATGAGATAAGTTTGATTTAGGAACTAAATGAACCCTAAAAAAATAGTTGCAAGAATATTTTAAAAAAGTTAGTCACAAGGAAAAAAATCAATTTCAAATTGGTCTGGAGAGCGATTCATTTCATATTACTAAAATATAAATATTTTTTAATTTTAAATATTTAATTTTTTATTTAATCATTATATAATTATTATTATTTACAACTTTTTTACAAACTTCATGACAAAACATAAATAAGATACAACTTTTTTAATTTTTAAATTCCAAAACATCCTCTTAATTTCCTGTCCAATTCCGCAACCTGAGCTCAAAGAAAACCTTTTCCTCTAAAACCATGGAAAGTAGGCAATAGGCCATCCAGGATTAGGGGTGTAACGGGTTCGTTTGGTTCGGTTTTAGATAAAATCTTAGATTAGATCGATATGATTGATTTTATATTTTTCAAAATCGATTACGCATCGGTATTCTCCTAAACCGATACTTCCAGTCTGGTTTTTTGATTTTTTTTAAATGTAAATTTGACATTAGTATAATATTAGATTATTAGTATAGCTATATATTAGTATATATTAATATTTGTTATAAACTATATATTAGTATAACTATATAATACATCATCAATTATATTTTTATTTTTAATATTAAACTTTTATTTTATAATAACATTATTTTATATATAATTATATTAATAGCATATGATCAAACAAATTACAAATGATCATATTTAAGATTAACATTCTATGTTATAATTTATAAATTATAATATGAAATTATTTCATATATGATATATAATTATATTAATATATATATAATATTTTGTGTAATTTTAATTTTGTGAAAAACTTATATATAAAATATTATTTTTTATATATATTTTATCAACCGGTTCGGTCCAAAAAATCTCAAAATCAATTCTGGCCGGTTTATGAAATATAAGAATCGGTCCCGAACAAGACCGGTTTAAAATCGATAAAACCGGTCCGGACTGGACCGATTTTACCGATTTAAATTTACACCCCTATGTAGGATGCATCCTGGTCCAGATTGCCTCTGTTGCTGCTGTTCACTTAAACAACATATTCACCAGTTTAGAGGAGAATTTTAAGATAGCGAAGTTGATTTTCTTTTCAAATGACAAAATATCAAACTCCATCTTGAATTCATATATATATATATATATGATATAATATAATGTATGATATACATGTTTTTTAAAATATTACATATAATCAGGTCATAATGATTTATCGAATTTGCCGGATCTAATTCAATTAATACCATGTTATTATATAGTTAATATTATGCACAATCCTAACATTATTAATTTTTATAGTGTTCAAGAGCCTGTTAAATATTGTCAGCCATAATATTGACTAGATTATATACTTATAATAACATATTTTATATTGTATAGAAAAAGAGAAATAGAATACTCGCAATTCAAAGGAAACATAGTAATTTTAATTTTCACATTCTTGACTAACTAAATGTAGCCTAGCCAAATCATTTTTTCACATTAAAGTATTATTCCGGTAGAAGCCATCTTATTTCGCATGTTCAACCATTTTAGCTATGCTTGTTGAAGATGAATTTAGACTAATGAATCTGTATGTAATATTTTGTGCCAGAAAAATGTTGGGGTTATGGATCAGCAGGGAACGGAAAGAACAATGTTCAGTTTCTAAGTTTGCAAAAAAAAAAAAAAAATCATTGTAAATAAAAGATCGTTAAAAAATTATATCCGTTTGAATAATATGCATGTTAAAAAATTAATGTCTTCTTTTTTAATAACAAATAAATATTTCAATTACCATTAGAATTAAAATAAATGAAAATGTCAAAATTAATATTTTAATAGAATAATGATAAATATAGAGTTTGTTATTTGATGCTATTGAAAAATGACTAGCTAAATTAAAAAAAAAAAATTTCTAATCAAATTTTGACTAAAGAATGACTAGGCCCATACTAATGCTAGTGCATCTTCAAAATTTGAAAGAATATAGATAAAATAAACTGCATTGGAGTAGTCAAATAGTGGGAACTTCAAATATGAGCTATAATATTTCTAAAGTTTTTTTTTTTAATATTTGGAGATGCACTATATCATACCCAACTACTCCACAACATTTCTCACATTTTTTTTTTTATCTTCAAAGTGATATGTTCAAAAGTGATATTTATTTCAAAATATCATACCCACGTTTTCCACAATAATTTAAGTAAAAATTAAGTTATTAATTAATATATGATTAGTGTAGTTACAAAATATGAAAAAAATTAAAATATTATTATTTAAAAAAATAATATTAGAATATGATTTTAACTATTTCAATATGAGGTTATGACTTGAATGATTTTGAATTTACAAAAAATATGTACTTTTAGTTAAATTTTAGAGATGAATTTAATGAAACTAATGTCAATACTCCAAGTCCTTAATTATAAAGAATAACTTCAAATCAGACAAATTGCACTAGTATTGGACTCATCAAATGAGTCCAATCTTTAAAATTTGATGAATTTCACTTTAAAATCTTGGCATTGGATTCATCTCATACTCAATTGTGAAGCTTTTAGCTATAGGACATTCATATTTATCTTCAAATTTGAAGAACTACTATTCAAAGGCTATCCAATTATTTTATTACCAAAATCACATATTTCGCATACAATTTTGTGGGCTGTTGTGATCAAAACATATTCAAATATTATGTTTGCTGGTCTGCCGTTGCTTTGGACATTTTTTTTGTTGCATTACACTGCTCTATTCAATGCTAGATATGATAAAACTCTATTTTGAAAAATTCTGGTGAATAAAATTCTGTTTTTACATGTGGAGTAGTTTTTATTATCCCTTTTTTCTCTGTGGTAAAAATATTATTATTAAAAAAATAATATTATATTATTATTTTGATGAATCTAATAGCTAATCCAATGTGAGATTATGGATATGAAGGTTTTACATTGATGAAAAATATGTAATTTTCATCAAATTTTAAAGATAAATTTGATGAGTCAAACGCTAGTGCTCTTAGTGTGAATCTTACATTTTACACCATCTAATATAAAACAGACACGTAAGAAATTCACGATAGTGATCATGGGGGCTAGTTGAGGAAACATTTCTCCTATTTTGTCTCTATCTCTCTTCGGTCTCTTCTCTCGAGTTCTATCTATCTTATATCTCAAATGATCTCATTTTATCTTCATCCATTTTGCAGTCGCGAAGCCATCTCTCTCGGTAGACCCAGTTGCTCTCTCTCTCTCTTCTCAACCCAGTCTGTTGGAAACTTCTGATTTCATCAAGACTATAGAATATTTTTCCATAAGAAATTTCATTAACAACAGGTTAGTAAGGACCAAATAAAACACACAATGATACACTTAAACTACTGTTTTATTATTGAATTTAACATGCACGGTTCATCTAGAAACCATGACCTCCTCTCTGTCCAAAACTTACCAGGGAAGGAGTCGAGTCGAGTCGAGATTTAAGCAAAAGTTGATTGGCAAAATCTAAAACCAAATCAAAACCCATTGAACGATAATTCTTATGCTAAAAAATACTTAAAATTTAAGTATCACCAACTCCTATATATAGTTTAACAAACAATCAAAATAAATATTCATGGAAACTTAACCAAGACCACATAAGGTCTAAATTCAACCAACAAATTCATCCACTCAGCCTCTAAAATACACCCAATCAACTACTTATATAGCAATAAATACACCTACGGAAGGGAGAGAGAGGGAGAGCACTTGTGAGGTGAGAAAGAGAGTTTTGGGCTGGATGCGGTATGAATTTTTAGAGATAGTGAATTAAAATAGAAATTAAAAGTTGAATAAAATATTATTAAAATATTATTTATTAATATTATTAATATTTTATAATTTGAAAAAAATTAAATTATTTATTATATTTTGTATAAAAATTTTAAAAAATTATAATAATAAAATGAGATGAAATTCATGTTTCCAAATGGAAACAATTTTACACCTTCAAATTAGGGGTGTACACCGATGGTGTCGGCATCGGTTTCGGCGCCAAACCTAGACCCCATCGACGTCTACAATGAGAGCTAATCACCTGCCAAAATTGCTCAATTGGGGAGAGAACTGATATTATTAGTCTTGATGCGGCACGGTTCGGTTCTTCGGTCTGCCGTCGGCGTCTCTGTGCGAAGGAAGGATGCCGCATCCATTGTTGAGCGAGAGTAGAAGCTTAGGGTTTAGTTGCAGAGGAAGAAGAAGAAGAGAGGGGGGGGTTAATGAAACGTAATTTAAAACAAAGTCGTTTGGTTTAAAGCCAAATGACGTGATATGAACCCGTGGGAAAGGAATCCCTTGAACCCACAATCAAATTGAAAACGCATCCAAGAAAGCCAAACTCAAGTCAATGAATGAAGAATCTAGATTGGATGAGAACTCGTTTCAGGAACCTAAATTATATTAAAATCTAGACCCGATGAATAACCCATCTCAAGAACCCAGATTACAAGGAAGAACGCTACAAAGGTTAGAATTTGTCTTTAATAAATTCAAAAGTTCAATTAAGAACAAGAGGAGTAAACTCAACTCACAAATAAAATTCAATATTCTCTAATCTTTCAAATGAGGCTACATAGTGTTTTTAAATAAAAAACCTAGTTGAAACCCTAGCCCAAAATAAACCCTAATTCCAAAAATACCCTCAGATAAACAGTGCCTCGGCTACAGTACAACGCTACAGTACCTCTTGTAAACCCTAGTTCTAAAAAATGTAACTTTCCAAATAAGCCATTGGTCAAAATACAAGGCATTTCCAAAAATCCTAATTCATAATAAATAAGACATATGTGGGTCAAGTATCCTCAAACCCACTTATTCTAAAGTAATGAAATAGATCTTTTAACCAAATTAAAAACTTCTAATAACAATAAGGCCTATTTTTATGTCTTGTCTTCCACAGCTTGAATCAAGTGGATCATAACTGGTTTTCCTTCTTTCAAGTCCATATTGAGTGTTGGGCTCTTGCTAACTTCATCCCAAGTGAATTGCACAAATCCTTGCATTACTTCCTTGATTTTCTTGGCTCTTAATCCTGTAATTGGCCCATCTGGAACTTGCAAATGATCTTGAAGACTAGGCCCACCTTGGTTCCCATCATTCCCCATCTACTCAAAAGGATTCGACCTCGAATCATCACCTACATCAGAAGGAGAAAAATCAGAAACATTGAAAGTAGCAGAAACATTCTACTCACCTGGAAGATCCACTTTATATGCATTATCATTAATTCTCTCAAGAATTTGGAAAGGTTCATCTTCTTGAGGATGCAGCTTAGTCCTTCTATGGGCGGGGAATCTTTCTTGCATATGTGAAACCAAACCCAATCTCTTAATTCAAAGATGACACGCATTCGCCCTTTATTGGCTTAGGAAGCAACCATTTCATTTTTTGGGGCAATTTGAAGCCGTACCCTCTCATGAAGTGACTTTACCATCTCCATCTTCTTTTGTCCATCCAAACTACTCCTGCCATCAACAGGTAAAGGCATCAAATCTAAATGAGTAAGTGGATTAAAACCATAAACAATTTCAAAAGGAGAATATGAAGTAGTAGTATGCATGACCCTATTATATGCAAACTCTTTAAATGACAAACAATCCTCCCAAGTTTTTAAATTCTTTTGAACAACAGTGCATAAAAGCTGAGTTAAAGTCCTATTAACTACTTCAGTTTTATCAGTCTACGGATGATAGGTAGTGGAAAATAAGAGTTTAGTACCCAATTTTCCCCACAACACCTTCCAAAAGTAGTTAAGGAATTTAATATCCCTATCAGAAACAATACTCCTAGGTATACAAGGAGTCGTACTATCTCCCTGAAAAACAAGTCAGCTATATTTGTGGCATCATCTGTTTTATGGCATTGAATGAAATGTACTATCTTACTAAATATATCAACAACTACAAAAATAGAATCTCTACCCCTTTTTGTCCTAGGCAACCCCAAAACAAAGTCTATAGATATGTCTACCCATGGCTTACTAGGAACGGGTAAGGGTGTATATAACCTATGTGACATAACCTTAGATTTGGCCTTTCTACATGTAATACACCAGCCACAAATGCGATTGACATCTCTCTTCATTTTAGGCCAAAAGAAATGTTCATGCAAAATATCTAAAATATTCTTAACACCAAAGTGTCCCATTAATCCTCCACCATGTGCCTCACACACCAACAACTCACGTATAGAACAACTTGGCACACAAAGTTTGCTTTCCTTAAACAAATAACCATCATGTTTGTAAAACTTACCGAATGCCGCCTTATCACATGCCTTATACACCTCAGAAAAGTCAGTATCATCAGCATACATGTCTTTCACATATTCAAACCCAAGCATTTTAGCACTCATAGAAGTAAGAAGTACATACCTTCGGAATAAAGAATTAGTAACAATGTTCTCCTTACATTTCTTGTAACGGATGACATATGGAAAGGTCTCAATGTATTCCATTTATCTAGCATGCCTTTTATTCAACCTACCTTGACCCTTGAGATGCTTCAATGATTCATGATCAGTGTGGATCACAAATTCCCTAGGCCACAAGTAATGCTGCCAAGTCTCTAATGTACGAACAAGAGCATAAAGCTCTTTGTCATAAGTAGGGTACTTCAGGGACGCCCCACTTAGCTTCTCACTGAAGAATGCTATGGATCGCCTATCTTACATCAAAACTGCTTCAATCCCTATTCATGAGGCATCACATTCAATTTCAAAAATTTTGTTAAAATCAGGTAATGCTAACACAGGTGTAGAGCACAACCTTTCTTTAATAGTGAAAAAAGCATTCTCTTGATCAACCCCTCAATGAAACCCAACATTCTTTTTAATTACTTCAGTGAGTGGTGCAATAATGGTGCTAAAGTCTTTAACAAAACGCCGATAAAAGCTAGCTAAGCCATGAAAGCTTCTTACCTCAGTGATGCTTTTTGGCGTTGGCCACTCCTTGATAACCTTGACTTTCTCTTCATCCACCTCAATACCTTTTGTACTAACAACATAACTAAGAAAAATAACTTTTTCCATGCAAAATGTACATTTCTTGAAATTAGCATACAACTTTTCACATCTTAACACATCAAACATATATCTCAAATGCTCAATATGTTTATTTAAGTCCTTGTTGTACACTAATATATCATCAAAATACACAACCACAAACTTTCCTATGAACGCACGTAAGACATGATTCATTAATCTCATGAAAGTACTGGGTGCATTTGTAAGTCCAAATGGTATAACCAACCATTCATAAAGCTCATACTTAGTCTTAAAAGCAGTTTTCCATTCATCACCCTCTTTCATTCTAATTTGATGGTTCCCACTTTTAAGATCAATTTTACTGAAAATACACGAGTCATGCAATTCATCAAACATATCATCTAATCTATGAATGAGATGGCAATACTTTGTCGTGATATTGTTGACCGCCCTGCAATCAACGCACATCCTCCACATCCCATCCTTTTTTGGCACTAGTAGCACTGGTACTGCACATGGGCTCATGCTTTCCCTCACGTACCCTTTGCTCATCAAATCCTCAACTTGCCTTTGAAGTTCCTTTGTCTCCTCTGGATTACTCCTATAGGCTGGTCGGTTTGGAATATCAGCTCCGGGCACAAAATTAATCTGGTGCTCAATGCCTCTAATGGGTGGCAACTCATTAGGCATCTCTTCTGGGAATACATTCTCAAACTCTTGCAACAAAGAAACAGCCAAATTAGAAAGAGACTGGTTAGTTTCATGAAGATTAAGATAAGACTCTTTATAAACAAAAAAAATCATAGGGCGATCTGTGAAGAAAGCCCTCTTAACCTCACTCTCTCTTGCATAGAAACTCACTTTTGTCTTTCATTTTCTCTCTGCAAGCTCTCTTTCTTTTTTATCTCGTGGCTCCATACTTTCTTTTTTCTTTATTCTTTTTTACTCATTTTTGCTCTCGCTCTTTCTTTTTTGCTCAATCTCTTTGTCACTTTTTCTTTTTTGATCACTCTCATTTTCACTCTTTTTTTTTTAGTAACCTCACTTTTCAGTTTCAATTGGTCCTCATAGACCTGACTTGGAGTTAAAGGAGCAAGCTTGATTATTTTGCCCTCCTTTACAAAGTTGTACATGTTCTTAAAACCATCATGTGTCACCCTCCTATCATACTGCCAAGACCTCCCCAACAAAATATGGTCAGCATGCATAGGCACAACATCACAAAGCACCTCATCCTGATACTTTCTAATTGAAAAAGTAACTAATACTTGTTTATCCACCCTAACCTCTCCACAATAATTCAACCACTGCAATTTGTATTGTCTGGAGTGTTTTAAAGTTGGTAAATTCAATTTCTCAACCAAAGTAGTACTAGCCACATTAGTACAACTCCCCCCATCAATAATCATACTGCATACCTTATTGTTGAAGTGGCATCTAGTATGGAAAATGTTATCTCTATGTTGCTCTGCATCATCCACCTTAATGTGTGTATTGAGAGCACGCCTGGCAACAAGAGACTCACCTGTCACGGGGTATACCACTTCATCATCATCACTAGCATCAACCAACTCGGTACCTCATCCCTATCATCCTCACTCTCAGTCATCACCTCCCCATTGTAACGCATAATCATCACCCGCTTGTTTGGACATTAAGAAGTGATGTACCCTAAACCCAAACACTTAAAACATTTAATATCTCTATTCCGTGAAGGTTGAGATTCTACCTTGGGTTTGTTGCTAGTTTCCACATCTTTTCCCTTAGGTGGTTCGGTCCTTGTTTTTGGTTCAGCTTGATCATTCCTATCCCACTTTGATTTCCATGTAGTGTTAGAAACTGAAGTGTATCTTGCTGTCCATTTTCTCTTTAACTGTCTCTCCACTTTCATAGCCATGTGCACCATGTCCTCTATCTCCACATAATGCTGCAATTCAACTATATTGGCTATGTCCATATTCAAACCACTCAAAAATCTAGCCATATTGGCCTCTCGGTCCTTCTTTACATTAGCCCGAATCATCGCCACCTCCATCTTTTTATGGTAATCCTCCACACTCCTAGTCCATTGTGTAAGATTTTGGAGTTTTTGGTAAAGGTCCCTATAGTAGTGGTTAGGTACAAATCTCCACCTCATGAAAGCTTTCAACTCTCTCCATATCTCTATAGGCCTCTCATAATTCCTTCTCCTATTGGTCACTAATTGATCCCACCAAATAATAGAATAATCAGTTAATTCAATTACCGCCAACTTCACTTTCTTCTCCTCAGAGTAATTATGACAATCAAACACCAACTCTATTTTTTTTTCCTACTCTAAATAAACTTCAGGATCAATTCTACCTTAGAAAGATGGTATTTTCATTTTGATGCTCCCAAGGTCTCTATCTACTCCATCCCGACACCTTAGGTTCCTCTCAAGTCCCCTTTCACGCCTAGCTCTTCTATGTCTACCCAACCCAACTTTAGATATTAAGTCTTCATCATCCTCACCATCTCCTTCATTCTCATACTCAATGTCAACCCTAGGCTCACGTCGCCTCCTATCTCTCATACTTTGCAGATTTCTAATCGCTGCTTCTTGATGATCCATCCTATCCCTCACTTCACCCAACACCATGTTCAACCGCTCAAACTGTTGTTGCATGGCTTGCAACACAAATGATGAGTTATCTGTCATCCCTTTTGGTGATGAGTCACTCCTATGAGATATCGTAATGTGCTGCACAAAAATAATATTAGTGAAAAACCTCACACACTCCCTTACGTGTTTACACTCGAATAATGGCACTCCACTCGTGTTTCACTCTTAATTGGCTTTTTCCTAATAATAGTCTCACACTCTCTTGCCTTTTATCTCAAGAGTTTTTCCACTCAAATTCTTTAAGAACTAATTGAACTCAATCAAGACAATGCAACCTTGTTTTATCCCAACTAGTAATTAGGTCTAAGAAACAAGAACAAGAAAAACACGAAAGGAATAAAAACGACACAAGAATCAAGGAAATTATGCCAACGAAAGAGTAACTATAAGACAAGATACCGGCTATAATGATGTATGCAGCCCCTTTGACAATAAGGCTCAAGAAAAAATTTCGGATTTTCAATACTCCTTTTTTTTTTGGACTATTTTTTTTTCCTTTATTTTCTTTCACCAACTGAAATGATCACAATCAAAGGAATAAGCAATTGACAAAATCCTTATAAAGAACAAGGCAAGGCTAATCAAATAATAAGGTAACCCTAACCAAAGAATGAGGAAACCCTAGAAAACAATGAGAAATTCAGCAGCCCTAGGATGAAGGAAATTTCTGCACTTTTTTTTTTTTCAAATTTTGTTTTTGAATTTTGTTTTTCTAAACTCTAGAACAATGAAACCCTAGAATTCAATATGCAAGAAATAAAAGATAGAATCAGACTTGATTGGAAATCGAGCTCTGAATACCAAATGATATGAACCCGCAGGAAAGGAATCTTTTGAACTCATAATCAAATTGAAAACGCACCCAAGAAAGCCAAACTCAAGTCAATGGATGGAGAATCTAGACCCGATGAGAACTCGTTTCAGGAACCTAGATTATATTAAAATCTAGACCCGATGAATAACCCGTCTCAAAAATCCAGATTACAAGGAGGAACACCACAAAGGTTGTGATTTGCCTTTGATAAGTTTAAAAGTTCAATCAAGAACAAGAGGAGTAAACTCAACTCACAAATAAAATTCAATATTGTCTAACCTTTCAAATGAGGCTACATAGTGTTTTTAAACCAAAAACCTAGTTGAAACCCTAGCCCAAAATAAACCCTAATTCCAAAAATACCCTCGGATGAACAGTGCCTCGGCTACAGTACATCGCTACAGTAACTCGTTACAGTACCTCTTGTAAACCCTAATTCCAAAAAATGTAACTTTCCAAATAAGCCATTGGCCAAAATACAAGGCATTCCCAAAAACCCTAATTCATAATAAATAAGACATATGTGGATCAAGTATCCTCAAACCCACTTATTCTAAAGTAATGAAATAGATCTTTTAACCAAATTAAAAGCTTCTAATAACAATAGGGCCTATCTCTATGTCTTGTCTTCCACAGCTTGAATCAAGTGGATTATAACTGGTTATCCTTCTTTCAAGCTCGTATTGAGTGTTGGGCTCTTGCTAGCTTCATCCCAAGTGGATTACACCAATCATTGCATTGCTTCCTTGATTTTCTTGGCTCTTGATTTTGTAATTGGTCCATCTGGAACTTGTAAATGATCTTGAAGACTAAGCCCACCTTAGTTCCCATCACGACGCTGTTCTAATTTTTTTTTTTAACTTCTATTTGTAAAAACGGCGCCGTTTTATAATACATATATTTAGAAGAAAAATGGATCGGCCGGTTCAGCGGTTTTCCAGGGGTTCAAATCGGTGTTGAACCGCCCACGTCGGTTTTCTCTCAAATCCTCTTGCTCGCCGACCAGTTCTTCACCGGTTTCGGCCGGTTCCTGAATCCGGCGACCGGTCTGCGTCAGAGACTGTCGGTCCGGCCGGTTCCTGTACAACCCTACTTCAAATGAGATAGATGTCAGTATTCTAACGTTATTACAATGCACGCCGATACAGTGGAGATAAATATTTATTGACCCTCTGTCAAGCTCATCACTCTCATAGTAGATTTGAATACGCAGTTTGGATGAGATGAGATATTTTGTTAAAAGTTGAATAAAAATTATTCTTTATTATTATTTTTATGTTAGGATTTGAAAAAAATTAAATTATTTATTATATTTTTATATAAAAATTTAAAAAACTTATAATTATGAAATGAAATGAACTATTTTTATATCAAACTCACTCCTAAGTCTCTCTCCCGTCTCAGTCTCTCTCTCTCTCCTCTGTCAAGAATCTCCAAAGCTTCTCGTAGCTGTCCATCTTTACAGAGTCCATGAATTAAAGTGCTATAAGTTATCATATTGGGCTTATGCCGTATGCTAATCATCATCTCCAGGAGCTCCATGGCTTGTGAAGAACGCCCACCATTGCAAAGACCATCCATAAAGCACTGTAGGCATACACATTTGGTTCAGTTTCTTTGCTCTTCATCTCTTCAAGCAATCCAACCATGAATCAAAGAAGTATAGGTCACAACACTGGGCAAACGACCCTTTGTAATTGTCTCCATCTCTACTTTTAATAACTCCTTTGCTTCTCCAATCTTTCTTAATCGACACAACTCATTAATCAGGCCGGTACTATATGTATATGAATCTGGAGTACAACCACGATTGGGCATCTCTCAAAATATCCGAAAAAACAGCTTAAGGAGAGACAGCGAGCTTGAGGATAGAGAGAGGGCTTCAGAGCGGCTGAGGGGTAGAGAGAGGCTTTATCTGCTGTATTTACGTCCATTGTAATAATATTAGAAAGCTGACGTGGTTCTCTATCATTGGATGGCATCCAGTTCTATGATTTTCTCTTTTTGATTCTCTAGAAATTATACGCGTCGCGCGTTTACTGAACGGTGTTAATCGGTACTTCTCACCGCGTCCGGCTCCTAGTTATTTTATCTCTCTGGCTCTCCCAAGATCAGCCGGTAAACCAATGCCAAGAAGTGCACGCTCCACAGATCGCAAAAGCACGCAATGCTCTTTGCAGCGGACACACCATGAACCGACCCTGTCAAGGCTCCTCAATCTCGAAGGATCCGACAAAACCCACGAACAAACCACGATCCCATTCCTAGGTTTTTCCACCGCCAACCTACTTATTGTCACCCTTCTGTCTTTATTCCCCTCACATTTTCAAGTTCTTTTGTCTTCAAGAAACATCTCAACGTAAAGGACAGAAACATGGATATCGAAGTCCCTTCACACTAATTCCACCTTCAACGAAAGCTGTTGCAAGGACGAAGACTGTGAACTGATCACATTTATTTCTCAAACGTCTTTGGTGTTAACTCGAATCTTATATATAGCCCACACCGTCAGCACCCACATTGGCATCGTAGTATCTCTGCCACCTTTTTGGGAAGTACCCATATAGTGAGGGGCTGGATTTTTATTGGCCTCTTTGGACTGATCTCGGTCCTGGCGATTTAGATACTATATACGCGTGCTTGATTCATCATTGCCGCTGGGAAAAGTTTTCAAATGTAATGGGTGTTACAGGATTTGTGAAATTATGATACCCAGAGGCCGGATTTGATTGGAAATCGAGGTAAAGATGCAATCAAAGTTGATGGCATTGGAGGAAGGCAAGGACCCTGCCAGTTCAGTGAGAACAAATCAATCTAGGGCTCTGCCTTTGAGAGCCTTCCAATTTTTCTTGATATTTTTGGTTCTGGGTCTTGGGGTTTCTATTGTTAGCGTGTATATGATTCGATATTTCAAAGTTCATATTGTTGCTCCGGTTGCAGAGTCCACTCTCAAGGCTTGCTTTGAAGGGCTAACCAATATAGAGAGCTGGATCAGACCTCCATCAAATCTGTTGCACACCATGAATGACACTGAGCTGTTGTGGCGGGCTTCATCTGTTCCTCGGATAAAGACTTATCCATTCAAGAGAGTTCCCAAGATTGCCTTCATGTTCTTGACAAAGGGGCAATTGCCAATGGCACCTCTTTGGGAGCGGTTCTTTAAGGGGAATGAGGATCTTTACTCGATCTATGTTCATTCATTGCCATCTTACAGTGCCAGTTTTACACCATCCGTTTTTAACAGAAGACAAATCCCAAGCCAGGTATCATAACCTTTCATCTTTTAATACATATCGGGTGCAATGAGTTTCTACATTTCTTTCATAAAAAAACCATTTTATTTTATTGCCATCAAAATTATTCTTCTCCGGAACATGCGTTGAAAACTCTCTATTCGGTTCTTAAGCATCCTCATAATTTTTTAATTGACATGGATCTGATGCTGATGAAAAATAATCCTTTGAGATGTATAGGGAGCCTTCATCTATAGAATTTTGGGACGAAGGAAAGCGTGTAATTGGTTGCAATTGCGTTGTTTCTGCATGAATGCTAGAGACTTCCATCTTTATTAATTGCTAAGTATGTGCTTAATATTACTTCCAAGTGGATAGGTCTCTCTCTCTTATTTTGGTCAACGGTAAAGTGATTGTATGGTTGGTAATTTTAAATATAGCATTGATAGGTGATAAGACCATTTAGATTTGGTTTGAAATGTTTCAGCATTTTTGTTGAAGACTATCAACTACACGTATAAGGGCATTTAGTGCTAAGTGAATTGATAGATGGCATGTAGTTTGAAAGATCCTAGCCTAGTTGAATGTCGAAAGGGTTAGCTGGCTCAAATTGAAAATGGGCCCTTGCAGTTGATCTACCCAAATATTTGGAATAACCATTCTCAATTAGTAAAGGAGGAGGTTCCCTAAAACCGTATCGGTTTACATCCAAGCTTTTGTCTTTTTAATGAGCATATAATTTGACCATATGGTGGAGGCCACTCTTTTGTGCAAGTGTCTTACAAACATGGTTTTGTTCGTAGATAGAGTAAAATGTCAGAGCAGGTTTTATCAATCCAACCTTCAATTTAGAGTGGACGTCATTGAGTTGGGTCTGACAATAATTATGTTGTGGTTCCAAGATTTGGAGTGGGAGATAATTGGCAATAGCTAACAGTACTCAATACAAGCATATAATTTCAACATAAGGCAGGGACTTGTTCCTTTGTGTCAGTGTCTTTTAATCATGGTTTTATTTCATGAAGTAAAATGTCAGAGCAGGTTTTGTCCATCCAACCTTGACTTTAGTTGCATCTGATAATAATTTGCTGTGGTTTTAGCAGTTTGAGTGGGAGGTAATTGGTAACCTTAATAAAATGTCGTGGACCATGCTGCATACTTGTAGTGGTTATCCATTCATTCCCATACCCCTTTTCTTAATTTTAAGTATATCTCCAATGATGTGTTGTCATGGCTATCTGCTTCTACATGTAAGAATCCACCAGGCTATGATGACGCTTATTGCCACTGAATAACACTGGTGAAAATGGCACTTTTAGAGGGAGAAAAACTAGCAGATCTCTTGCACCATTAGCTATTTACCTTGAAATTCCTGTTCTGCAATGCTATCCCCATATTTTTAGCAGTTTATGCTGACTTTATTAGAGCATTTTCTTTTGAAGTCCAGTTTGATTGACAAAATTAATTTAGCAATCCAGTTTCTAGTGAAGCTTCTGAGTCTGTATGCTTTTTATGCCTGGAGGAGGCAATTATGCATGTGGCGTAATGACAACAGATGATTAGCTAGATTAAAGATTTTCCAGTTTCGCAAAAGCTACTTGAGCACATTTTTATTCGGCACGTTTTCTTTCATGAAAAAGAGCAAAATAAAACAAAAAGGATCAGCATGTTTTTCCTTGTTGGAAACTTAAATCCACTCATATTGCTGAGCAGGTGGCAGAGTGGGGAAGAATGAGTATGTGTGATGCTGAGAGGAGACTCCTAGCTAATGCGTTGCTTGATATCTCAAATGAATGGTTTGTCCTCCTTTCGGAGACATGCATTCCTCTCCACAACTTCAGCATTGTTTATCGCTACATATCAAAATCCAGGTACAGCTTTATGGGATCGATTGATGAACCTGGACCTTATGGGAGAGGGCGCTATGATGAGAACATGGCACCTGAGGTCAATCTCACTGACTGGCGTAAAGGGTATCAGTGGTTTGAAGTAAATCGAGAACTTGCAGTTAAGATAATCGAAGACACCACTTACTACCCTAAATTCAAAAAGTTTTGCCAACCGGCATGCTATGTGGATGAGCACTACTTCCAGACAATGCTGAGCATCCAAACTCCACATCTTTTGGCGAACAGGAGCCTTACTTATGTGGACTGGTCAAGAGGTGGTGCTCACCCTGCTACATTTGGCAAGGCAGATATCAAGGAGGAGTTTTTCAAGAAGATTTTTGAGAGTAAGACATGCCTTTACAATAACCAGCCCTCGTCACTTTGTTTCCTTTTTGCAAGAAAGTTTGCCCCAAGTGCTTTGGATCCTCTATTGGAATTATCCTCCAAAGTTCTAGGCTTCTGATAAATCCTCGGCTTTTGAGATGCATGTTCTGGTTAATGTTTGTTGGAGCGTGTAGGTTTAGTTATAACCTAAGTTATTATCTTAGTAGATCTCAAGCATAATATACATGACGTATATTGAGTTGTCACTCCGCTATGGAATTTTTGGATGCAAGGTTTTTATGAGATTTTTGTAAGTGTTGAGATTGGGTTTTACTATACATCAATCACTATCCACCTCCACACCTGACAGTTTTTTTATTTTTTATTTTTTTTACATAAGGTGTGGAGTGTGAAGTAGTGAATAGTGACTGATGAGAAGAATTATTCAATTGAGATACATTTCATGACTTGTAAGCAATGCAAATAATAGATACAAAGCAGCAAGTGGAACGATATATATCTCACTTTTATCTTATAAAATACAACTCTAATTGCATTATTCAAAGTTTTGAAAGACACTCAAGAAAGTCAAAAGAATGCTTGTAGGATGTGAAATGCTCGGGATTGAAGATGTCGAAATATCATTTGTGGCTATGAAAGCTGACAAATTGATGACTTTCTTGATAAACATATGAAAGCTGACATAATGAACCTAAACTATTTGACGGAGATGACTTGATTTCAAAACATGTCATCTACAACATAAGCATTACAAATATAAACACAATGCCTGGTGAAAATTTGGTCGTGCCAAAGCCCGTATGGTATTCCAACAGGTAACAAGATGGTCAAGAAACATTTACAACTCATCATGATAGTTTCTGTCAGAAACAGAAACCTCCTGTTGGAATTCAAGCAGATACCTAGCAGCCAATGATGCATGGAGAGCAGCACCATATGGAAATGCATCTTCATTAATTTGGAAGTATGGTGAATGCAATGATTCTAGCCGTCCACGTGTCCCATTCTCCATCCCGAGTAAAAAGAAGTATCCAGGTATTACCTCTTGGTAAAATGCAAAATCCTCTGACCCCATCACCGGTTTCAAGTCCTGGACTCTGTGGGTGCCAAGCATATCCCCAGCGACATCTAAGAAGTACTCATGCAAACCTTTATTGTTTATGGTTGGAGGGAAGAAGTTTTTCTCCTCTGTGAAAAAATTCACAGTTGCATTACACCTCTGCACGGCAGCCTGCCCTGTGATAACCTGTTGAAGAAGCAAATCGGCTTGTTATAGCGAAGAGAGGGCAGGGTGCATTGCATGGGAAGTAAGCTACAGAGGAAGTAACCAAGTTAGAGATATATGCATAAAGAACTGTTTCTTGAGAGTTTATTAGCTATGAATTTTTTATTATCAATTCCAACCAATGTGACATAAGACTTTGCCATAGATGGGATGATACATCATTCAACTTCAGTACCTCCTCAATCCGCTGCCGGAGTTGCATAAAACTTTCCTTTGAAAATGCACGAAAGGTGCCGCCAATTGTTACAGAATCTGGAATAACATTGAATGCACCACCTCCTTGGAATCTTGCAACAGTAACTACCTGCAAAGACACAGGACAGTTGCAAAATATCATAAGAACAATATATCTCATGGAAATTTGATGCCTGATATGCACGAAAACATTGTAACAGAAGAAGCTAGGGCCATGGGTTATCCACAAAAATGAGGCTCTCAGAGCTAATTGAAGGGGGAACAACTTAGCTAAATATCATGGACTGCATGAGGAGTTAATGAGATCAGAAGACAAGTTTTCATTTGAAGTAATTATACATTCGTGTTACAAAAAGCCATTACCAAGTGTTAGTCCCCTTGAAAGCTGAGTTAAAAGATGGGCTCCTAACCTTTAAGATGCATGAATTAACTCCAGCTTGACAGCCTGTAAGTTTAATCATTGCATCAGCTAATGGCCTAATGCCCCATACCAGTATCATTTGCCTCGCTTTATAAGACCCTCACTTTTTTTTCTTTTTTTCTTTTCCTTCCACAAGCATTTTAACGATTTTTTTTATAATATACCAATATCATTGGAGTCTTCAATTACTTATTTGTGGCTACATATCTCATGTTTGAAAATAATTTGCCTCATAAGTTTTACTGTTATTACCCATTCATCAACTGCTGCAGGCATGACAATATGGTATAAATCTTTGATCAACTTTCAAGAATAAAAATGGAATAAATTTATCCAATGGCCCTTAATTGAGTTTCAGACTTTCAGCAACAACTTTAATGGGTTTTACACATAAAGATTTTATGACTTTGAACAGAAAGGAAAAAGGAGAGATAATCAGAAATAGATGTAATGTGAGAAATATCAGATGTACCTGTGGGTCCAGTGGATCAGCTTCACGTGAAACAAGATGTTGTAAGCTAACAATCACATTAGAAGCTGCCAATATTGGATCTACTGAATGTTGAGGAATGGCTGCATGGCCTCCTTTTCCACTTATTACAGCTTCAAAGAAGCCGCTCCCAGCCCCTATGGGACCAGCTCTGGAGTGTGCTTCACCAACAGGTAGATTAGGTGCAACATGCAAGCCAAAGATAGCATTTACATTCTCTAACGCTCCAGCATCTATTACTTTCATGGCCCCTCCACCACCTTCCTCGGCTGGTTGGAAAACAAGTATAACAGTTCCCTGCAAGTGTTTGTATATATCAGTAAGCATAAGAGGGGGATAAAGAACCATAATTGGCCATCTGAGCAATAAGTGACTGTTTTGGGTTATTAGTTGCGCTTTCAATCTCTAATTAGGTCGCAGAACTTCCATCAAGAATAATTGAACCTCCCCACTCCCCCAAAGTAGAAGAAGAAGGAGTAAGTTTGCAGATAGTATCCATACAAAAGTAACAAACTATACTTTATTGTTTAATGGAGAATTAGATATTCTTTTCTAATGGCTAACAACTGTTATCGGCACTTTTGAGCCCCTCTCTAACAGGGATCTCACTGTAGCAAACTGCTTTTAACGGATGCACCCTGTTCCCCTTAGCAATTGGTCATAAACTCCATAAATATTGGAAAAAGGATGCGTCTTAAAACCGATCACAAATCCATATAAAATTCTGAAATAAGAACTTAGAAAAAAAAGAAAAACTTCATACTCAGCAAAGCTGGACCATCTACAGATCTTAAATCGCTCATGGCAAGATACACACCGGGCAAGAAATTCGTTTAATAATCTAAAACGATGCATGGACACATAAATGAATCCATTAAGAAGCGTTTGAGCAAATCGGAGATCAGTAGCCTTATTTTTATAACTTATTACTGTTATATTATTTACTTTAGGTAAGGAGGGCAGTTATATCAGTCGAGCGAAAAATAATATAACATACCGATTTTCTCCTGACGTGACGATATGAAATTAAGAAGCAAAGATGGACCAACAGACCTTTAACTCTTCACGATGCTCTTGAAGGATCTTTGCAGCTCCAAGAAGCATTGCAACATGGGCATCATGCCCACAAGCATGCATCTTCCCTGGAATTCTACTCTTATGCTCCCACTCCACCATTTCCTATAAATTCAAGACCCCGTCAAAACAAATAGCAAAAAAAAAAAATTTCGAATATCATAGAATAATCCCTACTTGCCAAATTCCCAATCTACACATTCAAATATCAACAAATCACTCAATCTTACAATAATAAACTATACTCATACATCCTGCTTATATTGAATAAATAATCAAAATCTAATCAAACCTGCATAGCAAGAGCATCCATATCAGCCCTTATGGCCACAAAAGGGGCTCCACCAGTCCCAATGAAGCCGATAACACCAGTAACTGCAACTGGGTAATTATAGGGAATACCCATCTTATCCAATTCTGCTCTGATAAGCTTACTAGTCTCAAACTCCTCAAAACCCAATTCTGGGTTTTCGTGTATTTTCCTTCTGATTCCCACCATCCAATCAAACAGTTCCGGATTCTTGGCATATTGGAGAAACCTTTTGGGGATTTCTGAGAGCCCATTTGAGGTCGAAGAAGAATCTGAGAAGGCAGACCTCGGAACGAACAAGTTAAGGATGAAAATCAAGGAGACCCACTTGAAGAAACCCATGATTTCTCTGCAAGCGAGCTTGGGATTGGAAGTACAAGGAAGATAAATGTTTGTTTACGATAAAGTGACGTGGGTTTTTGAAGTACTTTTCATACAAGAAGTAGCACGAAAGCGAAGCACAATTTTATAACGAGGGAAATGTGGAATTACAGTAATACAATACAAGACTCGTGCTGCAAAGTGTAAGAACTGAAGAAGATGGGTCAGGCCACCGATGAACATGGGTTTGAAAGTGGTGGTGGCTGCAACAATCAGTCACAGCTCAACCCACGTGCTAAATCCTAATTTCCACATGTTGTTTTTAAGGTTCCCCACATTTACGGTACCTTCTTCCAGGGTGCCAGAGTTAAAACAGTAAACAGTAAACAAACAGAAATAAAAATGGAAGAACAGTGACAAAAGAAGCGTTTTTAGATTTATTTATTTACTTATCTGGTTGATATGACAGCCACTTTCTTATCTCATTTCAGTGGGGGCTCGTTTGTCTAAATATCTATCATTTAAAATGTGAAGGAATCTGAAAGCTGGGTGGAAGTTCCAATGTCACAGGACAAATCAATGTTAAAAGAGGAAAAAAAATAGTACTTGTCTTGCTGAGAATAACATTACGAGTAGAACCCCTCTAGGATTGCCATTGCACCAACTTGAACCACTTTGATAGCGGACAGCCGACGCTTTTATAAAATAGTGTGAGCAAAAATATTATCTTTGCAATATAAAACGGGACAATAATGCAATACATGGAGAAAGGGTCCAAATATATATATATATATATATATATATATATAATTTTACAATATAAATCCTATTTGAATGCTTCTTATGTTAGGCACTAGCCTGGCTTTGGACCATTCTTCTTTGTTTTGTCAACGGTCAAAGTAGGTGATAAGAAGGCATGAAAATAAGGGTATCATTTCGAAAGTTTTGGCTAAACAAGATATGCTTATTTGGAAGATGAAAAACATGTTGAAATTACTTTCAACCCATTAAAAAGTAAAAGTATTTCCACAAATGAGTATAGGATATAATTCAAATGTTGGCTTAAGATAGGAGGAGAGTCGTTAAGTAGACGTTATTGAATAGCACCTTTTGAAGGGAGATGAAAGGATCTTTTCCATTTGAATTGAAATGTATAATATAAAAATAACATATGTTAACAATTTCGTATTTATCTTCAAATCAAAATATCCAGAGTCAATTATTGTCACATTGAATGACAATCACAAATAACCGACCACTACTATGCGGTGGGCCAACACTACTATTGATTTTCTTGAGCAAAGAAAGACACAAGTTCATCAACATAACTACTATTTTGAGTATGTGAAATGATAATTACAGTTATGAGTGTGTAAATATCGTGTAATTATTTTGAAATAAATAAATAAATAAATATGAGACTTATATAAAAAAAAATTAATATTTTAATAATAATTTTTTTTTTTTTTAAAGTGACTGTACAATATTTATATACTTTATAATTATATATAAATTTACTCCTTGAGCATTGACCTATTCGCTTTGCCACTGTTTATTTGAGTTTTTTAAATAAGAAAAGCATCATAATAAACTTTTTTCGCACAGTAATAATGTATTATTGTTCATCCATGCTTGAATTTATTTATTTTTAAAATAAATTAATTCAAAAGCTAATACGTTATGTCATATAAAATAATCGAATAATAAAAATGAGATGTTAAGTATAAATCCTTCACGATGTTTATAAAAAAGTGAATCTGGCTAAAAGAAAAAGAAAAATAGATTTTTATACTTATAATTTATCCATTAAGAATTACGTAATTCGTATAGGGCGAAAAGAAAGGTCTGTGACGTGTCTAACAGGTAAGTAGGCTATGAGTTGATCGCGCACGTGATCTTTTACTCCATGGTTCATAACTTCCTACCCATGAAATCCACGAGGGCCCGTGCTTGAGCTGTCTGAGTTTGTGAAGTTCTATCTGATCATACAAGTTAAACTAACGCCACGTGTAACACAGTGACGACCAAGCTCGCATTGGAGGTTACGAAAAGCCGTGACAGAAGGGGACAAAGACAACTGCACAAAATTATTTTGGAAAACACTAGTTTCACAGAGGATCCTCTACCGAATATTTTTAAATTTTTTTTTTTTTATAGTAAGTGTTTTTAAAAACATTTTTTGAAGAAAAATATCTAAATAGTTTAAAAAAATATGAAAGAAAAAGTAAAATAAATAAATAAATAAAAAGATTTTAAACAGTAATGATAGATATTTAAAAATAAAGTCTATTTTAATATTTAAAAAATATTATTTTTAACGTAAATTTTAAATTTATTTATTTTTATGAGACTTTAAATATCATTTCTTAAATTAAAAATGAACAGGCCTATAAAAGCTACACGTGGTGAGGGGCTCTCAGGGCATCCTCTAATGTACCAAAATAAGTGCATTAAATATAGCCCATGAACTGTTTTTAGCCCACTCATACAGGGCCCATTCCCTTCCTTTTAACACATACTGATCAAGCAATAACCACAGACTCCATTGATTCAATGATTCAAAAGCTCACAGTCTAGCCATCTATCATCTCCAATATCTTTGCATTTTCCCAAAAGAACTTCGTCAACTTGTTGCGTTCTTCAGCCTCGCTAACATTCTCGACCTCAATTTCTTGTAAGCAGTGTCTCCAACATATGATAGGAACCGATCAGCAACTGCAACAGTCCTCTCTTCTTTCTGTCAGCTTCTTGTATATGAACTAATTAAGAGAAAGAGGAAGATGCAAATAAACAAACAAGTCATTAATGCCAACCATTTATCCTCAAAAGAAAAATAGCAACTTTGTTCATTAGCATGCTTCTGTTTAGATCATTGTTGCTGTCTTTAGTTCTCATTAAACTTATAGATCGTGGCTGTAAGGGTTGAAACAGGGGATACAATAATGGTTCAAGAGTGGGATGAACAAGGGTTAACAGTTCGTATGCATTATTCTTTATTTGAATCTAGGAGATTTTAATCACATTGATGATTTTGTTGCTTGTTGATCCTATTTTCCTTAGTATGAAGAAAGATTAAAATGTGGAAAAGAATCTAAAGCTAAATGCCAGGCTCTATGAAAGTGTTTGATACCTTAAAAGTTTTTGTGCCAAAACCAGATTCTTTGAATAAAGTCTCTGGGTGGGGAGAAATCCAAAGCAAGCTATCCACAAGTACTTCTGTTGCACAACTCATTAGAGGCTTATGTATCTTCAGCTTCAAATGCTTGACATTATACAAGGGGGGAAGTAGGCTTTCCCTCAGTTCGTTTGGAACAACCATATTCTTCTCAAATAAGGTAAACCAATAGGAAAATATTAGAATCTTAATACATATCAAAATTAAACAACTCGTTTAAAAGGATAGAAAGGAATTAAATCCAAACAAATGAAATTACTAATCTTGGCATACCTTGCCTGCGATACTCTGCAAAGTCAATACTTTAGAATGATTGAACTTGGACAGAAATTCAATAATTTGAACATACCAAGCAGTGTCGATGACACTGAGGCAGAAATGGATGTCAGATTGTAAGAGAGCTGGAGAATTTAATGAGAAGGGTATTGTATCACCATTATACTTGAATGAACACAGAGAAGGAGCATCAATCTCGACTTCAACAAGGAAGTCACATCTACATAAGAGAATCTCTTAAGATGATGACTTGAGATTCTTATACTTTCCAACATTCTGCAATCACTTAGGGCCAAGTTCTCGAGGAGTGGAAATTCAGAGAAATGGCCATGGAACCACTCGTCTGTTATGGCTGCCACACATAATTTCAAAGTTTTCAAACTTTTACATGGGGCCAAGTTGTGTTGAGTATTGTGAAAAATGGTTCACTGCTCGAACAAAGGCAAGTCAAAGAGTCCGCTCGAACACCGCTCGACAGGCCAATCGAGCAGAGGGAAGTCAGAGAAGGTTGCTCGAAGAATCGCTCGATACTTGGCTCGAGCGATTGTGGGAAACAGGTTCGCTCGATGCGCGCTCGACACGCCGCTCAAGCGAACATCACTATTTCTGAAATTAATAGGGTTTCCACCGCATGAAGTATAAATATGTTTTGTTTTTTACTTGTGGCCATACTGAGTGAATAGTAGTCACCCCCACATTATTGTATTGTGATTCCTCAAAAAATAAAAATCCTCTGCAACTCCCGTGGACGTAGACAATTTGTCGAACAATGTAAATCTTTGTGTCGTGTGTGATTGCTTATTTTTTATGTTTACTTTTATTTTATTGTAATCGTTTTTCACAACAATTGATATCAAGAGCAAATGTTCGGGTCTGAGGAAAAACGATGGCTGGACAGGAAGTGAAGGTATTGGGAATCGAGAATGTGATGGCACGGATTATGGATACTGGAGGATGCAGATAGAGGATTACCTCTATGGGAAGAGACTTAATCTTCTACTGTTGGGAACCTGTTGGATCGGTAGGTTTTGGGGGTTATTTGGCTAACCCTGTCGAGATCTATTGCGCACAACATCATCAAGGAGAAGACGACTGCAGATCTTATAGCGGCTTTGTCAGGAATGTATGAAAACCCATCAACGAATAACAAGGTACATTTGATAAAAAAGTTATTCAATTTGAAAATGGCAGATGGTACGTCTATTGCACAACATCTGAATGATTTTAATACTATCACAAATCAATTGTCGTCTGTTGAAATTGAAATTGATGATGAGATATGTACACTAATACTATTGGCATCACTGCCAAAGAGTTGGGAAGCCATGAAAATGGATGGTTTGAATAATATTATTGCTACTACTGTTGCAGAAAGCATAGCAGATTTGTGGCATTGCAGACTTGGCCATATGAGTCAGAAGGGTATGAATGAATTTTTGTTTAGAGGCAAGCTACCAGAACTGAAGTTAGTTGAATTTAGTATGTGTGAGAGTTGTATTATGGGGAAGTAAAAGAATGTCAGTTTCTTGAAGAGTGGCAGAACACTGAAGACAGGAAAACTAGATCTTGTGCACACAGATGTGTGGGGACCTTCCCCAGTGGCATCTCTTGGAAGTTCTCGTTACTATGTTACGTTCATTGATGACCACAGCAGGAAGACATGAGTTTATTTTTTGAAGTATAAATCTGATTTATTTAATGTGTTAAAAAATTGGAAGGCCATGGTTGAGACAGAGACAGACTTAAAACTGAAATACTTGAGATCTGATAATGGTGGTGAATACATTGATGATGGGTTCAAGGAGTACTGTGCGGCTCAGGGTATCAAAATGGAGAAGACAATTTCTGGGACACCACAACAAAATGGAGTTGCTGAATGTATGAATAGAACCATAAATAAGCGTGCTAGAAGTATGAGGCTGCACGCTGGGTTACCACCTACTTTTCTGGGCAGATGCAGTCAGCACTGTTGTCTACTTGATAAACAGAAGGCCATCAGTTTCGTTGGATTGTGGATTGCCTGAGGATGTTTAGAGCATGAAAGAGGTCAAATTTTCTCACCTTAAAACTTGTGATTGTTTTTCTTATGTTCTTGTTGATTCTGATGCTCATAGTAAACTTGAGGCTAAGTCAAGGAAATGTTATTTTATTGGCTATGGAGACGAGACATTTGACTATCGTTTCTGGGACGATCAGGGTTGGAAGATTATAAGAAGCAAGACCAGTACAGCTGCTGAAGTAGCTTCTCATGAGTCCGATTTTGTGAGACCAAAGGCCACAGTACAGTGTAAAGATGTGAGTGACTGGGAGAGTGGGTCCAGTACACCCACTCCTATTATTCCGCAGTCAGATCTAGAGCCGTTCACTCCTATAACTACAGTTTGCAGGTCAGTTAGGACTATTCGTCCTCCATAGCGTTTCTCATATATTTTGAATTATATTCTATTAACAAATGTGGAGAATCACAGAGTTACGAGGAAACCTTGCAAGATGAAAATTCTAGTATGTGGGAGCTAGCCGTGAAAGATGAAATGGATTCCTTATTAGGGAATCATACATGGAAATTGATAGAACTTCCATCAGGGAAGAAGGCATTACACAACAAGTGGGTGTACCGGGTGAAAACTGAGCATGATGGCAATAAGGGATACAAGGTCAGACTTGTTGTAAAAGGATTTCAACAGAAGCAGAGTATTGATTACTCTGAAATTTTTTCTCCTGTAGTAAAGATCACAACCATCATGTTAGTTTTGGCTATGGTTGCCATTGAAGATCTATTTCTTGAGTAGTTAAATGTGAAAACAGCTTTTCTTCATGAAGACCTTGAAAAAGACATCTACATGCACCAACTTGAGGGGTTTGTAGTATAGGGAAAGGAAGGTTCAGTTTGCAGACTGAAAAAGAGCTTGTATGGCCTAAAGCAAGCTCCTAGACAGTAGTACAATAAATTTGACAGCTTTATATGCAGTGCAGGATACATCAGATGTCAGGCAGATTACTGTTGCTATGTTAGGCATTTTGACAATTCTTACATTATTTTGTTGCTGTATGTGGATGACATGTTTATTACAGGGGTTAGTATTGATGGGATCAATAATCTAAAGAAACAGATGTCAGAGCATTTTGCAATGAAGGATTTGGGAGCTACAAAGTAAATCCTTGGCATGAGAATTTTCAGAGACAGAGTCAAGGGCACGTTGAGACTCTCGTAGGCTGAGTATGTGAAAAATGTACTCAGCAAGTTCAATATGGACAAGGCCAAGCCAGTTGGCACGTCCTTGGGCAGTCACTTCAAACTCAGCAAGGATCAGTCACCAAAGTCAGAAGAGGAACATGATTACATGAGTAAGGTTCCTTATGCCTCAGCTATTGGTTCACTTATGTATGCTATGGTTTGCACTAGACCAAATATTACCCATGCAGTGGGAGTTGTGAGTAGATATATGAGTAATCCAGGAAAACAACATTGGGAAGAAATGAAGTGGATTTTGAGGTACCTAAAAGGCTCCTCAGAAACGTGCTTGTGTTTCTCAAGAGAGAGCTTAGAGGTGCAAGGCTATGTTGATGCTAATTTAGCTGGAGATACTGATAGCAGAAAAAGTACCACAGAGTTTGTTTACACTCTGGGTGGTACTGTAGTTTCATGAGGTTCCAATTTACAGAAAATAGTTTCTTTGTCTATTACAGAAGCTGAGTATATTGCAGTTTTAAAAACTGCAAAGGAGATGATTTGGCTACAGGGCTTCTCAGAGGAATTGGGTAAAAAGAATAAGAAGGGCACTCTCTATAGCGACAGTCAGAGTGCCATATTCCTTACTAAAAACCCAGAGTTTCATCCCAGGACTAAACACATCCATATCAGATATCACTTTATACGATCATTGTTAGATAACGAACAACTGTTACTTGAGAAAATTTGTGAAAATAAGAACT
Organism: Cyclocarya paliurus; assembly: GCA_029856935.1. Lineage (NCBI taxonomy): Eukaryota > Viridiplantae > Streptophyta > Magnoliopsida > Fagales > Juglandaceae > Cyclocarya > Cyclocarya paliurus. Next base: position 8,617,320 of record JARVXP010000207.1, on the reverse strand, counting down.
TTGCTGATATGTTGACAAATGGTGTTACACTTGAGAAACTGAAGTTGTGCGCAACTTCAATTGGTCTTCTAGCGTGAAGACAGGGGCAGTGAGTTGTAGAGGTGGAGGATATCAAGTTTGAGGAAGAGAGCGATACTGTGGGTGTTCCAGTCTTCAAGTGGGAGAATTGTTGAGTATTGTGAAGAATGGTCCACCGCTCGAGCGGAGTCTCTAGCCGCTCCAGCAAAGGCAAGTCAGAGAGGTCACTCGAACACTGCTCGACAGACCGCTCGAATGGAGGGAAGTCAGAAAAGGTCGCTCGAAGAACCGCTCGATACTTGGCTCGAGCAATTGCGGGAAACAGGTTCACTCGATGAGCGCTCGACACACCGTTCGAGTGAACATCACTATATTTGAAATTAATAGGGTTTTCGCCGCATAAAGTATAAATACATTTTGTTTTTGACTTGTGGCCGTACTGAGTGAATAGTAGTCACCCCCACACTATTGTATTGTGATTGCTCAAGAAATAAAAATCATCTGCAGCTACCGTGGATATAGGCAATTTGCCGAACCATGTAAATTTTTGTGTCGTGTGTGATTGCTTATTTTTCATGTTTACTTTTACTTTATTGTCATCGTTTTTCACAACAAGTTGATCTCACACGGCTTATACTGCCCGCTGTATTCAAAAGATTGAAGATTTAGTGCTTGCATCTCAACCTTCTCGAGTTCACGATTGTTTTTCACCTCAACTGACTTAAGTTTGAGTAGACCAAAAGCCTCAAAACTTTTCAATCCGTAGCAACCACTCAAATTCATATCCTCAATCACAGGACATCTAGCGACCAAGTTTTGAAAAATCTCATCTTCAATATAAACGTCCACTAGAGATAGCTTTTTCAAAGATAACTTGATACCACTGTAGGGCAACCTCAACTTACAGTTAGTCAACATAGTTACTGATTTTGTAGCTAGAACAGCCCTGGGTAAATTATACCATTCTCCATTTCTCAGAAGAAGAATGCCAAGTTTGAGCTCATAAACATTACTCTCTAACAAATAGCCAATCCACCTGTCAAAGAGAGACGCCAATTCCGGATCATGGAAGGATATTTCAAGTGCAAACCTCCTTATACCTTTTGAAATTGCCGTGGATTAGTAGAGTTTGTTCCACAAAATTAAATAACTCGTCTCTTTTTAGTCTTTCTGGAATACTCTCCCTAATGTCAGAATTATTGGAAAACTTTGCGTCGAAGAAGGTTCTGTCAAATTCCAAAACTGGGAAATTAGTCCACACGTGCCTCCATCTCTTGGATAATACACTGGTTGAAGTTTTCATGGGGAGGAGGGACAGAATCTGTTGCAAAATGGGTTCCGACAATTCTGATATCCGATCCATTGGGTCAGTTCTGCCCACCAAGTGATCACTTGGCACCTGTAGCTGAGGATAGCCCTGCTACCAAGAAAAAAAAAGGGGGGAAAAGAGGAATTGGGTTTCAATAGCTTTTCTAAATGCACCAAATGGTGACTGCCAAGTGGAAGTAGACTCGAGTGATCAAAACATTTAACATAACAATAAAGCTTGTTTAGAAAGACAAACTTAAAAATGTATATAAAGATACCAATATTTCTGATGGGGGACGTTTGTTTGATAGTAATTAACGAATCGAAATCGAAAAATCATCTGAAAAAAGAATTCACAGTCGAAAGGGAAGATGAAAATAGACATATATGCGCAACTCGAAAAATATACATACAATCTATAAGAGCGAAATGAGAATTAAAGAGCATAGTTCTCATCTTACAGATTGATGGGATAGTTCTGAAGGTAAGTACGGAAAAACTACTTATGAAGATCTTTGAACTCGAATGATCGACCAAGTAGCTGTAGAAAATGAATCAATCTGTAGCCCTCTCAAAAGTCAACAACCTCAATCCTGGTCTCTCTCTTAAAAGGAGTTGGTTGACTCGATCAATTTACAATATTTCTACCCTCCGATTCCATGATCTGGGAAATAATTATTTATATATCGGATTAAGATTCGTCCTGACCCTGAAAAGGGAAAGTTGGGTGTGAAAAGGGAGATTTCATCGGTACAAAGATCTTGAAGTGAGGTTATTGTTGGTATCCACCTGTTACAGGGATGTCGCCCGACGAAGAAGTAAGCTGCCTAAAAATCTATTTTAAGCAATGCTTGATGAAGGCACCAAAAATGGACCCGAAAATATCTTGGTCCGACGTAACGGTAATACATGGCTTCTGGGATGACGATATTCAACTGTTACGAAAAGATATATACAAATTCGCTTGGAAAACTGATAGCTTTTCAATCTCTCAAAAATATATTTACAGCATTAATTAGAAACAGGATGATTACATATACAAATACGAGCATAACAATTTTTTCCAGTCCTGATGCTCAATACGGCTCAGTGGTTACTAGTTGATAGCCATGAACGAGTAACGAGACACTGATCATAATTGTTTTCTTTCTTCCTGTATTGACCGAAATATGCGGAATGCTGATTCACTCGCTGATCTAGGATTGTGAGGCACAACCTTTATCACTTGTGCCCGCTGCTCACTATTTTGCGCAATCTTATCTGATGCCTGAACTGTTGGCGTCGTAGGAAAGAGAGGGAGTGCATCCCCTATTGCCCTCTCAGAAGGACTACTAGCTGTACTTCCCTGTAACTCACTCTCTTTTGATGCAGGGAGTTTCCCAACTTGACCTGAGACCCAAGATACATTGCCAGACATGTTGCATGAGCTTTGATGGGGTATGGTTAAGTTTATTTCCCCAGCCAATGCCTGATTGTTCTGCCCATTTGACTGAGCTGCAGCAAGCGGGCTCATTTGCTCAACAGCTGAACTGGATAGAGATTGATTGACAAGTGGCATGCCATACAGAGGAAAATATGACTGGCCTAAAGGAGGTGAACCCGGGAGAATTCCAAAACCTGGGTGAGAAACTGGCACACCATAAACAGTGTTTAACAAGTCTACGCTTCCTGGACTCACGCGGCCACAGTTGCCATATGCTGGTGCCATGAAACCTGCAGTTGGAAGACTGGACCCTGTATAGGGCTTGTAAACAAGTCCTTCGGATGGGGACATTGCAGGAACTAACCACTGATTTCCTCGTGGAGGGTGGAAACACCATGGGGCTGGCTTGGTATTTGTAGCCACAGGAGCTAAAGGCGGATTTGCTGAATGGAACCCATTATTAGATTCTGTGGTAACAAGTCCTTTATTGGAATCATTTTTTATAGAAGGAAGTGGAAACTTTCTAACTACATTCTCGTCTGCATATTCAATATTGGGGTTTGACTTCAGAGAATTATTGTTGTCTCTAGCAATCAGGGGAGCGGGTGGTTCTGGAACATGCGCAGACGGCAAATTCTTGACTGGAGATACTTTTATTGATTTTTTGCCCAAATACAGGTCATCTTCAAGCAATAGATCTGGCGACCCAGCAATCAATTTTTGTACCTGTACCAATTTGAAAGGGTAATGTGAATCTTTTCCACGAAGTGAATGGAATAAACCGGGAAAGAGACGAATGCATTGAAGTGAAAAAACAACTTAGCAATTTGACCAGGCAATGACCAGCTTACCTTTATCAGTCTATGCAACTCAAACACTTGCACCGCAAACACTCTTTGTTGACTGAAAATAATAAAATAAAAGTTGGATCAAAGACTAATGCAATCATAAAAATTTAGAAAGGAAATATATAGAAAAAGTGACACTAGACAGAATCAACTTTATGGTCTCGTCAAGAGCAACAATAAACGACGAAAACACCAACAAGGAGAGATTAGTCTGGCAAAACCAATATAGAAAGCCAACTGTTAATCCAAAAGGCAAAAAAGGCAATGGAACATTGCTGATTAAAAGACCTGAAGAATGATCTTGACTGACAAATGCACAAAACAAGAAGCTGTAAACTGCAAATCCCAAAATTGACTTCTAATTTTAATGTTAGATTGATGATTCAGAAAATAGCACTTTGAACAAGATTAAGCGCTCCTTAGAAACCCAATCGCTTAACACTGGCTACGGTTTAAGATAGATTGTCACCATCTGACCACTCAAAATGCTCTTATATATTATGAATTACAGTATTGATAGATGACAATATTTATATCTCTTTTAGATCATTTCAATGTTTTTCGATCCCCAGAAACCTGGCTTAAACATGAATCAAATATTTGTTGAACTGGAGTTATTGGCCCATTAATAGGTTCTGCAGAGCACCAGCATTGCTGAGACTAGGTAAGTGATCATATCCAGATAATTAATCATCAGATGATCCCCCTTATTAAAAAAACAGTGAGAAAAAAAATGCAGCTAGCTGGGGAAGAGATCCTTCCTTGCAACATTGAAAGAGGTTATATGCGGTTCACAACAGCCCAGCTGACACCATGAAGGACAAGAGGCACAATGTTTAGACATCTACAAAATAAGTCATCGTCCTAGTGTATATTTCCTTAAGATCTTTTCGTTGTTATTAAGTTTGGATGTGTACAGCCAATGTGTTTATGTGATTCAAGGAAGCAAGATCGGCAGCCTGACCAAATTCACCTTAAAATATGACACTCCTATACAATATTCTTCTGAGTAAATCCACAAATGAGAACAGCAAAGAAGCTCGAATGAAAAATACAAATTAAATGGTTGTGATGTGACTTGAATCCAAGATTCCCACTTCTCGCATTTCCAGAAGGACAAAATTGGAACTACTGCTATTTGTAATTCTAATGTGTCACTGGTTTCTTACCAGAAAGAAAGTCCAATAATTCGTGCAGCTTCAAGTTTTACGAAAACCAGTAAAAATATCAGAATGAAATGATGCATCCATTATGAAAACTTCCTACAAGTTGTAGAAGAGTTGGCAACCATTTACCAAATTCTTCAAACCATACCATGAATGACTGGATACAGATAAGCAGAAGTAAATGCACATAGCAATCACCAGGCAAGAGATACTCACTTGATGATAGCTCTTCTGGCTTTCCAGAATAGTTTCTCACCAATCACTCCAACAACATCATCAGGGGAAACATTCAAATTTGGCATAGATTCCACCACGTAGGTATCCAAGGCATTGTCATGAATGCTTGCCACTTTTGTAGACCTGCATTTCTCATCTTCACAACACTCACTGCCATTCACTAGCCCATTAATGCTTCTACATTCAACTCCAAGTGATGGACTTGAGCATGATTTGCTTCTCAACTTTGAAACATTTTCTGTACCTACGCCTATTCCAGGTTTTACAATGTCATCTCCGGGGGCTGTTCTGTCTTGCACAGCGACAGAAGCTTTATGAAACTGCGAGTTTGTATCTTTTAGGCTGTTCAAGTTAGGTACCAAACTGCTTCTGCCTTCATGATTGGAAGATTCTCGTGTTCTCTTTAATGATTCAGAAGTTTTAACTCTAGCCAATGGGATAGAAGACGTATCAACCAAATTCTTATCTTTGCTTGACGTGATTGAAGCAGACCTTTCCAAAGGGGCTACATTACCCTTAAACACCTTCGTATTATCTCCAGCTTGCTTCCTCTTGAATCCTATCCACTTTAAATCTATGGTGCCATTTCCATTTATCTGCTTTTCACAAGCATTTTGAAGTTCCACTGAAGGGCTTAAGCTCAATGGAGGGAATTTTTCCTGATCTTTGCCACAATGTGGAGTTATTCCTAGCCCAGAGGTTAGAACTCTATCATCTTCACCTCCAAGTTTCTTTGAGGAGAGTTTCTTAAAGCAGGAAAAATTGTATGGACGAAAGGATTCACATTTGGAAGTTGATGATGATAGCCCCGTGGCATTCAAAGTTTGGAAACATGTAAGTTTCAGGGAATTCTGTTCATGACTCGCCATCACAGTTTTCGACTTACCCCCACTGAGAGAAGAAGGATGAGGATTCTCGGCCAGATGAGAAGGTGAAGGGGAGTTGCAGAACGGAGTTAACATACTCCTTTGGTGGACACCAACCTACAATGATGAATCACTTGGCATTATCAGACAAGTAAATGTATTCATGTATATGGAAAAACATGTAGCCGTTTTCAGTAAAACTCATTTTAGTGAAAGGCAGTGAGACTTTCCATCAAAAGTGATAAATGATAGAATTATGCCACATGCAAGGTGATAGAATTATGCCACATGCAAGGCCACCTTGAAGAACCCAGAGCAGAAACGAAGGAAAGATACAATATAAATCCATAATTCTCCATGAGCAACCAGAAATATCAAACGACACTATTTCTTCCAAGTCAGTTGAATCAACTAACAACCAACGAAGAAGAGTGCAAACATACCCACAGAGAGATGAGGCAGGGGCAGATCAGTAACAGTATTAAAAAGTCAGCTCAATCAGACAGAATGGATTTCATTCGAATTAAATGACATATAACAGCATAGATCTAAAAAATAAGGCTTTCCCCTGATTACATGCTAAACAACCACAGTATATTTGGGTCACTTTATAGGATGGAAACCGTCTACGTAGACTATGTCTTGATACTAAGAACAGAAAGGCATAAGTTATATGAACTCACATGGCTAGAGGACATCGAAGGAGTCAAGCTGCTGCTGTTACTGGGCCTGATAGGCAACATGGATGCTGATCCAGAAGTCAACCTTTGAGAAGGAATACTGAGCTGTTCATAGAGAGCCATTTTGTTCCTTGGAGGTGCTCTTGGCCCTCCTTTCTCTGTATCATTTACATGAAGCCTGGGAAACATAGGACTAGTCAACTTTTCCTCATATTTTCCCCCTCTCATCCTCTTTCTTCGCCACTATCTCCAGTGAGAAAAGCTAATGCATTCATCAACTTCACGTCAAAATCCCATTTCCATTTTTCCCTCAAAAAGCCCACAGTCACAAACCGAAAAACCTGCCTACCAAGAGTGAATACTTTAAATGTTTCGTAAGCCGAGTACAGCTCCACATGTACACAGGATCAACCTACTTCAGAAATCAAAGTTTTTGGGATAAATTTAACCATAAAAACTAGAATTGACCTCCCCGGGTTGCAAAATAAATCAATCTGAAGAATTCACAACTTCACAAGATCAACACACCCCAAAGAAGTAGAAAGTGTCATTGAAAAATCCACTGGCAGCAGAAAGAGCATGGTGAAGAATTAGTGGGAAAACAAAAATTCAGGAGTACCCAAAACCAACCCACTGCACAAAATCAGAAATTTCTGGCTGTAAACCAAAAAGAGAACAGAGAACGAAAAACCAGTTTGCTACATGAAGCAAAAATTTCAAGTAATCAAAACCAATCCACCTCAAGAGAGACGAAAAAAGCCAAAGCTTCAGTTGAAAATCAGATAAGAACAGCAATAGCCTCACGAAAATTGTCGACCCAACATGGAATATGAGGAGGTAAAGCGAAGTTAAAGCAGGAAAGGAGAGAGGGAATAAAAAAGATATACACGGGAAAGATAGATTCTGCGGGAGAAGAGGGTTTCCATGGAATTGCACAAGAGAGGATCTCATCAACGAAAAAGGTGGAGAACCAACAAAAATAGCAGAGAGAGTTGTGGGCAATATGGGACCCAAGTGGATAGAAATGCAAGTTCTTTCAGAAAGTGCCCCATCTCCAACAAAATTCCCCTACATCACCTTTTAATTCCCAAGATCCTGCCAACTCATCTACTTCGCGGTTATCAGATAGACATAGTAGAGAGGACAAGTACGTTAAAAAACTAATAAAGATAAGAACTTTGATAAAATTATTCAGATCAAATGATTGATACTGAGTGCACATGGAATTAAAAACTCAAAAGAGTTCAATAATTAACAATAATACCGGCAAAAATCTGGTTGAAATCCTAGAGACATCCCTATTCTTGGAATTATGGGTCAGAAACTGAGAGTCCCTTCACGTGGAGTTTGTGGCCCTGTAGTCGTGTGCTTTTTACGACCGCACGTTGTTTTTTTCTCTCTAAATTTGGCCCATCTTTTTGTATTTTTTTTTTTCCACCAAAAATCTCAGGCGAAGAAACTGTCCAACCATAGAGATTCGAGGGTTTGGCGCACGTATCTATCATGGGCGAACTCCTAGAGGAAGACTCAGATTGAAGTTAGAGCCACATAGATTCGATCTGAAAGTGAAGCTTTCTTTTCTTTTTTTATTGGGATTGTTCTTATGAAACTAATACTTTAATTTTTACGTGATTACTGAAACTAACAGCGATTTGCATGGCGTTTTAGGTAAAAGACACGTGTACAATTTTGTACCCGAGACAGTCAAGCGAGCTAAAATTGATAAGAAAATATTGAACTTATTAACAGTTATATTATAAAATTTTAATTGGTGGTATATTATCAATATAATAAATATTAGTTTACTATTTTTTTTAAAAAAATTTAATTGTTGATGGGTAAGGCATGAATTTATTATCTCTAAGTATTATTCGCCAAGAATAAAGTAATTATTGCATAGTTTTAGACATGTGATACTCTCGTATAATTAAAAATCTCAATCATTAGAAGCAATGATAATGTAAATAATCTCAATAATAAAACATTAAACGAAAATATGGGGTCGATCATGGATTGAAAATCCTTTTTGCCTCGTCTCTTTCAAAGGGTCGAAGAGAGATAGGTCCAGTGCAATAGATATAGCCAATGAAAGTTGGGTCTAGCCATGGTGGCTCAGGGGCCAGCCTCTCGTGTAAATAATAAGGTGAGGTTCTCATAGGGTTTGTCTAAAATTAAAACAATACTATTTGAAAATTTTTATATTACACGTTATTTATGTAGTATAATTTAATTTATAAGATTTAAAATTTAAAATTTATTTTTTTAAATTAAATTATTTCATGGGAATGATATATTATGTATATACTTTTAAATAAAATTATTTATTAAAATTATGAATCGAGTTGTAAAGTTATCTTGCGGTCGTGTGAGTTTGCGTTTTGCATATACAAGTGGTGCCTTTTACGAGCTTACCGTATTCCTTTTTAAGTTTTTTGCTTTTGGGCGTTGATTATGGAACCTTTTGGACGTGGCTTTTGCTTGTGATAGTGGCCCCAACCCCCTCTTTCTTCTTGGACCTCTTTGCTCCGTGGCCGTGGGCTTGCTTAACAAAAACCTTGATATGGGCCGGCAGATTTCTGGGTTTCTTAGAACTTTTATTACTATTATTTTTTTTTAAAAAAAATTTAGGGGCTAAAACTAAAAGAGCTCTTTACTGTGATTTGATATATAAATTTTTATATACTTTTAAGTGTTCGTTTGTTTTTAGAGATGAAACTAAAAATTTTAAAAACTTTTTTAAGTTTTGTACGATTCGAACTATCTCTGAAAATAAACACAAATTTTTATCTTATCTCATCTTATCTCATTTCATTTCATCTCTTTTTAATTTATTACTGTTTATAAAATGTACTACACCGGACAAAAAGTGTATTTGATCCAGCGTTGTTTTGTATGGTTTAACAAAAGTTGATCTGACCCTGGTCCTTGTTGTGACTGATTTGTACGATTAGAGCACATAAACACCAATTGAAATGCCGGGTCAAAATTTTTTCATTTGTTGTTACTGTGCATGCACGGCCTTCAATCATGAATAGTTTTATGAAATCATCTCATGTTGTTCCTGCACCAGCAGAAGGACAGGCTCCACGTCGTTTCAGTCGAAGAAAATAATATAAATAGTTATGGGTACCACCACAATAAATATTTTAAAAACAGTCAAACTAATCTCATCTCATCTCATCTCTATAAACAAAACATATATCATCTCATCTCATCTCTATTCAACATATCTCAATACTATTTACACATATTTTAAAAAATCTCATCTCATCTGCTAAAACAAACAAGGCTAGATTACCGACATTGGACTAGTTAATGTCTAACCAAATTTTGGTTAAGTAATTTAAAAGTGGTTTGCATTAGAGTAGTTAAAATTTCGAGGCTCCACTTTTGAGCTACAGTAAATTTATCAACTTTTTCAAATTTGGTTAGTCACTCTTTATTTCTAAAATAATATTTTACTCTAAAAATAATCTCAATCGCTACTATTAGATAATTAAGTCAAGGAAAAAAATAGTCAAGAAATAATAATTTTAAGTAAAAATCAAATTATTAATCAACACATGCATGGAGTGTATTTACAAAATATATATAAAAAAATTTATTAAAACATCTAATATATATTATTATTTTAACTTTTAGATTGATAGTCCAATGTGGATTAACTTTTCAAATGGTTTTAGTTTTAGCTAAAACTTTAACTTTTAGTCAAATTTTAAACTTGACAATGACTACCATTGTCAATGCTCTAAGAGCTTAGGCCGTAAAGCTCTTTTGAAGATTGGGAAAAAAGGCTGTCCAAAATAAGATTGGAGATAAATTATAGCTTAGTACTATTTTGAGAAATATTTGATTCATAAAAAAATCTCATAAAATAAAATTTACGAACTGATATGATTTGTTATGGTACATCAAATAATAAAATTATTTATAAATTTTTTAATGAATCACATTTAATTACGTCTACAAACTTTATATTTCTGAAATCTCGTGACTTAATGGGTGTGATTTGGACATTAAGGGGGTTTATCGTTGTTCTAGACCGGACTCTATTGTAATTTTATGTTGGGTAGGCTGAACAAAGCCACTCTTATTATGAGCATAGACTGAGACAAAATAGAATGAACGAGATCCGACCCAAATAATGTAATGCTCTAGACTCCACTGCAGACTCCAGTGATGGATCAGGGCAGTGGGCCTGGTGTCTGATACACGTGGGGTGAGGGTTCAGAAACTCACCAGTCAGCATCATTCCCTGAGGAAGCCAGCTTGTGAAGTCCAGGGAGGGTTAGCCTTCTCTTCTCTTCTTTTTTTGTCGGATTCCACGATTATTTATACCAAGTTCTAGAAAACGAAGAAAGGAAAATTATTATTATTATTATTTTTTTAAAATCTCAATGGGTCTTTTGAGTTGTTGAGGCGATCCGAATATTGAATGTGACAAACTTGTGTGCCATGCACTGCACATACGTTGGAGGAACCTTACTGCCATCCAAAGTGGGTAGTGATCGTCATCGACATCATCGACTGCGACAAGTCGGCATTGTCGTTGTAAAATTCCTCCTCTTCGGCGGTGGTACTCACCGGTCACATCCGTCCCCCCCATCTGGTCTGTGCCGACACCATCCCAATGCTCGTTTGGCACATCTTCTACAAGTTTAAGGTGTCAAATAGCATTAATAATATAGTTATTATATAGCGTTGGCAATGGGCCATGTTTTGGTTAGGCTAATCCCGACACTTGGGCCATGCTTTTTCTTTAATGTGGTTATCTTTGGTGTACACATTGGTCCATCGGATCACCATAGTCCAATGTCAAACAATTGTGGGCCCTAAACCTAGTATCAATCATAGTCCTTTTTTTGTAATAATAGAGGATGGTTTTTTGACGATAACATAAAAAAATGCCCCGATCCATTTTTGGTATGCCAACATGAAACTCATATTATTGTTTGCTTTTATATAAACAAGTTGGGGCACGAGGATTCGATCCTCGGACATATTTCAATGAGCGAAAAATATCATTAAATCACAAAGAAAATTATAAATTTAATTTATAAATTGATATTATTTGACGTGATCTTCGACCCTTATTAGAAATTCATTCATGTTATTTTTTGCATTTAAACAGTGAGATTAGAAAGAAAAACTCAAAAGAATGAAGATGGAGTGCAACATCTACATCAAATGAGAGGGCATAGAACATGATTGGAGTCGAGTCACGGAAGATAATGTTAAATTGATCGGAGATTTGGACTTCTTTCAGTCACTGGTCCCAGTTACAGCTCCACCGTTTCGGTTTCCCACGTGGGAGGATGCTATCCTATCACTTGTCCAGCCAATAGTGCAATGCCACATCTGAATAGAAATGTTGAGTTCACGTGTCAGCCGTAATAATAATACGAAGAAAGAAGTGGAAGCCATGGGTCCCTAACGTTCGTTTAGTTTTAAGCCTATTAAAAGGGACCACAAGAGCAAGAGGCAAAGAGACTAGAGATAGTCGCCGAGCCGAGCCGAATCGAGCGGAGAATTAGAAATTGCATAAGCCGACAGCTTGTTTTGTTAGAAAAGCACGTACCCTTTTGTTTTGTTAGAAAAGCCAAAAATAACGCGGGAGGGTGCATATGGCATTAATTGCGATTTTGACATTCAAGAGAGAGAGAGGACCACTTCTTCACCAACAAGGCCCAAGAGAGGGGCCCACTAAATTTTGAACTAATAGTCGTCTTTCCGGTCGATTCTTCTTTACCGATTCACATAGACTGTACCTGGGAATTCTCTGACGAGTAATATGCTTGGTAGATAAGATAAGATGAGAATTTTTAAAAATTTTGTGAATAGTATTAAGATAAAAGTTTAAAATATTAATTTTTAATATTATTATTGTTTTGGGATTTGAAAAAGTTAAATTAGAATTTGAAAAAGTTGAATTGTTTATTATATTTTATGTGAAAATTTGAAAAAGATATAATGATGATATGAGATAGAGATGAGATGAGATTTCTCATCTTTACCCCCAAACATATCCTAAATTCACAAACAGAGAAGTTTTTTTAATATTTGAATAAATATAAGGAGAAGGGGAATTTTTTTCTTAAGAAAATCGTTAAAATTCTTTTCCAGGCAAACATGTTTATTAAGTTTTAATAAATGTTTTAATTATAAAATTATTTTATAAAAATAAATTTATAAATTGATGTGATTTGATATAAATATATTAAATTATAAAATTATTTTTATTATAAAATATATCTAACGAATTATATAAAATTATCTTGATTATAATTTTTTTTAACGGTAACATTTATCTAAATTTGCTGTATATAATAATAAAATGCATAATAAGTGACAAGTGGGGAGAAATATATATTGCCCTGTTTTACTCTGATTTGCTCTGTCTCCCAATTCTTCAATTTAAAATTCAAGAACAGATTACACTCTCGCACGGTCGATATAATACACATTTTCATTTCTGAGTGATTTGACATATAGCATATACTAAAAAAAATACATGGAGAATAATCCAGGAATAGAAAAAAGAAAAGAAAAAAAGAAGTCCATGTGTTATGTTCCAACCTGAGGTCGTATTGACATCTCTAATTCGAACTTAAATGGGAATGGGGTCAAAATTTGGAGACAAATCGCCCAGTATTGAGTCAACTCTTAAAGCAATCGTTTAGTTGTCTCTATCACCACCAGTCTCTATATAAATCATGTCTCCATTTTCTCCTGAGTATCTTTTATGAAATCTTCTATTTTTCTCCCCATATTTTGTGATATACGAATTGGGATACTCAAATTGGCCAAGAAAGAGACGAAAGAAGAGGTGATCAAGGTTAGGAATAAGAAGAAGCTCTTTATCTGTTGTTATTTTCTCTTTCTATATTCCAGTCTCTCTCTCTCTCTTTCTCTCTTTCAATGGATTTTCATCGGATTTCTTGCAGGAAATCTGAGTTTCACTTATTTATATCTTGATCTGCAGAGGGGGTGAAGAAAAACATGAGAGTTGACAATAAGAGATGCTATATATAAGCAAAATTCCAGGGGAACCCATTAGTGAGCTGTAATCATGGGTCGCATGTGGGTAGGTCTCAGAACTTCTCTCTCTCTTTTTGGTATAATAAAGTGGAATGAAAACGAAAAACCAAGGTTTTGAAGAGACAAAATCCTGTTAGCAACTTGCCTGTGCTAATGCTATCTTCTTCTCTGCCTGCCACCTTTGCTCGCCTGGCAATATCTTTTTTATCATGCTAAACCTCCCACTTCCAGTTTTTATGTTCAAATTGGTGATCCTGAGAATCATACCTGCAGATCCTCTTCCAGTTTTCATATATTATATGTTATAATGGTTGTAACATGTATTCATCTCGCTATTTATCATCTCCAATGTTACTTACCTATTTAATCTATTTAGCGGTAGAAATCAGAAAACCATATAATGCACATGACACTCTTTTCAGGCGATTGACATGACAAGATTCGATTTACAAGATAAAGATATTTAGTTTTTAATATATGTTATAAACCCAAGGGATTGGCCAAGTGGTGAAAGCCTTAGTCTTGTGGTATCACTCATTTTAAGGTCCAAACTCAAAGTTCAACACCTCATAGGTGCAAACAATCATTTGGGATCAGACCACTAGTGAAAAGCTAACGATTTAACTAGTTCTGGATAAGGAAACTTTCGAGAGTGCAGTGCACGGAATCGGAGTTTAATCTGTAAGGGTGGGTCTTCGGCCCTACTTTGAAGAGGTTCCTTGACATAAAAATATATATATATATATATATATATATATATATATATGTTATAAATCAAATCTTATGATGTCTAAGATTTATCATCCCTCACAATTTATGAAGTAGAAGCTCTCGGTACAAATATTAGACGGGAACCCGAGTGTGACCTCAGTGTCATTGTTTTATAGGACTTAGATTGGCTGCAACCATTACATGGCATATAATTCGAATTTCTCTAACCAGATAAGTCTGTTATTTAAAAAAGATCTGACATGTATCTACTGACCCACTTTGAAGCATACACATGAAACAGACAAGCACACTCCCCTATTAATGCTAACTTTTTGGGCACAAAGCCTATATTTAGTCGAACAAAAGATGGGTCACTTTAATTTTTGTCACACCATATTCATTATTTTGTGTGCCTTTTTAGGTAATATATTGTTTAATTATAAGATTTAAACTCATCCCATCTCTATGTATATACAGTCTATATATATGAACTAAAAGTGAGTTCAAGACACCATCATGAGGTATTAGGAAGAGATTGGTACCACCATGCACATCTTCATCGAGTAAACAGTACTGTAGCAGAAAGTGAAGCAGTAAAGGCTATGATTAAAACTATGATTAAGGGAATTCCTTTTAGGAAGAAAGTGGTTCTGTTAAAAAAATGCTTTCTTTCTCACAGTCACTGCAGTTTTATTGAAACTTTACAGTGCGCATGGAATACCATGAGCAACAAAAGGAGGTCAGAGTTTTCCCCACTTATATACCAATATATATTAAACAATCAAACTATTTAAGATTTAAAATTCTTCTCTGAAATCTCATGCTCCCCCGTCTGCAAAAATATACTCTTACACACCCACCAAACTGACCAAAAAGCCTTATCTTTTTCAAACCCATTACACTTCTTTCAACAGTTGCAACTATATTTTATTAGGCTCCTCCTTTTCTTACATTTTACATTATATGTTGCATTATAAAATTGGACGATTTGTTCTTCCCATCTATATAAGCATATATACCATTCAATATATAAAACAAAGCACTGTATCAATATTGGTCCTCTATGGCAGGCAGCTCAAGGTAAAGGAAATCTTCATTTGCTGTCTTTCCTTTGAGTCTTCTGTTTTGAGTAAAACCTGAATCAGAGAAACTCGATTCCTTGATAGGAACTCTTAATTCTCTTGTTTTTCTTTATGAGATGCTTTTATTTTCCTTTGTTTTCTCTTACATGGGTTCTTGAAGCAGTTCCTTCGAGTTTCTTCCGACAGTCCCCATATATGGTACTGGACAAACTATGGGTTCTTAAACTGACGTTTGCACTGGTTGTTCTGTTTTTCTGATAACAGTTCTTCGTGGTATTGGATTAAAGCAGAAAGTGCTTAGTGCCAGAACCGGCTTATGCAAATGGTGATATGAAGCTGAGGTTTGGTCAATTTCTTTCTTTTATTGGCATCAAACAGACAGAAAAAATATTTGATGTTCAGTTGGCCTGTCCTTGATTGCAGTCTGGAAGGGAGCTGAATCTGGAATTGGTATGTGATGTCTTATAAAAGGCTATAATTCAAATTAATTTATATATTATGTTTTCTCTATGGCAACGATATTTGAAGAATATATATAAACATCTCTGATTTGGTCTCATATTCATTTCCTCCACAATATGGATTTACAGGTATATATTGGAAGTACGCTTTTCATCATTTTAACTTTGTAAGATATCTTTGTCATATCGAACTTAATCAATGGACGGTTTGGGTTGGGATGGCTCACTAGTTGTTACAAACACACCATCCTCGTGGTATCAACAAAGGGTTCAAGAAAGCTTGGTTTTGTCCAGCGAAAACTCCAGCGTTTTCAATCCTATCCAGGCGCTCCAAGAGGCTCAAACATCTCATGTTTTTACAAATTCTGAAATATCAAGCGTAATGGTTCAGCCACGAACTCTCACATCGGATTCTATGAAGGTAGTGTCGAACATGAACCTATCCGACCGCCAAGAAGCTATGAGATTGGCAACAGATGCTGGGACACATTGGCCGGGAGAAGATTTAACATCTGAATTATGTCCTTCCACTTTGATGATCAAAAGGCCTTGCACAATGAATCCTTCGAGCGGTTTAAATGCTGATTTTAGCATGGCAAAACAATCACAAGAGCTCAATGGCTTACAGAATGGAAGGCCTACACTACCGACATGCTCGCTTGATCAGTCGTTGGATTGCTTGCTCTCAGCTACTACTAGCAACACAGACACGTCTGCCGAAGATGAGGGGATTTCCACTATTTTCTCTGACTGCAGAAATTTATGGAACTTTGGTTCTATTTGTGCAGTTTCATCAGGAGAGTGCGAGAATGATGCTTCCAATGCAATAAAAGAAGACATGCGCTGCCCAGTAAACGAGATTGATAAGAGAGTATCGCAAAGTTCCTCGGATCTTTATGGAAACCATGGAAACTTTCGAGAATCTAAGCATGCTTCTACAAAGAGAAGCAATGATCGAAGTGAGATCAAAGCTGGTCCAAATTATAGTTTTGATCTTCTTCAAACTGATTCTACTACTACAGAAGGTGGTTTTAAACTCATTTCTGAGAATCCGGCAAAACCCAAGAAGCCCAGATCAGAGAAGGGTCCCAGCACATCCAACATCAACTTCCAGCAGTCAAGTTCATCGGTATCCTCTTCCGTCGAGGAACCTGATCCAGAGGCCATTGCACAAATGAAGGAGATGATTTATCGGGCTGCGGCTTTTAGACCAGTGAACTTGGGTTTGGATGTGGTGGAAAAGCCCAAGAGGAAGAATGTCCGAATATCGTCGGATCCGCAAACTGTGGCTGCAAGGCAAAGGAGGGAGAGGATCAGTGAGAGAATTAGGGTTTTGCAGAGACTGGTTCCCGGTGGGAACAAGATGGACACTGCATCAATGCTGGATGAGGCTGCAAACTACCTCAAGTTTCTCAGGTCACAAGTCAAAGCACTGGAAAATCTAGGCCAGAAACTTGACTCGATGAATTGCCCCCCTGCAGACCTCGCCTTTTCTTTCAATCCCTCTTTTCCCATGCAAACCTATTTCCCACTCCAAAACCCTAATCATATCCACCATTATCCAAAGAGTTGAAAAATATTATTATCCAGAAGAAAAAAAAAATCATTGGTATTTATCAAATCCCTTCAAGTACATTAAGAAAATTTAACCAAAGACCCCTAATCATATATATCCATCATCATTTCAGCACCAATGATTAACATCCAAATCCCATTTCCTACTCAAAAAAACACAAAATGTAATCTCTGTGATCCACATGATCAAAATTCTGATTATTATATATCTGTGATCTAGAGTTCAAAATTCAGGCTGCTTTTTTAATTATCTCCATGATCACGAGACCCGCCACCCAAGAGCAGCAGCGAGAGAGCTTTCTGGCTGCGCCATTCTCCCTAGTAGTTTTCCAGCCTCCACTGTTATTATGTTTTGTTTTTGAAGGAAGAGATAATCATAGTGGAAGTGGGAATTAATCATGTGAAGATAGCCAAGCCATTCATGACCCTTTTTCTGCACAGAAAGGCTTAGCAATGATACTGCTTATGATTAAGCTGAGGGGCAAGAAAGTGATTGTCACTTTGTTGTATAATCAATTATTTTAATGTGATCTATGTAGTTGAAGCTCGCTTTGTTGATTATATCTATGTTATTCTAATGTAATCAATCTGTTAGCTAACCAATGCAAAAGACATTCTTCTTAAGAATTGTGAGGCCCAGCAGTGGTCCTGTCTCCTTGATTCAACCCAAAGCGTGCCCTTGAAAATCACCCCAGCCTCATTGCTTAGCACGTGTTTATGCTTCTTTTTCGGCTGGCCGCCCTGGCCTTCTCTCATTTAAAAACTCCAAATTTTCCATTGGTTATCCTGCTGGTGAGTATGATATTATTCATTAAAATAAAGATTTTGTAGTTTTCTGTGAGATCATAAATCTCATAGTCTTGCTATTACTTTTTTATGCTTTTTTGTTCGCTTCTTATAAATAAAAATATTATGTGTAATTATTTTTACATCTTTTTTATGTACTTCACTAATATGATTAGTTGCATTATTTTTTTTAATATAAAATAACTGCTTTGATCAATCACATTAATAGAATGCGTAAAAAATATACAAAAGTGACTGTATATAATAAAACTCTTTTATAAAACCCTTTTCTATGTTTTCTTCATCTAAAATCCCTACCTCTGCTGGCTCTTTGCAGTCTTGAGGCAGGAACTCTATGATATTTAGTTACCGTGATCACTCAAAAACTCAAATAGTGACGTCTGAGCTTTAAATGTGAGTTTTTTTGGGTCTGTAAGGTTTGGAAAGAGTTTGGTTTTGCTTGGATCAAAGAGGTTATTGTGGTTGGGATTGTTTGCTAAATTTAGAATCTGTTGTGAAAAGAAACCAGATCTCCCGCTTGGATTTTCTTCTATAATTCAACAAAAAGGCCTCAAGATAAGCAGTTTGCGTGTGCTATAAACTCCTTACACATTCATGATTTGTTGGCTTTCGCAAGTGGGAGAGATTTGACTTTGTAACTTGTACAGTTGTCATGCAGTTGCTTGCTGATCAGGACAGTTATATTTTCTTTAAAATTTAGTTAATATTACACTTTTTTTTACATTTATCTATTTCATTTAAATCAATTTCTATATTGAATTATCTATTTACTCTCTATATAATAAAAAAATATTATTAATTTAATAATTTTTTTATTTAATTTATTTTTATCACATTTTGTAGCTCTACCAATTAAATGTTAATAATAATTATATTCTAATTAAATTAATATTAAAAAATTATATTTTCAAAAGTCGTTTAATACTAATAACAAAAAATATTTGATTCAATTCATCTAAAATTCTATATAAATTTCTTAATTATAAACCAAATAGCATTTTTACTTGAAGTGAGATACTAATATTTTAATATTTATTTAGAGTGAGAAATTAATATTTTAATGTTTAGTGATTCAATTGTAGTTCTCTATCTTTAACTGACCACTGTAGAAAAAATCTAAATTATTTTAGATTTGCTCAATTCAATTTGGGATGTTGTTGACATCAATTATGCAAATTTTAGCCAACCTTTTCATTTGGCCAAGCCAATTAGATGCTTTCAGATGTACATATTACAGATGTCTTACTATGATTGGTTTCAGCTATCTGCAATTGTGCCAATTGTAACTAGTTCCTTGGACCATTGCTCCTTTTAACTTTTGTTTCTCTTCTGTTGAAGGCCCAAGGCTCAGTAAGCAGTATGGTCGGACTCTTATCAGCCCCAACGTTACACTTATGTTTAAGGCCCAGTACGTCTGTCATTTGGACTGGATCTCTCGATTGACTCTCATGTCCCTCCTCCATTAGTCCCGTTTGGTTTTATTGATGATCTCAATCCATCTCATTTCAACATTCAAATATTATTTAAATGTGTACACTTTTTAATATCAATTTCTCAAATTTTTAACTTTTTTTCTCTAATCAGAACAAAATTTTCAAACTTCCAAATAAAATACAAAAAATAATTAACATTTTCAAATTCTAAAATAAAAATTATATTCTAATAATATTTTTATTTATCTTTTTCTATCATTTTTCAAAATTTTATAAAATATCTTAACTCAAAATTTTTTAATACTGTTAACAAATTATATAACTATTATTTACATATTTCTCGTATCGTCTCACTGTATAAACGAATTCTTGCAAGTTCGTTGCTACCCGACTCTTGGTTGGCCTTTTGAGAAAGCTTGAGACAAAAAAGTCGTTGCTATTTCAAATTTTCAACAGCTTTCCAGGCGGAGCCAATGCCGTAATCTCCCCGCAATCTTGGATCTACGATATTTTTAATATCACCTTAATTAGCGAGCACGAGACTCACCCATTTACTTATGTGAGTCTTGATCTCAGAATTTGATCTTGCCATGGGAGGTCCACCTGTGATTATCTCAACCAGAACTCCTAAACTATAAACTTCACTTTTCTCGGTTAACCTGTTTGATATATAGTACGCGACAACAGAGTTCGTAAACATGCTTGCATGTATGTTTAACATAGAATTTCTCGAATAAATTGATCCCTAGCTTCATGACTACATATTCTAGTTTTCTTAATTACAAAGCTTGCAAACATATGTACTTTCTACATATTCTAGTACTTCTATTGGGTCATTTAAAACTTACTGGACTTCTTGATGTGGCACTACATGGTAGTGCCATGTGGTTTATTACCAAAAAAAAACACACACAGCACAAAAATATATTCAAATCAAAAGGCATCCGAAATTATAAAAATAAGAAGATTAAAACTTTAAACATTTACCCTTTTTGTGTTTATGTTTTGAAATTTTTTAATAAATCACGTGACACACTATGTGATGCCACGTTAAGCGATAAATTTCTCATCTTTTTTATCGCATTGCGCTGAAAGTGAACGGCCTTAGATTCTTGGCAACTTGCAAGCTTGCCTCTTAAGCATGGGTGGTTAATTGGCACTCCCATGCATGCTGTTCATGCCAGTATGTTTTGATCGTGGAAACTTCTCCCTTTTTCATCTGGTTGTTATCGTATTATTTGTTTTCATTTCTGATGCAGACGTTGATGCTGAAAGTGAGATTGCAGCCTTGGAATCGAAGGTTGCTAAAGAGACCATTGATTTTAAGTAAAGCAAAGCAATCTGTAGATCATATTGATCTCGCATCCTTACAACGCAATAAACTTTCTTTATCTCTAGAAGTTCTCTCATTGTGACAATATGATTGAAAGATCACTATAACAACTACCGGCTTTTTCCACGAATTCTTTTATCATGATATATGATCGTGGCAAATAGTAGGCTGATGACACCAACATCGTCCGTGGGAAAAAAGACATGCTTTTGTCAAGAAATGCGGTCAGCAAGTAAAACTGTGGAAATTTTTTTTTTGCCACAAAATAAACATTTTTTGCGACAAAAACGGGTTGCCGAAAATAAATTTACCAAAATTATTTTACTTTCATGGGTAAATAGTTTTTGCGACAAAGTTATTAATTATTTGCGACGACTTTGTATCGCCGAAACTAATCTTAGCGGAACTCTCGTGGGTTAATAGTATGTTGCGACGAGATTAGTAGCTTTTTGCGGTGAGTATTTATCGCCGCAAATAGTAATAAAATTTTATACCCCTTCTTCCTTTCTTTTCCCCCCCCCCCAACTCGATACTCTCGTGTCTCGCCTCTCTCTCTCTCACCCTGCGGCTGCCAAGGCTCTCCTCCCCACTGTGCCACTGCGAAAGGCTCCCCTTGCAGTCAAGCCACCGGGGGTCTTCCCCCTCAGCCCCTCGCCCTCTCACCGACTCTCTGTCTCTCACTCCCTCTCGGATTTGAGCAGATCCGTGCACCTCCGCCATCTCCAACCATGGCCATCTCCACCCTCAGCCGCCTACGGCTCCTCCAGTCACCAACTGTTGCTCGACCCTAGCTCTCGCATATCTCTTCTTCCAAGCCGGCAACCGTAGCAACTAGGCAAATGGTTTTCTTCCTCCCAAGCCGTGCGATGCCCTCATCCCTCTACCCATTTTAGTTTCTTTCCAATTTTGATTGAAGATCTTGTTCTCATCTTTCCAAAGGGAAAAACTTGAAGGTAAGACCATTTTGATTCACTTTCTATTGTGGTTTCAAATTGGTTTCGATTTCTTCAAGGAAGGTTACACATTGATGTTTCGGTTTGGGGTTTTTCAATGCAATCACTTGTGTTCTTTCCTCTGCACACCTATAGCATTATTTGGTCCTCCATTTTACATCTTGAGAAGGAACTAAGAACCAAGGTAAAAACCCTAACTTGACTCCATTTCATTTGGGTATTATTTTGAAGCCAACAGTATTCTTTTGTGTTGGAAAGCTTGTGTCTTAGGTTGTGTTTATATCTCTATGTTGCAAAATATTATAAATGCTCTGTTTTGGTTCTAACCGAATTATGATGGAGTTGTTTTACTATATGATTTCCTATGTTTCGAATTTGGTATTTTGCTAATGAGCTTGGTTTAATCATAGGTGACTTTAGTATGATTTTGTGTATGTATGTTGGTGCCGTGTGTTCTGTTTTGAGGCTGTACTATGTGTTTTGTACAGTGAGTGATATTTTTTTGTCCATTTGATGAGTGCATTTATCACAATGGAAGAAGACTATTCATTTTTCATGATGCATTTATCTCTTCTTACCGGATTTTGCTGAGTTGTTACTGAATTAGGTTTTGTTTCTTTTTGTCTTTTGCTTTTAGATATTAGGATTTCACCTTTTCGCTGTGATGGAAATTTAATTTGTTTCTTCATTTGTAACTGTAAATCACATCCTACATCTGTCTTAGCACATGGAAAATTGGCATTTTCACACTATTTTCCATGATTTGAACAGGGAAGAGCACTCTACTAAATCATTTGTTTGGTACCAATTTCAGGGAGATGGATGCTTTTAGAGGAAGGAATGCTATCACAGTTTTCTTAATATAACTTTAGACTTTGATCAGAGAACTTAGACTGACTGGATTTGCTGCTTTTTTAGGTCCCAAACAACTAAAGGTATTTGGTCGGCAAAATGTGCTGGTATCGAGCCTTGCACCCTCGTTATGGATTTGGAGGGTACAGATGGAAAAGAACATGGAGAGGTGCCTTTTTGTCCCAGATTTTCCAAATAAATCTTTCAATTTCTGAATGTTTCTATCATGGCATGCATCCTATTGTCTTCGCCAGTTCTTTTATTATTGGTTGTTTGCAAATGCACTAATCACTTTTTGAATGCACTCTCATTTGTAAGTAATTAATTTTGCATTCTCCGTGCATCCCCTGTCCCTATACATGCAGTCTAATGAGAAAACATCTTAAATTATGGAGCAATTGTTTCTTTAATTTATCAAGCTTATATAGTCATATTTTGTTTTCATTTGGTGATAAATTCTTCAATTTAATAATTAAGTCGTAAGACTCGTTTCAGGTTTTTAAAACTGTTACATGCAATCTTTATTTGGTACTAAGTTTTTACTTAGTTATTTTACTATCCACCATTTGACATTTACATTTATTTCTGATCTGTTTCCTTCTTCTTCTTTTTTTACTTTAATTTTTTTTTTTTGTTTTGCTGTTCCAATGATGAAGATCATTATATATATGACTTTGTGAACAAGGCAATAGGACTGAACAAATTATGGGCAGACAATATAGGATTCGTGAAGCAAAAGTGAGTTTTTTATTTTTATTTTTATTTTTTTATGTACTTGCATGCTGGGCCTCCTCTAGGCATAATTATGGTTTGTGAAGGGTGACTTTGAGGTTTCTGGTAATCCAAGGGATACCCACTCATCCCTTTCCCCTATCAATGTGAAAAAAGTTACTTTTACTTTAAGTTAATTTATTGGTAGCACAAAACGGGTCCCATAAATAATGCAATATTCTCTTGGGAATACTTTAGAAGTCTGCTCTTTCAGAATTCTTCAATATCTGTCAAAATTTTTTACAAGGAAGTAGAGATCATTCTCAATACGTTATAATTATAGAGTTTGAATTGAGGAGTGTGTATATGGATGCTTACTGATCCTTACCTGATTTTTGTTCCGTTGAAGTTAAGGGAAGATAATTCTCAAAAGAGGAAGAGATATGGATAGCAGTAACTTTGTGCATCTATTTAATTATTTTTTATCTTCTTTTCAGGATGATATTGCATTCGAGAAGTAGAGTGCCCTTTTCACTCTTGTTGTTTCAGATATAGTGCTCATAAACATGTAAGTTGTTCTGGTGTAGAGTTACTAAAACTTATGATTATTTCTGTTTAGTTAAGTGTTTTGCGTGGTGTCTTCTGTAGTTTATAAATTATTTTCTTGAGCCCTTTTTTTTTTTTTAATGCAGGCGGTGTCATGATATTGGTCATGAGCAAGCTGCAAATAAGCCTCTTATAAAGACTGTATTCCAGGTATCTCTGTCGACCTGCGAATATAAGCAGTTATTCAAAATTTTGTAAGTCTCATTCAAACAACTTTATGCTGGTATTTGTTTACTAATTATTGTTCTGAAGCTTGAGGGAGATCTTTCTTTATTGGTCTCTCATTCATGTTTTAGTGCTGTCATTTTTTGGTTAAGTGGTTCAAGACTTCTCTGTTTAGTTGAGATGAGTTTTTAATTATGTTTAACCTTGTGTTTTTTAGACAGTACTATTGCATTTATTTGTGCCATTTTAATTAGGTTAGCCTTTAAAGTTTTTGAATTTTTCTTTGTAAGTGTTGACTGATGTGGTTTTACTTGGGTGCCTTCTTATTATTTGTGGGATTATTCCCCTTCTTTCATTAGTTTTAGTGTGGATTGATTAAACTATAGTTTTAGTTCATTTCTCCTTAAATTGCTTACAAAAAGATCAAGTTGTAGTGAGTTTGTAAAGAATGATGATGATGTTGGTTTAA
Source organism: Cyclocarya paliurus (assembly GCA_029856935.1). NCBI lineage: Eukaryota > Viridiplantae > Streptophyta > Magnoliopsida > Fagales > Juglandaceae > Cyclocarya > Cyclocarya paliurus. Next base: position 8,592,578 of record JARVXP010000207.1, on the reverse strand, counting down.
TAGATAAATTTGTGTATATTAAATGTATTTGGTATGGATGAAGTTTGTAAAAACAAATGAGTGTTTTGAATGGATTGTATGTTGATCTTATAAAGCTTGAATGGATTGTATGGTTGTGGTTTTGTGGAGCCATGAATTGTAACTTATAAAGTTTTGTAGTTGTGTGGTGTATGTGTATAAATTGTATGTGCAGTTTTCTCTCTTGGGTTCTCATTAGAAGTTTTTCTTGTTAATGTTAGCTCAATTTTATATATATATTTTTAAAATTATTATAAGCGTGAATTTGGATCTCTAAGATTTGGATATATTTATTTTAGCCTATATTAGACTATTTGTTATGATTATTTTTGGCTCAATCTCATTTTTTTATTTTACAATATTTTTTTTCTAAAATCTCTTAGCATTTGCCACAAATACAACTCGTGGCAAATACTTTTTTTTTGCCAGAAGTAATTATTTCCCGCGATAATCTTTCTTCCTAAATAATTATTTCCGACGGAATACTTTGTGAAAAATATATATTTCCCACGAAAGTATTTTATCAGAAATACTAAAGACAACTTTTTCCACAAAGAGAAGTCATGGGTAAACACTTTTTGCCACAACCTTTTCTCGTGAAAAATGATGTTATTTCCCACCTCAGATCGTATTTGCCACGAAGAAAAAATGTTTTAACCGCCACAAATGTCTGTGGAAAAAGAATGCTTTTTCCATGAACTTGTGGTTTGGTGGAAAAAGAGTCTTACTTCATCAGTTATATGCCACCAAGCTGCCACGGATCATTTTGGTGAGAAAAAATTTTTTGGCACTAAGTATATATTTTTTTCTGACCATAGCTCTTCTTGGCAAAAAGTAGTATATGTTGTAGTGGATACAGATGCTTGAAATCATTTCAACTCATGAATAGCACTAGAATTTGTGTGTATGCCAGTAACCCATTGAGTCGTTTGTATGTTCATCACGATTTATTACAGTAAGGATCATCGTACTCCTCATTTTCTCTATCGGTTATGTTGATGTCGTGTTTTGTGGCCTGGACAACTCTATATTGATAGTGCTTGATAGCTATTATTTGGAGCCCCTGGCAGTGTCCCGGTGCGGCTGTACAGTGGCAGTTCATACGTCTATAGTAGTGAATGAAAAATAAGTACAGGAAAAGTAAAAAAAGATGAACACTAAGATTTACGTGATTTGGCAACAGGCCTACGTCTACGGAGGTTTGGGGAGGGGAGTCTCCACTATAATATATTTGTTTAAAGTCATTCATAGATCCTCATATCTCACTGTATAGAGAAGGTTGGAACTCTTCCTGTTGGAGATGTTGTCTTTCTCGAGAGACTGCTGAAGAAGAAGATGATCCGATTGAGGGAGCGTTGAGTCAGTTTGAGAAGTAGAAGTCGTCAATTAATATCCCTTTTTTATGTTGTCTGGACCTCCCCTTTTATATGTTGTCTAACCTTTTATTACAGATGCCAACCTGCCACGAGATGACAGGTTTCCCTTGTGTGAACTCTTTGCCTTCTCCCTTTGACCCTCTGACACTTATAGGCCCTCATGTCTCCCTCTTGTCTCTAGTGGTGGCTTGGTGGGCTGGGCCCAATTATGGGTTATGTGCATTTTATCCCTCCACAGAACCTTGTCAATTTTTAGCGCATTTGAGGGCTAAAAATTATAAATTTTTTTTTTAATAAACCGAGAGAGCCTTTATGAGGATTTCTGACCTGGGCGGGCATGTTGAAGGTGAATGGGTTTCGTATACTCACCCGTTCACCTCCTCCAAATTGTTGGGATGCAAACTGATCTTTAGCGTTAATGAGTACGTGTATGCTGCAAGTGCGGAGCTCGAATGTAGTGGGAGATGTACTCAACTCTGTATGGTGCGAGCACGGATCTCGAATGTGGCGAGAGATGTACTTGACTGCGTATGGTACGAGTGCGGATCTTGAATATGGTGGGAGTACTCAACCACGTATGGTGCGAGCGTGGATCTCGGATGTGACGGGAGAGGTACTCGATTGCGTGTGGTGCGAGTGTAGATCTCAGATGTGGTGGGAGATGTACTCAACCCCGTATGATGCGAGCGTAGAGCTCAGATGTGGTGGAAGATGTACTCGAACTCGTATGGTGCAGGCGTGGATCTCGGATGTGGCGGGAGATGTACTCGACCACTTATGGTGTGAGTGCAGATCTCGGATGTGGTGGGAGATGTACTCGACCCTGAATGATGCGAGTGTAGAGCTCGGATGTGGTGGAAGATGTATTCCACCACGTATGGTGCGAGCGTGGATCTCGGATGTGGCGAGAGATGTATTCCACCACGTATGGTGCGAGTGTGGATCTCGGATGTGGCGGGAGATGTACTCAACCGCGTATGGTGCGAGTGCGAATCTTGGATATGGCAGGAGATGTACTCGACCCCGTATGGTGCGAGTGTAGAGCTCGAACGTGGTGGGAGATGTACTCGACCGTGTATGGTACGAGCGCGGATCTTGGATCTGGCGGGAGATGTACTCGACCGTGTATGATGTGAGCGCGGAGCTTGGATGTGATGGGAGATGTACTCGATCGTGTATGCTGTGAGCTCGGAGCTCAAATGTGGCGGGACTTGGCTTTGTCAAGCGGGAGGTCGACCAGTCTAGAGACTTAGCCTTACTTTGCAGTGAGTTTAGGGACCCGACTTCGTGGCGAGTCTAAGAACTCGATTTTTCTGAGCGGGGGGTCAGCAACTCTAGGGACTTGGCCTTACCCCACAGTGAGTCTAGGGACTCGACTTCATTGAACTGAGGTGCTCATTCTTGCTGAATCATTTTGTCGGAGGGCGGGGCCACGTGGCTTGTGTTCTGCACCACAGGAAGCAATTTTGTTAGTTGAAACAAAATTCACATAAGTCTTGAGAAAGATAAACCGTTGGAAGTGCCCTTTAGGGAGAGCCCATTGAGGGAGTTCGGGTGAGCCTGTTGGGAGAGCCCGCAAGGATAGTCCAAGTCTTGCCCAAGTACCGTCGGTGATCGAATTGAGTCTTGTCGAGTTTGAGTTGTGAGGAGTCCAAGCACATGGTGCTTCACCGAGCTGCACTTTTCTTTTGTTTTGCCGCTTTTCCTTCTGTTTCATTTCATCTCCTTTACGGCTAGTCAAGTGACTGGGCTTGTACCTGTGAAGATTGGGTTGTATAATAAAATAATTTTGTGTACCTGGCTGTATGGTTTCTTCTTTTGCACGAAGTTTGACAAGTCATTACGTTCCGAATAGCGTATTATAAGGGCAGAGCTCATGGCTCTGGTCTTTAGCTAATACTTTGTGGCCAATTTAAAGACTGTGCTTATACCCCGCGAAGGCCGGCAAGTTCAATCTAGAGACTGGCTTGTGTTTCAACTGGCCTGTTGTAGGTTGGCAGAGTCTAAGGGCCTTACTCCCTAGCCAATGCATCGCAAGCAGTAACTTTCCACGAAGCTCAACAAGTCATGGGACTTGCGTTTTGAATAGCCCATTATAAGGGCAGAACTCATGGCTCTGGTCCTTAGCTAATACTACGTGGCCAATCTAGAGACTGAGCTTGTACCCCGCGAAGGCCGGCAAGTCCAATCTAGAGACTGACTTGTGTTCTGACTGGCCTGTTGTAGGTTGGCAGAGCCCAAAAGCCTTGCTCCCTAGCGAATGCATTACAGACAGCAACCTTGCACAAAGTTTTGACAAGTCATAGGACTTGCGTTTTGAATAGCCCAATATAAGGGCAAAGCTCATGGCTCTGGTCCTTAACTAATACTTCGTAGCTAATCTAGAGATTGTGCTTGTATCTGGAAGGTCGAACAATCTTTAACCTTTCGCTCTCAGTGATTTGTTCTGATGGAGCCTTATTGGGAAGCTCGAGTGGTGCCCAAATGGCCTATTTTGCCGATATTTGCCATTTCAAGCCACAAAAAATAACTTTGTTAGTAGAAACATAATTCATATGAATTTTGAGAGTGATAAATCGGGAGTTGTTGTTTAGTTAGGGGGAGTCCGAGCTTGCCTGCGCAGCAGAATAATGCAGTAGAGCAGAGCAGAACAGATCAGAGCAGCAGAGTAGAAAGTTGCAGAGCAGAACAACAAAGCATAGCAGAACAGATCAGAGCAGCAGAGCAGAGCAGCATGGTAGAGCAGAGCAGCATGGCGTGGCTTAAGTGTGCACTGTCTGAGCCAAACCAATGGCGTCTGAGTCTTATGCAAGCTGTGCAATTTTATCAACTTTGTCTTTGCGATTGGTTTGGTCCGAGCCCATGCATGCTTGCTGGCTGATTCTCGTGTGCCGACTATGGCGAGTGGTCCATGCGTGCTGTCCGAGTGATGGGAGCCTAGTCCATGGGTGAGTTGCTAGGTTGGTGATCCAATGGAAGTTCCCGTGTGAGTGATGTCTGGGTTGAGGAACTCCAAGTAAATACTTACTGAGCGGAGGGACTCCGCGCATGTTGTTACTGAGTTTGCATTTCCTATACATGGTGGACGTCGTGCATGTGAGTTTATGTGCAGGTGAGGTGTTTTCCAATACATGGTGTTTTCCAGTAGGTGCTTCTCTTGCAATGGTTTCTAAGTTGAGGAACTCCGTGCATATAATTACCGAGCTAAGGAACCCTGTACATGTAGTTGTCGAGCTGAGTAGTCGATGCATGTGGTTTTTCGAGTAGTGGTTTCCCATGCCGAATCTCATGCAAGCTTGTTGATAGAGGGGGAGCCACCCCACGCCTGCCATGGCGATCGGGGCACCACCTCCAGGGCATCAAAAGGTGTCGGTGACCCAAGTGGTGGCCGTCGACGGAAACACGATGCACACAACGTGCGCCAACCCCCGAATCATGGGGTATCGAGTTGTGTTTTCCTGATTGGAAATTCATGAGCAGGCCACTCCAGAGTAGAGGAGGTGATTGGGCTTGGGTTACTCTTGAGTAGAGCTAGTCACTCTCGATCAGAGTAAGTCACTCCCGAGCAATGGAGAGCAATTGTTTCTCGTGCAAATGAAGTGTATGCTCCTGCGCAGTGATCTCCGAGAAATAGTTTCCCATGAAGGTGAGTTTAGGCAAGTTGTCTAGTGACTTCTGAGTAGCTGTTTCTGAGCTACTGACTTCCTAGTAGGTGGTGTCGAAGCTGGAGACCGAGCTTGGTTTAGGAACAGGTTTTGTTCGTGTGGACACAGTGCCATCGTAGAACTCTCGTGTACATAGTGGGGTGCACACGGGGTGGGTAGACAAGTGTTAGGGACTCCGACCTTGTCCCTAAACACTAAGTCCACGAGCTTGCCTTGGTGATGATGGTGATTGAGTATCAAGCCTTCTTGCTTGGCCTTTGCACGTATTATGGCAATGATATGTTTCTAGGTTGATGAATGTATAGTGTTTAGTGATGGAAATGATGAGTTCAGATGACCTAAGTGATGTTTAGGCATGTTTGAGGCAATGGGGTATGGCTTGAGGGTTGCCCTTGATGTTGGGGCCACTTGGGTGATGTTTAGGGTTGGTATGGTGAAGATAGGATAGGGTTTGGATGGTGGCTAAGGGGAATTTAGAGATTGGAAGAGTTAGATTATGGTTGGAGTGTAGGATGAGTTGTTAGGGTTTGGAAGGAATGTGGATGAATGAGGCTAGAACTCCTAGATTGATGGAGTCTCTTTGGGAAAGATAGGAATTCGGTTAAGGTAAGAAGATGAAAATGGATGGTGTTTGAATGGGTCTAGGGTTGTTTCTTGAGTTTAGGGATTGGTTAAAGTAAGATGAGATTTGGATATGACAAGATGATGATAGTCTTTGATTGATTTGAGTGATTATAGGGAATGAGAGATTTGTGGGATTGGATTTGAAAGATGTGATTTGGGTATGGTAAGAGGTTGAAAGTTTTTGGTTGATTTGAGAGATTCTAGGAAATGTAGTGATTTTAGGGATTGAGTGATTCTAAGGAAGTTGAGTGATTATAGGGATTGGATTTAAAAGATAGAAGAGAATTGGGATTAGGTTTTGGCTATTGGGGTAAGCGTTAGTTGGTTTGAGATATTGTAGGGATGATGAGATTTAAGGGATTGACAATGGGATGACAATTTCTTAAATCAATGGATATGGATATGGAAGATAAGATTGGGGTGGGGAGTCTCCGCTATTATATATCTATTTATAATCACTCATGGATCCTCATATCTCACTGTATAAAGAAAGTTAGAGCTCTTCCTGTTGAAGATGCTGTCTTCCTCGAGAGGCTGCTAAAGAAGAAGATGATCTGACTGAAGGAGCGTTGAGTCGGTGTGAGAAGTAAAAGTCGTCAATTAATATCCCTCTTTAATATTGTCTGGACTTCTCTTTTTATATGTTGTTTGACCCTTTATTACAGATGCCAGCCTGTCAGGAGGTGACAGGTCTCTCTTATGGGAACTCTTTGCCTTCTCCCTTTGACCCTCTGACACTTATAGGCCCTCATGTTCCTCTTATCTCTTTCTTGTCTTTAGTAGTGGCTTGGTAGGCTGTGCCCAATTATGAACTATGTGCATTTTATTCCTCCAAAGGCTAAATCTTGACAAACTATGCCTGCCTATGGAAGCAGAGAGTAAGAACGCAAGACCATGATGGGGATCGAGTTTCTTATTTTATTGTCCTAGCAAAAGAAAGATTAATTCATCATGTTTGTCCCTGCCAATATAATTGGTTAAATTGGGTCGTTGTTTGACAGTTAGTCTGGGTTTTCTTTTCTCATGGATTGTAAATCTGAATACTCGTTGAATTAACACTTGGTCATTGAGAAAGATCTTCTCCCCTCTGTTTGCGCAGTGATCTCCAGCTCCCCCACCCCCCGTCATTTCCTGAAGGTTATGTTCCCCTCTCACTGCAGAGGCAGAGAAAGGAGTACCCGAAGGCCAGCAAGATGAAGTTTGTGAGTTGTTGTTGAATAGTAATCAAAATACAGATGATTTTCTCATCAAAGATGCAAGTGCTCGCTGACTATGTTCAGCAATCAATGAACTACTTGGAGGAAGAAAAAAACAAAAATTTGTGGGCATATTGGAAAATAAAAGGTGAAAAATAGATAGCCGTCCAAATGACAAGAAAGCATGAGTGGCAGCCGTGAAGGCATGGAGATATTTTGAGGGAGTTATAAATTTATATTATCCAATTTTACTGTCCTTCGTCGCTGAAACTACGTAATGTTTTAATGAAGGAAAATGATAAAATAACTGTCCATTTAAAATTTTTCTACAACCTTTTAATAAAATATTTTTTTTTAAATATTAATAAACTATACGTGTATTTGTCTAAGAATATGCGACAAATTGTAGGTCGTGGGTCAGAATGCCAACTTGTCTATGCAACTCTGCACCTTGACTTCTGTGCAAGAAAATAATTGGTACGTACGGCCAGCTGAGTAACAGCTGGATGAAAATGGCATTACATGTGATGACGTTACATCACATACCGCTCCAAATATCACATGTATCTTAGGAACTAATTAATATTGGTTAAGATAAAATCTTAGGAAAAGATTGGTTAATACGTTACTCTTTTTTTTGTTTTTGCTAATCAATCAAAGTTTGAATTATATATTAGATTACACTCTTTATAATAATAAAATATTATTATTTATTTATTTATCTATTTTTTGAATGCATTTTTTTTTTCTTAATTCCCAACAATCTATATATCAAAATACATAAAACCCATCTATCAACCTAAAAATAGAGGAAGAGAATGAGAAAGGTGCTACAAATAAAAATGTGACTAAAATTACCAAGGCAGTCAAGAAAATGGAAATAATGTTAAAAGAATCAAAACAAAAAATAAGAATATTATATTATTTGCCTAATAGACACTTTCTAACATATTCGTCGAACCACTATGGTTAAAGTCAAGTTTATCTATTCAAATGTAGATAAAAATGAGAATAACCAGAACAAATGGCTATTCCAATATTGCCATCAGATATAGATGCTTAACGCGGTAGAGTTTGAATTTTTTAGCTGAATTTTTATTGCAAGAGATGTCTTAATTATCACTGAAAAAAAAGATCGATCAGCACTTCGGTGTCATCTTTGTGTCCTACCATTCAAAAATGGATCCACAAATAATGAGTCTTCGCATATTCACAAATCAATACTCTAATTATAGAAACTCTCAAAATAGGAGAGTGCAAGTGATAAACCGAGTTTTTATGAACACATCATGCATGATTTTTGAAATCTCTTGAAATCACTTTGTTTGGAAAAAAAAAATATTAGTTGCTAACTATAAGAACAATATATATATATATATATATATTCTCAAATTAGTTTATAAAATCTCAATAAATATTTTTAATGTATATGTAGAAAACGATTAATCTATTATACCCTTTTCAAATTATTTTTCCATTATTTTTTCTATTTTTAATTCTGTCTTCTTCTTTATTTGGTAAGAAGCTGATAAAAATCATCCCTCAATGGTAGCGTTTTCATACTTTTCTCTTAAGAGACATTTTTTCTGAGGGAAGTTTTCTGATCCATGCATTTTGACTATTATATACCACAACTCACCAAACCTATCTGATAATTATTTGGAAGAAAAATGTTATTCATTGATCTTTATATATCATACATTATATTTTTATTTATTTATTTATTATTTTATTAAATATGTAATATATGGATAATAAGTAGAATGATTCAATAAATTTAAGAAGAGTAAAATAAAAAAATTTAAAAATTTTTAAAAATAAAAAATATAATGTATAATATATTAAGATGGTGAATAAGAAGACTCATTCTCGGAATTCAATGGATGGCTTGTCCTCCCAAAATCCCTTAAATCTCCGGAGGGATATGACAATTGTGACGTGTCAACAAATCATTGGCCAAAAACATCGAAGTTTATTGTACCACAAAGTACGTTCGACTCTTTCTCTTCGTGGCCAGTACAATAAGGCCAGTCCAATAGTGTCCTACCATTTTTTCTTTCACGGGTCTAATTAGACACGTGTAATCACTGGGCTGTGCTACTGTAGGAAACGTGGCTCGACCATAGATGTCGTAGTGTCGTACATCGTCGGAGATGGAGAGAGCGTTGGCGCAAGGAAACAAAGCGCGGTGGCGTTACGAGAAACAGCAGGTGGCTGGAAACAACAACCGCATGAATGCTCAAATATGACTGGATGCCACGTCAGGTGAGCCCCACAGAACAGAGCGTTACCCTTAAGCGATTGTGACTTCCAAGTTTCCAACTCCAAGCTGACTCAGCCGTGACAAAGATATCGCTCCCGTGGGTCCCATGACAGAAAGATAATTATCTATAAAACAGACGGATACGTGATTAGCCAGCTAATGACCACAGCATGATCTCTCTCTCTCTCTCTCTCTCTCCATTTCCAACTTGCATGGGAGTCCCTTCAGTTTCCAACTTTATCTCTCTGCCTCTATCTATCTCTAGTTCTTTAATATTTCTATTTCTATTTTACTTTGTCGTAAATAATATAAAAATCTGATTTAATTTGTGGAAAATGGAAATAGAAGTAAAGTAGGAAAGCTGAGATTTTCAGGTAAGGACTCGGGACCTGCGAATTCTCAGGGAAGGACTCTCCGGCCAATTATAAATACCAACCATTTACCAAACTCACAATGCAACTACAACTCAAACTCTTCACCACATATATTAGGTTTTCTGCCTTTTTCTTTCGTTTTGTTGAGGTTGTGTGGTTTTGTTTTGATTCGGGATGACTATCCTCGTTGAGCAGCCTGAGTTTGGTAAATTTTTTCACTCCTTTCCCTTTTTTTTTTTTTTCCTCGTTCACTTTTTGTTTATATTTTCTTTGCATCTATATATATATATTTTTAATAAAATTAAGCTCTAAATATGCCCATCTGATCATATTTTTTTTGTATTTTTGTTTATTAATCTGGATAACTATCCTCGTCCAGCAACTTGAGTTTGGAAAATTTTCAACTCTTTTTCCTTTTGTTAAATTGTTGTTTCTGATCTGATCAGTGTTCATCATATATTGTAGGTATTTTCTTCTAATTTTAAATTCATATTTTAATCTCTAAAAATGTATTCTCAAGATTTTTTAATTTAATATTCTTAAACCCTTTTTCGTCAGCCGTGCTTTTAATAAAAAAGAAAAGAGATTGGCTAAAAAAAGTACATTTAATTCCATAAATGGTTTTTTGTTTTGTTTTTGAATTTTTATTTTGTTAAATTGCAGGAGTTGAGGCAGAGGAAACAAAGGTCCCTGCTGACGAGAAAGGCTTGGTGTTGGACGGTGGATTTGTTGTGCCACAGATCAATTCATTTGGCCAAACCTTTAGGTCTGCACTTTTTTGCATAAATTTGTCGTTTCGAAACTTAACAATATCCATAAACGAAAGTGCAATGTTTCTACTACCTTTTGGGCCTCTAAAACTTGAGAAATAAGGCTATGAGATCTGTCAAAAACTGATTTCACCACTGAAGAACATGCAGAGGATCGATCGTGTTTGATGATCTGCAAACGTCATGTTTAAGAGCAAAACCATCACAAAGTGGCCTTTTTGATCTTCAAGACTTAGATCTGACAGATGTAGTCATTTGCATTTTTTTTTTAATTTTTCAACCGACCCAACCCAAAGATTATGTTATTTTCTTAAGTTGTTATGATTATAACATATCACAAATGATTGGTGAAGCTTAAACCCTTGGTCTATCTAGTAAGTGGGCCAAAGGCCCAACTACACAGGCAGCACATTCGGTCCAACAACATTCGGCCCAATTCCCTTGTCATGACTCATGACAGAAGTGGTGATGAAACTGTCTAGTTATTATAATAATCTTGTACCAAAAACTCTAAAACAGGGACTATGATGCTGAAAGTCAGAGACAAGAAGGCGTGGAAAGCTTCTACAGAACTAATCACATTAACCAGACTTATGGATTTGTAAGCAAATATCCCTGCCAGTGCATTTACTTCATTTCCAAGTCGTTTCTTTTCTCGGTGACTGAAAATTTAGTGTATCAAACACATATATTCTGTCAATAAGTTGGATTAAATGCAGGTGAAAAAGATGAGGGAAGAGTATGGCAAATTAGACAGGGTGGAGATGAGCATATGGGAATGTTGTGAACTTCTCAATGAAGTTGTTGATGAGAGTGATCCGGACTTGGACGAGCCCCAAATCGAGCACTTGTTGCAAACGGCTGAAGCAATTAGAAAGGACTATCCCAATGAAGATTGGCTGCACCTAACTGGCCTTATTCATGGTAAACTCCTTTTTTTCCCCCTGTTTTTGGCCAGGAAATTGATTAGAAGGTTGCCCATTTCATGATTAGACACTTTTATTTGTGTTACTCATAAATGAATCATGCTAATGGACAGACTCTCAGCAAGTATTGTAAATTTGATATGATCTTATTTTTATGAGTTCTTAGCTGATATGGTTTCTATGATTTGTTTTAGACCTTGGGAAGGTGCTTCTTCTTCCTAGCTTTGGGGAACTTCCTCAATGGGCTGTTGTAGGTGAGTTCGAGAAAATAAACGATAGCATCTCCTTTTGCCTTTCTCAGTAGTACATTTTCAAATTGCTGAATCATGAACCTTAATGCAGGTGATACATTCCCAGTTGGCTGTTCTTTTGATGAATCAGTTGTCCATCACAAGGTAATTCTTTCCGCCAATTTTACGCAATAAGAAACACATGATTGCAATGCATCTAGCTAGTGACCGAGTATTTTTGAAAAATAATGATGTTGGTCAATCAAATCTGATCTAATATTAAAATTCCGACCACAGTATTTCAAGGAAAATCCAGACTACAGCAATCTTGCTTACAACACTAAATATGGAGTTTATGCCGAGGGCTGCGGGCTCAACAACGTGATGATGTCATGGGGACACGATGACTACATGTATTTGGTACATCTTTTAAACTCTAAACAAATCATTTAAATTTCTTTAACTTCAACGAGAAAATCTACAACTTTGGAATGTCTTTTTCAGGTGGCAAAGGAGAATCAAACCACTCTACCTTCTGCAGCTCTTTTTATCATCAGATATCACTCCTTCTACGGTGAGTAAGAAAACATAGAAATGCCATAACTTGTATCCAAGCATGCCCATTTCGTTATGATGGACATATTTGGTGTTTTGCAGCATTACATAGATCAGAGGCATACAAGCACTTAATGAATGAGGAGGATGTTGAGAATCTGAAATGGCTCCAGATATTCAAGTAAGAAAATATGCTTCTCTTTGGTTGGTGATATGTTGCATTTCAAATTGAGTGTGCACACTAAATGTCATTTTATGGGTGCGTTTTTCATGCAGCAAATATGACCTTTATAGCAAGAGCAAGGTTCGGATCGATGTTGAAAAGGTTAAGCCATACTATCTTTCCCTCATTGAAAAGGTGAGCACCATGGGGGCATCATCAAGCTAATTTTTCTTCCCTTTATCACCTGCATTATTGGTTGGAATTTACTCTTGACACAAACATTTTTATGCTGTTACAGTACTTCCCCTCGAAGCTAAAATGGTGAAAAGTCAGTGGATTTGAAGTTTGAAGAATCATCGAGATATACATGAGAGTGCTTGCCTGTTTTATAGCTACTTGTGGAAAACAGTAAATCAAATGTCTTTCCTAGTTTTAGTTTAAGCATCATCAAGCTTAAACTTATGTTTTGCGTGAAATTTCAATTCTCCCTCATTTAAATTAAAGGTTCTCTTGTATTTCAAAGCAATTCTGAAAGTTAATAAGCAATGAAAATTGTATTTTGGATATTCATCTCTTCCAAGTCTAAAACAAGTCGGCAGAAGTCACGGTGAATTTGTATGGCTTGTGTTGGGATTGGTTTATCATATTTGTTTGGAAGTATACCGACCCGAACTCCAATCACACCCGGGATGTATAAAATAAATATGAATGTAGAGAGAACGTGTGAGAGTGTTCTTCATCTTGAATTTTATCGTTTTCATTCGTATCCATTTTTAATGAAATAGCCTTTCTTGTTAACAGAATTGGGCATTGCCATGAATTGTCAAGTCAAGCACAATCCAATTGAAAAAAGATCATAGTTAGGTAGGTTCATTCCGAGTCATAAATCACATAAATGGAACCTCCTATTTGTCAGCTCTTCCCTTCAATTAGTGAGCCATTGATTTGTATCCTGTCCGCAATGAAAATGACAGTGCACGGCTCATCCCAATCCTTCAGTTGATTTTAAATGATCGGCAGCTGGACGACATCAGATAGCTGCGAGAACCTTTGGTTCAGATCTGAGACCAGTCAAGTCAAAACTCCTGGGGCTCAAATAGTCAGATTACGATCAAAACTAGACCATTGACTTTGCTTTGTTTAATTACCATCAGCACAATCATGTCCATTTGTACAAGCTAGCATGTATCAAAGTCGACGAATGTAACCTTATATAATTGTTAAGAGAGTGGGAAATTAATTTTTTCCCATTCAAACAAAGCGGCAGATATCTAACCAAATGTGGTGCCGAATCCTGATGTAAGGGCTAGAGAATCTCTATAAATATACCGTACCATATAGCCCCATTTGTGTTCATCTTAGCAAATCTATTACATCGAAAAATGAAATGGCTGGAAACTGTTTGAGGTCTGCTTTCGTGACCCTCTTCGTGTTTGCAATCATCTTATCTCCAATGGTAACATGCGATGCAGCTCGGTTCACTCAAGAAGGTAAAAACCCATTATCGCCTGATCATAAATATTACTTTTATCAATCATGACTACAATATATTTAAATTTAATTGAACAAATATCATTTTGTTTTGGGTTTCAGTTACAGGACCCATATGTCCTGCTTGTGTATGTTGCACACCTGCACCGCCAGGGTCTTGTTGCCAGTGTTGCGCTACTCCCATCGAGACATCGTCCGAGAATGGGTCTCCTTGAGCTTAGTACTGATATCCATCTTTTAGATGCTGCCGAGACCTGTGCGGGTAGCAGTATGTACATATATCCTGAACAAAAGGAATTTCTGCAGAGAATGGCCAATTCTCCTCCGAACCCTCGATTTGCAGTCTACACGCCACTTTGATTTCTGAGAATAAATTAGCTTGTTTGTTTGCTGTAATCAAATGAAATGATTCGTGAATAAAGAACTTCCTTACGAATCCATCTTCGCTCTAAAAGAATTTCTGCAGTTTGTGATATAATAATAATAATAATAATAATAATGAGAAATGATATTTACAATATTAAAATATACAAATTCTGCACATACATTTTTAAAAAATAGATAAATATAAGATTTATATAAAAAATCTTTTTTTAAGAGAAATACTTTATTTATACAAATATAAACTACAAATTGATATAACTTGATGTGATACGTTAAATTATAAAATTACTTTTATTATAAAGTATATCTAATAGATATCATGAAATTACGTTAGTTTGTGAATTTATTTTTATATAATCTTTTTATGAGTATAATAATTCTCTTTTTTTAATAATGGATTCTAATTTTTTATTTGAAATATATAAGTGTTTTACAACCAAGATTGTATTTAACGTATTTCAAAAGATTTTAAAAAGAGCAGTGATACCCCTATCAAAAAATGGGTACCGATGAGTGCAAAACTTTTTTTTCCTTCTTCTCTCTCTTTTCTTTAAACATTTTTTTAAATCACCCAAAATATTTTTAAAAATAAAATAAAATTTACAAACTTATTAAAATATAATTCCTTAACTATTAAATAAAAATAAATAAAAGCACAATTCGGTATCTATTTTTCATTGCGAGTAGTGTTTCTCTTTTAAAAAAAGACTAAGGGTACGTTTGGTTGTTGAAATGAGTTGAGTTGAGTTGAGTTTAGATAATAAAATATTGTTAGAATATTATTTTTTAATATTATTATTGTTTTGAGATTTGAAAAAATTGAATTGTTTATTATATTTTGTGTTGAAATTTAAAAAAATTGTAATGATGAGTGAGATGAGTTGAGTTTAGTTGGATAACCAAACGAACCCTAAAAGAAAAGGGTCAAAGGTAACGGACTTATGCATTTAGTCTGTGACGTACGTTGGGCTATAAAGGGCCGGCCCATCCATGGAGATGAAACTCAAGCATAAATTATGATTGGCGGGCCTATCCATGGAGATGAAAATCAAGGTGGTTGGGGTCCTAGCATAAATTATGATTGACTCAGCTCTTCTCTCACCTCTAGAAACTCAACATCTTTTCATATAATTAGGTCTTGTTTATTTTCTCAAAATTTTTCATTTCATGTCATCTAATCTAATCATCATAACTTTCTTAAATTCTTACATAAAATATAATAAATAATTCAATTTTTTCAAATCTCAAAATAAAAATAATATTTTATTCAATTTTCAACTTTTATCTCAATTCATTTGTAAAAACAAACGAAGCCTTAGTCATTAACGACTATTCAGATCAACTTTGCTAGCTCTGATACCGGTAGTTGGAAAACAATAGGAAAACAAAATATTGCAGAGAGACTTCAGTCAACAACTTGGTTGATTGATTCTGATGGCTAGTTTGGATTTAGAAATGATATGAGATGGTTTTAGATAAAAGATAGAAAACTATTATATTAAAAAAGAGAGTATAACAATTTCTTTCACTTATATTAACACTCAAAATTCTCATTTGAAATAATCCACTCTAATATTCTATAAAGACACCTTGTAACTCAAAACAACGTAAATAAAAAACAACTTCCAAGATTAGCTAATAAACAACATAGTCTAAATATAGTAAACTAGGCTAATAATAGAGATTATTGAAAAATAGCAGCACGCAATGGTTCAACTTCAATACTAACTAAATGCCGTACCGAATCCTGATGCAAGGCCACAGAAGCGGTATAAATATGGGTTTTGCTACACAACCTCATACTATTCATCTACACTCCACACTCCACATTTTTTAATATTTTTTTAAAATTTTTTTTTGAAAATTTTTTTAAATATTTCAAATTTTTTATTTACTATTCATATAAAAATTATTTAATAAAAAAAATTTAAAAAAAAATTTAAAAAAAGATGGAGTGTGGAGTATTGGGAAGTTGGGAAGATTTATTGGTATAAATATACCTCACCATATAACCCCATTTGTGTTCATCTTAGCAAATCTATTAGATCATAAAAAGGAAATGGCTGGAAACTCTTTGAGGTTTGATTTCATGACCCTCTTTGTGTTTGCAATCATCTTATCTCGAATGGTAACATGTGATGTAGCTCGATTCACTTGAGAAGGTAAAAATCTTATTATTGCCTGATCATAAATATTACTTAATTACTTATATCAATCATGACTACAAGATTTTTAGATTTAATTGAACAAATCTCGTTTTGTTTTGAGTTTTTGTTACAAGACCTATATGTCCTTCTTGTGTATGCTGCACACATGCACCACCGAAGTCTTGTTGCTAGTGTTGCGCTACTCCCATTGAGATGGAGACACAGTCCGAGAATGGGTGTCCTTGACCTTAGTACTGATATCCATCTTTCGGATGCTGCCGAGACCTGTGCGGGCAGTATATAATACATACGAGCCTATAACCCGCACAATAGGTAGATCGTTATTTATGTTGAATTTTATAACTAAATAGTTCAACAACTACTAATAAAATGTATATCAATATATAAAATGGAACAGGCATATATAAAAGAGTTCACTTTATTGATAAATGTTTTATGGTCAATTTACAAGATTAAAAATGTAATATATATATATATATATATATATATATATATATATTTATATATGATTGTTCAATTTAAAACAATGTAAAATAGATACAATTAGTATGAGACACGATTGTTCAATTAAGATTTTTTTCTAGATTTTTTTCCTCTTGGACAATGTAGCCTGAGATTTATGATCCTCTTCCTTTGTATTTGAGTTGACGTTGAGATCGATATCTACAGTAGTTTCCTGAAATAAAGTTAATATTGTTAATAAATGTCTATGTATAAAATATTTTAATTATTATATTTCTAGTAAAGTATAATATAGTGGTCTACTGTTCAACAAATGATAAATGATTTAACACCTTAACAAATGATAAATGATGTTAAATATAAGTTCACATCAATTCTACGAAAAAACAAATTATATTATAGGTCATAGAGCATAATTTACTCACTAGACTCTCAAACTCACATTTGCCTAACCAACAAAAGCTAATGCATATCAATAGCCAATAAGTAGTAAATATCGAAAGGGAAAAAATGGATTAAAACTAAATGGTGCAGAATGTGTTTAATCATGACCCAATTAAATATCTAGATATAAAGGATCATATCCAACTACAATGGTCATGGTTATCCTTCACAAACTGCATACAGGAAACATAGCAAAAGCACCACTCTACCATTTCTGAGATTGTGTTAGTACAGCCAGCGCTTTAATTATAGGAATGAAAATTGAATTTTTATAGAGAAAATAACAAATTTCTCCACTGTAATTGCTGAGTATGATGGAAATGAATGTCATCCTAATAGAAACTAAACAGTTCAAGGGAAGACAATAAAAAATCTAGAGAAACGGGCTTGTCACTTACCATTGTAAGTGCAAGACTTCACCACTCTACCAACATCTATGAAGTCAAATAGAATCTAAAGACTATTTAAATGTTACAAAAACTTTCTTTAAATTTTTTTTTGGGAAAATACTTCATATAGAGAAGTCTCATTCCTAACAATTTAAATTGGAGGGCATCTTTTACAATCTTCTAAAAATGGACTGAAACTGGAATGGTATATGCTTTCTTTGAAACATATCCCAGTTATTGCACTCTGTGGTATGAGAAAATTACATATACAACCGTATATGAACCTTTAACACTACTCAAGTCCAACTAATCATCCTCACCACAACAGTTCATAATGTTTGTTCGGATCATCATTTTAATCTGGCAGGTTAATTTTACATTGTGTACGATAGTAATAATCATAAAGACCCAGGATAGATTTCACCCATCAATATAAAAATGTTTAAGGAATACATAAGAAATTGGAGGAGACAATTCATAGACATTGTTGATTTCACTCTTCCTACTTGTTCAGCTAAGTTATGACATTAAATAACTTGCATATGACATTAGTTTAAGATTATGAAATTAGCTATAGCAATCTGATGAAACATCCAAAGTTCTAAACTTTTAACTAACCTATACAATATCATATTTTGAATGGAGAATGTGGATTATGGAGGCTCACATGTACAAAACAAACCAATAAAGTCTCATGCATTTAATTTAGAAAAACATATCCAGCTAGATCAAGAATTCCTGTTAAATACTAGATTAGTGAACAAAACTCACCAGATTATAAGTTTACAAAGCCTCTCACACACGCAAAGCAAAACTCTTAACGATTAGTTCTTCAAACTAAAGCCTTTTTACACTTGATTGTGTGCAGATGGTGGTTTAGGTGACATAAAAAATTAATTTCAAATCCAAATCATAATTAGCATTGTCTCCAGTGTATGGTACCAACGTATTTAGACCTAATCCTTTACAATGAGAATGACGTCAGAAATCACTAACTGTTACATGAGAATGCAATTTCTGTTAAATCTTTCAAAACCTAGAAGTCAATGTTTGGCTACAACCTCACAAAGAGATTAAAAGATTAAAACTTTTGTTGGAAATCAAGCTTTAGATGGAATCTATGTAAAAATGGGTTAGTTGAAAGGTACATTTTCATCGAAATTGAACTCCTCCTTGGCGAGAAGGAGCTCTTTTCTATGGGGTTGGGACCACTGAGAGGGAAGCAGCAATGACATTTGAATCGTCCTCGTCGACCACTGGTACTGCATCATGAATGCCAGGAATTGCAACATTTTTCCTTTTCCATTGTGGGGCAATATGAATCTCTTTTCCATTTAGATAAGTTTTATTCTTTTTCCACCCAACCCCCAATGGTTTCCTTTTTAGTTTCTCCCAAAGTTTTTCTCTCCCAGTGCCACTTCAATTTTTCAACTCCCTAAAGAATTTTCTCTTGCAGATCGCTCAATCCCCTTCTCCCTGTCGTGCATCATCGTTGTCGTCGGCTACCTTCGTCACGTAGGTAAGCCTTCGTATGCCCATCCATACCTCTTTTTCCATGATTGTTGGATAGAAGCATAATGCTGGCTACGGGGTTCCTCTCCCGTCGATGTTCGAGTACTTTAGCGGCCTTCATGAGCGTATCGTTCAGGCAAGTTTCGTTTCCGATACAACCCATAGCCTCAAAGATCTTTCTCGTCGATCTCCGACCTTTTGCAGAGTAGAGGCGAGGATGAGATGAGTTCAAAGATTCAAGATATGTTGCTTTTAAGGAAGTTGACAGAGAAAGATGATGATGACTCCGAGAAGGATGGGTTCTTTAAGCGGCTTTTGAGGGACAACAGAGGTGGTGATGAGGAGTTGACGTCAAGTTCTGATTTGTATCATTGCACCCCTTGACTATTTGTTTTGAAGCATGTCGACAAATCATTGCACGGTTTGCAACTTTGCAAATCACCGCTTGACTTGCATTTAATGGTTTGTTGGTTTGTAAGGTGTACAAATAAAACTTGGCTTTGCAGTTAAGTCAAATAGTGCGAGCTGAATCTCAAGTCATCAATTAAAAATTTGGCTTTTATATAATTAAATAGATATCATAAATAAAATGAATTTCTACATTCTACTCACCATTTTGATTTCTTAGAAAAAATTAGCCTGTTTGTTTGCTGTAATCAAATGAAAAGATTCATGAATACAAGAACTTCCTCCTATGGATCCATCTTTTCTCTATAAGAACTACCAGCCATATGGTCCTCCAGTCCTCCTCATTATTTATTGATATACATAAATATATATATATATATATATATATATATATATATATATATATGACAATGTTAAGAGGGCGCCCAGCTTTTATCGTAGGGTGTGCCCTAGTGTATTTCAAACTTTATTTTTTCATTTTCTTGTAAGTATTTTTTTCTATCCTTAATCATAAAAAAATTAAAAAATATATAATCTCACTAATTTTCACTTTCTTAACTATTAAGGAAAAAAAATTAAAATGCTCGAGAGGTAACTTTGAGCTGTATCATTGAAGGGGCAAAGTAACATTTTCTATTATATATAATGAAAAATGATATTTGCAGTTTTAGATTATATAAGTTTCATGCACTTCTTTTAAAAAAAATGGATAAATTTAGAATCTTTATAAAAAATTATTTTTTTAATAATAGACCCTATTTTTTTTCAGTTGGATTATGCAGTTCTTGTACAATCAAAGATTGTATTTAACATATTTTAAAATATTTTAAAAAACATCACATAAGAAAAAAGGTAAGGAAGATAATAGACTTGTGTATTTAGGCCCGGTTTGGCTATAAAAGTCCCCTAATTCATCTCATCTAATCATTATAATTTTCTCAAATTTTTACATAAAATAGAATAAATAATTCAACTTTTTTAAATTTTAAAATAATAATATTAAAAAAATAATATTATAATAATATTTTATTTAACTTTTTAAATTTTAAATTTTATCTAATCTGCACTATCAAAACCTCCTATCCATAGAGAGGAAACTCAAAGTGGTTGGGGTCCTAGCATAAATTATGATTGACCCAGCCCTGCTTGTTGCCAAAAACTCAACATCTTCTCGTTGCCAGCCCTGCTCGCTGACATCTTTTAAGGGTCGTTTGGATTCGGAGATGAGTTGAGATGAGTTGTGAATAGTAGTGAGATGAGTTGAGTTGAGATGGTTTTAACCTTTTTGAGATGAGATAGATGTGGATCCTACAAATTATTGTATAGTGTTTTTAATAAATTTGTTTTAGTTATAAATATATTTATTCCTTAAGTAATGATAATTTATAAATTACCTACCCAGCTTTTTTTTTTTATATATAATATATTTCATAATAATACTTTCCTAGATTATAATATTATAATTCTAACGGATTTTTTTTTTTGTAAAATATCAAATAATATTTGATCACTCAAAAGTGTTTTAAAAATGATTTTTAAATTGTTTAAAAAATCGTTAAATAATAATTTAACGACTAATATATATAAATAATTTTTATAAATAATTGTGCATAAAATGATTTTCCATGTTCAAGTACTAATGGTCATTTTGTCTAGCTCTCGTTAGTTTCAATTATGGTCAATGATAATAAATTAGAAAAATTACATCATTAAATTATAAAATCACTTTATTTAATAATTTTAGTTGTATAAAAATTACGTATCGACCAACCATTTATTAAAATAAATTTACGTATAGACCTTGTAAAATTAGCGACCATATTTTCTAAAGAAATTTGCTACCAACTTCCTCGTGTATGTAAATAAGTAATCTATTGCCGCACCAAAATCAAATTTATAATACGTTTGAATATGAAGTCCACCCTTATAATCCCAATATCTATTATATACATGTCAATGACCACCTCGAGCTTCCTACATAGCAATGACAATGTCATCCCTAATTGTAGCTATAGCTCGGGCTGATTCGACGGTCATGTCAGGATGACGTGTTGAAGCTGCGGCATCACTATATGCACAATCGCTTGGACTGAGCTTCCTATTTCTTCAGTCCTCGAACAACCAATCGTTGGGCGTCGTCGTTCTAATAAAATTATGTAACGTACAACATGCAATGATCAGATCCCCTTGCCGCGAAACTGAATAGCCAGGCATGAGTCTTAAAATTCTAAATCGTGATTTCAAGACCCTAAATGTACGTTCTACTACGTTACGAATGCATGAATGACAATGATTAAAATAATCCTTATACCCCCTAAATCCTCGCTGACCCTGACGGTCACTTCTATGATATATCTCATTGGGATAGGGGACATAAATCCCTGACTACATGGAAATGCTGAATCGACTAGATAATAATGACCTGTTACACATTAACAACAAAAAAATAAGTTATGTACCAACCATCCCCAGAGATGTAACAAAATAATTAATTAATATTAAATATTTACCCTTCAGAGGCATTGGAAATTGGTTGCGGCCCTAACTCAATGCATCGATGAATACGTGTGCATCATGCGAACTTCCCTCCCAACCTGTGTACAGGAATGTAAACTTCATGTCCAAATCACATACGCACAAGACGTTTTGGGCAACTCGCCCATGCCGGTTGTGGTATGCCTCGCACACCTCTGTAGGTACAACTGGGTTGATCATGGTCCCATCAATCACTCCAATACATCCCTGCAAACGAAGAACATAAACTAAGGAAGAGTACGTTCTAAGTTATTTTTTTTAACAAAAAAATTAAACATTATCATGTATTCTAATTTATTATGTACAATAAACAACTTACCTCAAACCAAGGATAACTTCTCGGGTTGTATGCGATTGTTGGGTGCACTCCGGATGTGTGAGTTGGGTAAATAAGATGTGTCTCAAGCCTACACAGGGCCTTCATAACGTTCGTTACGTGGGCGTTAATAGTTTGCGTTGAATGTTGAAACTGCTGCCCCACTGCCCGTTGTTCAACTCCACACACCACTACTGATGCGAACATGCCTAATTGTTCCTCGACAGTCAACCCTTTTCTAGTATCCTTCAAAAATCTATTGTTTCGTAACAAGCTGGATAATGCGCGGAAGGCATCAACCTCCATTCGAAATAACTCGCGACAATTCGTCGGATTCCCATTCAAAACTTCCATAATATATTGATGTCCCCGTAGGCCGATATTATGTTGTGGCCATGTAAGATGCTGTTGATATTCTCTACCGGCCCTCTCAAGAAATGCAACTATCTCAAGATCATTAGTTGCAAACTCATCTCTACTACTATAAGTCGAACCCCCATCAGAGAAGATGAGGTACTCCTAGAGGTTCATATCCATCAAGGAGCTTCCCGTTGACCAACCCTCATCATCCATGCGAAATAGCCCTCAATGGAATGTGTTGAATGAGCGGAATGCGATTTCTAAAACATCAAGTAAATAAACAAATTTCCAATCATGGATACAAGAATAGTGGGTTAAACTTCATTATAAACAATTTTCAAAAGCCAATGCACTTAAATCATAAAACTTGGGTCAATAGAGGGGAGTGGGCAGCTGAATCAATAGATGAATTATCATGCATAATCAAAAGATGTCTTAACCCTTATGATCTTCCACATCTACTTCATCTAAAATAACAAAAAGAAAATGATGAAAAAAGTAGCAGTACATAAACTCATCAAACTAATATATAATCATGTCATGAAAGGAATAAAGGACCGTCACGCACATAAAGTAAAATACAACAACAAAGTAGCCATCACGAAAATACAACTCATAAGAAAAGAAATTGTCTCACAATAAGATTAAGTAAAATACAGCTCATGCAATAAACTTTAACAACAACGTGCCCATTTGTCTCTCTCGGCAGCATCCAACGACAAGAAGAAAGTCCGCAAACTAGGGTTTAGTAATTTCTCATTGCAACAAACCAGTTGTTCACCCTCCAGTGGCGGGGAAAGCTCGCTAAGCAATGTTGCACATTGACTCATCGGATCGTAACCTCCATTGTTGAAGTCACTAGGCTGTGTTTCTTTGCTGCGCTTTGATGAACCCATACCTTCCAGATCCTCATACCGCTTACGTCACGTGATCTGTGTGTGTTTCACCTCCTCTGCAGCCTCACAAAGCTGTATCTCAAACTCGCTCACTTGCTTCCGTGATGAATGTGAAGCTGCATTGACTGAAGGTGACCCCATCCCTATCAAGTCAATAAAGTCATCATCTTCAACGTGCAATCCATGTGTATGTCGATTGCCAAATGCGGGAGGGCGTCGAGCTTGCATCTCCTCATCAAGGCGCCGTTCTTCGTCACTATCGGCGGGCAGCTGTGTTGACGCGTGTTGCATAGTCCCGTAGGCAACAGAAGCACCGAATATGGTGCATAGCTCCTCGTACCTTGGGTAACCGCCAATACGAAACCTCCCCCATTTATTTTTAACCTAACAATTACAGAATATACACACATGTTAATAATCTGATTGCTAGTGATCATAACTCATGTTGTTTGGTTAAATAGAGATGGTTAGTAAACTTATTTTTACCGTGATGGAATTTTCCCAGGTCTCATCGCTCGCAACTACTGTCTTCGTATCGGGATCCCAACTCATCCCGGTTTGACTCAATAGATCGGTAAACAAACGTTGCAAACCCTTCAACCTCGTAAGTTTGTCACGAACCTGGTTTGCGTCAAACACTTTTGGACCAATAGCGGTGAGCCGCTGAGCATAAACTCCATGCTCTCTATACGTGATCTTTCCACCCCTTAATCTACCGTGAAGGGCATCTTGGTAGAGCATATCAATGAATGTCTCCTCCATGTCATTGCCCCAAATCTCACGATCTCGGATCGTGTTTTCTGGATCATCCATTTGGAATAGCTAATCAAAAGAGAATATAACATAGACAAATAATAATGTTTGTAAAATATGCAACGTAACAGGCAATATGCCTTAGTATGAGTAATGATCCGCAATTAAATATGACACATACCTGCTAATATGGACAATGTCTACCATAGGAGCGTAAGTAGTACCGCTATGCGAACATGGAAGACGAAAGTTTATTAACAAAATTAAACTTAGTTCTATATATATATATATAAATAACACAACAAAGTATATATCATAAGCTATATATATATGTGGAAATTAATATCATAAACTTATTTTGCATTCTGGTCCAAACAATATTAAGACATATATAGTTCTATAATGTTGGAGTAATCATGTTGTATCAACTATAAGCTTAAAGCTGTTGTTATAATTACTATAACATTGGACAATGCGTTTTTTTAAAAAATAGAACAAAACAAAATAGGGTCCATGTTTGCTAGATTGTCCTACAAAAACAAAATAGTTGGAATGCCATAAGTTTCATGGCAAGCTGTCTTTCATACCTATATATATATATATATATATATATATATATATATATATATATATATATATATATATATATAAGCAAAATACAAACAAATTGTGCAAAGCATGACAAAACAGGGGAAAGAGCATCCCAACAAGAACTCATTACAATTATTTCAGAAATGCAAATACAAAATACAAACAAATGAAGGCTTTGGTCTTGGATTTCTTTGGACTAGTAGGGTATAGGTTTTATGCACTTGTGGTCCTGTTTCTCTCTTACATTAATGCCTGAAGCCATTTACTATGATGACTTTGTTTAAGAAATAAAACAATTTGGCATGTTTTCTGTTTGCAATACCCAGAAAATGCTCCTTTTGAGGCCCACACTTCCTTAAAGCTCTCTCTGTAACTTCTTTTTTGCCTTGGATCTAAAAAATTTGGTATTTTTTGGATCTAAAAACAATTTGGTATGTTTCATTATGCATTGTTAAATAATCTCATTATGCATCATGATTATTTGTTTTGAAACCAAAAAAAACAACACATCTAAACAACAAAATAGCTCTAATATGTTGGTAAACAGGTGACCATTATAAATGAAAATAAAAAATAACATGAAACTTAGCACTGTCGTACTCATCTAAACAGCTCTAATAATATGGATACACATTTATATCAAATTTGTAACCACTACAATAATAACGAGAAACGTAAAATTCATCTCCCAATTGGATTATCGTGATTTCATATTTGTGCATTGCATAGATAACGGCTAAAAAATTTGCAGATGAGTTAGATTCACATACTTGGAAGGACCGTGTGCTTGGAGCCGTGGTGGTGATAGAAATACCTCGTCGATGTTTATGGTAGGATCGACTTCTTGTGGTGCGGTGTTTGCAGATTTGTGGAAAAGTGATTTTCATTTCTGTCGGCGTTTGTGAATTTGTAATGCAAGGGGCTACGGTTATAGAATTTCTACACTGTTAAACGCTAATCTATGGTCAAAACCCTAGAGAAGTACTTCAAAGGCTACAAGTTAGGGGCTAGGGGAATCTCTGTAAAAGGACGGGAGAAGTGACGTCGTTCGATTACCAAGCAGTAGATGAAACCTAGCTTGAATGGAAGGGACTTATCTCTCACGTGATATCTTCATGGGTTGCCTTCACCGTGGGTCTTGAGATGCTTCTAATTGCTTGGGCTGCCAATAGTGTATTCATGCGTATGAAGACCAATCCCAAAATTTTGCAAGTGAGAGCTCCCTGACTCAATGCCGTGAAGTGGGCTGTGTTGGATGGTCCGACGTCAATGAGGGCAAGAGATGGGTTTGCAACAATGGTAAAGAGCTCTGCGTGGGTGCGTGAAGGGGGTGGGTGAAGGAGTGGGTGAGAGGGACATGGGTGTATTCATTTTGCCCGTGGGTTAACTTTACTTTCATTAGTATCGTCTGCTGAAATAGTTCTGAAATAAAGTAAAAAACAAAGTTGCAACGATCAGAAGAATAATTTGTTGTATTGGAAGATGGTTTTAAAAATACTTCAAAACACATCATCACACCGTTTGAATTGGAGAAGACTTTTACCGTATGAGATATGCTGAGATATTCTCAAGTCCTCTTCGAATCCAAACATCTCCTTAAGGTCTCCTAACATCCACGTAAATATAAAATATTCCACCCCATAAAGATTAAAAGGAAGTCTACCTTAATTTTAATTTTATTTTCCAAAAATACATTTATAGAGTAGTTTAGATTCAGAAATGAGTTAAGATGAGTTGGAATAAATTGAGATGATTTATGAATAGTATAATAAAATATTGTTAGAATATTATTTATTTATTATTATTATTATTATTTTGAAATTTGAAAATTTTGAAAAATTTATTATATTTATGTAAAAATTTAAAAAAATTGTAATGATCAGATGAGATGAGCTGAAATGAGTTGATGTGAGTTTTGAATTCAAACAAGACAGAGGTGTTTGAAGTACAAAATTCAGGATTTAACTGCTAAAAGAAAAGAGTCGTGCTAGCGTCTCGTCCAGTTTTGACCGTTGGATGTACCCGTTAGTTAAAGTTATTTATTTATTTATTTTTATATTCTTTTATTTTTTTACATTTGTTAATATATTTAAATATTTTTAAAAAGTAAAAAAATATACTAATACATTAAAAATCACTTTCTTAATCATTAAGTAAAAATAAAAAAATAAAAAAATAAAAAAATATATAAACGATCAAAATGAGAGAACAAACACAAATGACATACTAGCATTTTCTAAAAAAAAAAAAATATCTTAGTCAGCCGGCTTATAAGTGGCGTTCATTTCGTTTATTGAGAGTTG
The DNA here is from genome assembly GCA_029856935.1 of Cyclocarya paliurus. Taxonomy (NCBI): domain Eukaryota; kingdom Viridiplantae; phylum Streptophyta; class Magnoliopsida; order Fagales; family Juglandaceae; genus Cyclocarya; species Cyclocarya paliurus. Next base: position 8,565,406 of record JARVXP010000207.1, on the reverse strand, counting down.
AATTCTATGGTCTGTGATGGCCGATGGGTTACTACCATATACCAACGGATACAAAGAGAGGTTCAAAATTAGTAGTCGACACTACTTTGTGTAGATTATTTTTAATTGATTCAATTAAATCTAATTTCTAAACCAAATCTACTTTTTTGTTTTATTTATTTGCTAGGGAATCTTGTCAGTTTATTGAAACTTTTTATTCTATTTAATTATTTGATATTATGTATGAAAAAAAGGGAGAAGACAATCGATTTTTCTTTACCATCCAAAGAGAGGCCGAAGAGAGAAAGGAGGGTACTACGTAGTAGTCATAGTTCTCCGCTATAGATTAGCAACTGTTCCCACCCTTGATGTGGATTTTATCTATTTTTTTTAAACGCCAAAACGTTTTTTTTTTCTCGGCAACTTAACTATCTTCATTATATCACCAAAATACAAGTCTGGAACTAGTCCAAAGTCTGAAAACAAAATACTATCGAAACGTCGTTTTGAGGGAGAAGAAAGATGCATTTCGAATTTAGTAGCACCCCGCGTCGTTTTGAACCTCCTCTGCCCAGCACCCCGCATCGGCCCCTCCATCGGCCCAGCCTCACCCCACGACGCCCCTCCTTCTGTCTAGCGCTACCTCGTCGTTCGCTCCTCTGTCTGCCCAGCACCACCCCGTGTTTGCTCCTCCCTCTGCCTAGCCCCCTTTGGTCTGCAATTCGTGCTGAAGTGTGGTTGAGCTCTATTTTGCCGCCCTCAGCTTCGTAGGTAACTCCACTACCATTTTTCGTGCGAGTTGTTGTACTGTGAGGTGGTTTTTGAGTGGATGGGGGCTGCGGTGCAATGCTGTTTGAGGTCTGAGTTGGGTGCTACGGGGAAGTGAATTTCCGTTTGTTGCTATGAAATGGAGGCCGCGCTGGTGGCAGCGACGATGTCGTATGCTCCGAAGTGTAAACAAAGCATTTAAGTGTGATGATTAAAATTAAAGCAAAAGTCCACAACGGTCGAAAAACAAACAACATTACGGTGGAAAGGAGGGAAAGGAAATCACGAGGTGCATGTGGGGGAGTTGTCCGCACATGTGAGTAGTGGGAAAAAAAAACATAATCATGAGGTGCTCATAAGGAACCAAGTATTACAATTGGAGTATTGATACATACAATACATTTCACAACAATGTTATAAGATAAAGGTTTTTTTGTAAAGTAATGTTATTTTTATAAAATATTTTACAAAATTATCCCTCATTTAACATATTGTTGTGAAATGTGTTATGAAAAATATTATGTATAAATCATTTTCCTTACAATTGACGAGTGTAAAAATATGAAAACCCGTCTGCAACTTTTCTCTTTTGAAAATGAGAAATGATAACGAAAAGAGGTTTGATACGCATCCGCAACTGTTGCAACACACACTGCACACACCTTACGTGGCTTTTTTTCAACAAAACGTACGTTTTGATTCAAATAAAATCGGTGCGTATTTTTCTTTCCCATTCAAATTTTGCCTCCGTGAAACTCCCTCCTCCCTCGATAGCAACCCGCATCGTGTCACATTCCTCTGCCTAGTGCCACCCAGCGACGCCGTCTCTCCGTTCAGCGCCACCAAGCGACGCTCCTCGATCTGCTCAGCGCCGCCACTCCTCGCAAGCTCATTGAACGGAGCAAACCAAATTTAAATCCCGCGAAGACCCCCCTCCTCACTGGATTTCATCTTCCCATTCGAAATCTGTAGTTCCCTGGGTTCCTTGGGTTTCATCTCCCCATTCGAAATCTGCTATACAACCTCCTCACCAACCTCTTCTGTAAGGCTTCGTCGCATAGCTTGCGGTGTTGTTTCTCACCTCTCGTCTCCCGAATGGCCCCATCTGTGGTCGCCGACAGTGGCCTATTTCAAAAGAAGGGTTTGTGCTTTTCTCTCTTTCTCCCCATTCCGTTTCCATTTATCTAGTATTTTTTTGTGTTTTCATTTTCTCACCTACAAGCCTTCCACTGCACAGTTCAAATCATTCCCCCTATTTTCTTCACAGTTCATATTTTGGAAGAGTTAAAGCAAAACGAAAGTGCTCCTCTCATTATTTTCTAGGTTTTCTTTAGAGTGAGAAATTGCTCCAAATATTTGGTATTCGTAGCTCCATCTCACTTCAAATTCTTTATGGGTTCTCCCTTGCCTGAAATTTGGAGGTTGTGGAGTTGAGGCGTCCGAACAAGAAGCAGCAGCTTGAAAAGAGGAACCTTGCTTGCAGGCTTGCTTTTTTGGAGTCTCACTTGGCTTCTCTTGCTAAGGTTTCTGAGGTATTATCTACAACTATTCTTTGTAATGGAAGCATTTGGTGGCCTAATGCTTTGTCTGTTTGGTTACTGGGAAAATGTTACATAGGGAGCTTCAGTTGCGATGATTTCCTTTATTTTATATTAGGGATTCAGATATTCTAATTATATTATTTGATTTAGTTATGGTATTATCTTGATATGATTGATTTACATGAATTGTTAATTACTTTTTTTTGGAATATTCTGTCTTGTGTGCACGTTTCTTTGTGAGCAATAAATTTTGAGTAGTAGCGATGATGTGGAGTTTAGTAAAACTAAACTAAAACTTATGTGATTATTCTCTTGTAGTGGTGATTCCTCTATTTTTATTAAAAAAGAAAAAGAAAAGAAAGATGCTTCATCCAGAAACAGGCTTTTGTACTTCTGGAGACGGTACAAAGAGGTTGAAAACACATGTCTGGCATACGAAGTGGTTCATAATGTCAAAGCTTTGGGGTTTTTACCTTCCTTTGGGTTTGCAGGGCGGGTAATGCATTATTATTATTTGTTCTGTTTAATTGACTTTGAGAAATTTCATAGTCCATGAATTTGTTCTGTTATCATTTTGATAGACTTCATACTTTCATGTAAATTTTTTCCTTGGTTTATCAAATTTTTCTGGAGGAGCTTGAATCGGATGGATTGACAAAAATGTGTGTGCCTGCATGTTTTTTTTTTTTAAATCAGTTTGTGTATGTGTTTTAAGCTTCTTTTAGTTCTCTTCTGTATACGAGGGACAATGTGTCTAACTTTTACTAGCTCACTTAGATTTTAAATTGTATTATCATGTAGAGGAAGAGGTTCTAGGGCAGTCTTGAAGTGGTTTAAATAAGGGGTCCTTGTACATGACGCAAGCTATCATGTTGCTGTCCAATTGGACGGTCCTGAGGTAAACATGAATTCCTTTTAATTTTTTGCTTTTTTTTTTTATAGTTGAGAGTTTCTTTCCTCATTCTATTCAAATTGTTAGTTTAAAATAGACTCTTTGATTGAGGAAGCAACATCTTTGACCAGTTCTCATTAGAGTCGTTCAAACACCATGAGCCCAATAAAATTGTAGGGCAATTATATTCTATTGCGAGATTCATACTCTAATCTTTGGCGTATGCTTCTAGGATTCTTTAATGTCCATTCTAAAAATGGTGATGGCGCCTTCCCCTTCAGCTCTTTCTGAAGCTATTTCTCACTCTGTTATTTCTGGCTCCATATATGGAAGTGAGATGGTAGGTAATCTCATGAACCGCTCTCTCCTAAATAAGTATTACTTGAGGAATAAGATATATGAACTCCTTTTTCTTCGCAGCTTTGTCATGTTGGAGCACCTATTTCTCAGTCAATTGCTCCTGTAACCTATATTTGGCGATCTGTTTGCCAGGGGAGTGATGCTATGAATCATAATAGTGATGGAGGCATTAGTAAAGCTCGGAAGCTGATGGTGCTCTGGATTGAAAAAGTAAAGCTTGGAAGCTTGTAAGCTCGGCAGGATAAACTGAAGATGAACTGACTGAGTCACCAATTTTTTTCTGGCTTTGTAATGAAAATGAACTGACTGAGTGTAAATTTAGATATTTAATTGCTTGCATCCGTGCTTTACAGAATAGCAAAGCTTCAAGTTAGGATTCAAGAGATGGAATAAATTGAAAAGTATTTGTTAACATGTTGCATATTCGTCCTGCTGAGTGTCATTGGTTACATAATTTTTTTTTTCAAGTTGATTGCTTTACTTTTTCAAGTTGATTGGTTATATAGGCATCATTCTTCAGTCCTAATTTCTGTGCAATTTTGCAAGCATAGATCCAATATACAATAATCGTAATGTTACCAAAATTGACTATACAAATTTCATTGAAAAGTAAGGAACCAATCTAGAGCTAAGCTATTTTCATTACAAAACTTTTCATTGAAAGGTCATTACAAAGGTCACAACTTCAGAAGTACCATTACAATTGGTGCATTCAAAAATTTCCATCTACTCCATACAACGTACTATTTACATATTATTTATCTTAACCAAGCCAATATTCACATTTCCCATATTAGCTTCATTTTTCATCTCATCCTCTATTGAGATCTTGAGATTGAGCTATGGGTGTTGCAGACATTGCTGAACAGTTGGTTGCTTCTCTGGTGCAAAATTGAGAAGGGGCAAAGAAACTCTGCAAACTCCCCAGCATCATTCTCTGAAAAAAATTCACCCAAATCATCAAACTTTAATAGCCAAAAAAATTCTCAACTGCATGTATCAATAGTAATTCAATATATATATATATAGTAGTATCTTTCAATCCACTTGCCTTTGTGCCATCGACCAATTCAAATCTAGCTAGCATATTGGTAAAGACAAATTTCATTTTACAAAGGTAAGCATGCTAATATCGGGTCATGTTATTTCTCACTCCTATAACACCTGCCTAACACCAAATATGTCTTCCACTTCAACCTTGATTTGGGCTTTTTTTTTCTTTGTATATGCGTATATTAAACAGGTGTTGCACTTAAAAGAGTATAATTATAAATAGAATTTTCTGCATTTATCTTTTCCAGGATGAAGTTCTCTTTTCCCCTGGAAAAAAAACAATTTATTGTTGTAATTAAAAATATATCTTTGATCAAAATAGTTTCTTCAGAAGGGCAATCCTACAGCGCGACTACCAGGCACTCACAAATAGAGCTAGTTTAACTACCATCAAAGAAGATTGAACAAATTAACCCACCCCAACATGAATTATAATTCAATCTGAATTATAATTCGACATTCTATTAATATGAAGTATCATCTGAAACACACCAAGTTCTAAAAGAGATCTCCAACGGTAGATCAAGAGAATTTGGAACTCTTCCCATCTATGAACTCTCCCTTTCAAAAAAAGAAAAAAATATTAACTATAAAGCCCATATGCCATAAGAACAAAATCTGGATGCTAGAAACCTGAAAGAAGAAATTTATCTCAAGTTCAATATAACTTGAATGTTTCCCACCTTGAAAGAACTAAATATATGATGAATAATCCCGAAACAGTCCCCTTGCGCACATTTGTCAATTTTTATGCACCCTCAAAGACAAAGCCCAACAAACTATACTGCGTTTTTCTTACTTCTAAAGCTCTCCTTCAACAATGCAAATTTCTTCTTGCACTGGTTCACAACCTTCCCAGGAACCGCTGCTGCAACCCGTTCCCATCGTTGATTGGCTTCCTTTGGAAATGTTTTTAAAACCTTAACAGCATAGAAATTAGCTTACTCCGTCACTATAATGGGTTACAACAAACATGGGTTCACGATGAGGAAGGAACTGAGATCTGGACTGGACTGGACTGGGTTACAACGCAGGCACGGTTCCTCTACTGCAGATTTGGACTTACAGAGAGAGACAGAAGGAACCGAGACAGAGAGGAACACGATGAGGGGAAGGTTGTTTCAGTGGAGAGAGCCTTCCCCTAAAACAGATCTCTGACTTTTGTTCTCTTCCGTAGATCTCTGGATGCATGGTGGTCGAGAGGGATGAAGCACGCTACAGAAGAGGGAGGGTGGTCTCATCGCTGCAGAAGAGGGAGGGTCGACGGCTACACGGGAGGTGGAGGTGGGAGAGAGGATGGGTGACACGGCTCAAAGAAGAATTTCAAAATGGGTGAGAGAGGAACGGGCGATGGGGAGAAGGAGAAACGAGGGAAAAAAAATTGAAAAAAAAATGACTTATCTTTCCACGTAAGGTGTGGTTTGGCGGATGCCAAACAGTGGCTGACGCATAGAGTTTTCCTAACGAAAAATGCTACTTGCAACCGTCCTGGAGAACTCCTGCGGCATAATGTTAGACGTGGCAAAGCAACAAAATCGTTCGCATTTCCCTCGAAGACAGAAGGGGTAGGTTGGCCTCCTTCCCATTTCGCCCCCATCCCCACGAAAACTACTCTTCACTTTGTCTTCATTTCTTCGTCTTCTACATCCACACGAAGCCCCATTGTCCTCCACGAAGTCGCCGCCCCACGAAGTCGAAGCCCATTGCAGCCCAATCTTCGTCTTCTTCACAGTCAATCGTCGTGGTCTCCATGAACCCACGGAACCCACACGAACACCCGAAGTCACTGCTTTCGTCTTCTCTACCACTTCCCTTTCCTGTGCCCCTAGTCTTTTATTTCTCTATTTTTTTGGGTCTTTTTTTTTTTTTTTTCTTTTGTTGGGTGGAATATTTTGTAATTGTCACGGTGAATCAAGAGGTTAATGCCTATTAATATTATGTAGTGTAAATTTTCTTTCTGGTGATATAAAAAGTTTTGGTTATATCTATGGAGCATGATGATGGTAAAATGGCAGAGTGTAAATGGCGCAGAGCCCCCTATACGAATTGAAACCTCAGTTTCTGCAAAGTTTTAGCTGCACTGCCTTGTGAGCCAGTCTTGTTTGCTATGGCAAGTCTGAAGTGTTGCAAATAATGAGACCAAAAGTGAGAATACTCTTGCTATGTGAATAAACAATGTAAGCCCGTTGCTGACTTCACGGTGCTGCACTGTGGGATAAGCATTTCCCATTCATTATTGCATTAGTTCAAAGTTTTTTTTTTCCCAACTGCATTAGTTCAGAGTCGATTGAACTCTATAGTTTGTATTACGATTGCAGAAAACTGCCATTACAGAAAACATTTTTTCTTCGTTTTGTCAAGAAAGCACAATCATAATAAATTGAAAAGACTCGCTCATGTTTAAGTTCCTTTTGTGATGTTCACTTCCACCAAAAAGTTCACTTTTATTTTGTTCCTTGCGTGAGATCTCACTTAGTCCAGCAATAATTTTGTGACTTGAATCAGATCTTCAGACACCCACAAAGATACCCACACAAAGACGACGTAGAGCTCTTCCAGACCCGAAGACAACGACGACGGCAAAACAAATCTTCAGTCCAGACCCAGACCCAGACGCAATCTTCTCTTCTGACTTATGAATTTCCCTCCTTCCTATTTCGTCTGTTTTGTGATGTTTTCTCTCTCTTTATTCTTTTTCTTTCTTTCTTTTATTTAATATACGTGGCAAGCCGATTCCCCAATTGTTTGTAGCAGGTTTGAATGATAAAACAACTCCTTTACAATTTTTCTACAATCTTTTAATAAAATAATATTTTTTGAGATATTTATTTTAGTTTTGATTTTGATTTGATGTGTTTTGAAATTTGAATTTCCCTCCTTTCTATTTCGTTTGTTTTGTGATGTTTTCTTTCTCGCTTTTTTTTTTTTCTTTTATTTAATATACGTGGCAAGCCGATTCCCTGATTGCTTGTAGCATGATTGAATGATAAAACAACAACTCTACAATTTTTCTACAATCTTTCAATAAAATAATACTTTTTTGAGATATTTATTTTAGTTTTGATTTTGATTTGATGTGTTTTAAAATATGAATTTCCCTCATTCCTATTCGTCTATTTTGTGATGTTTTCTTTTTCTTTCTTCTTCTTCTTTTTCTTCTTTTTTTCTTTTATTTAATATATGTGGCAAGCCAATTTCCCGGTTGCTTGTAGAAGGATTGAATGATAAAACAACAGCTACTTTACAATTTTTCTACAATCTTTTAATAAAATAATATATTTTGAGATATTTATTTCAGTTTTGTTAATGTGTTTTGAAATCTGAATTTCCCTCCTTCCTATTTCGTCTGTTTTGTGATGTTTTCTTTTTATTTTATTATTTTTCTTTCTTTTATTTAATATACGTGACAAGCTGATTTCCCCGTTGCTTGTAGCAGGATTGAATGATAAAACAACAACCTCTTTACAATTTTTCTACAATCTTTCAATAAATAATATTTTTTGAGATATTTATTTTAGTTTGATTTTGATTTTGATTTGATGTGTTTTGAAATCTTAATTTCCCTTCTTCCTATTTCGTCTGTTTTGTGATGTTTTCTTTCTCTTTCTTCTTTCTTTTATTTAACATACGTGGCAAGGCAATTCTCCGATTACTTGTAGCAGGATTAAATAATAAAACAACAATTCTTTTATAATTTTTCTACAATCTTTTAATAAAATAATATTTTTTGAGATATTTATTTTAGTTTCAGTTTTAATTTGATGTATTTGAAATTTTAAAAAATATTTTTTTATTAATAAATTGTAAATAAAATATAATTAAATTATAAGACTATCATTACCCTTGAAAATTTAGGACCATGGGGCGCCGCGTCTGCTGAGTGCGTAGATCAGACGGTAAAAAGTCGTAGAAATGAAGCCTATCCAGACCTCTTAATACACGATGGGTTCGATGTGACATCAAATAGACAATAAACTGTTGGAACTTTCTGGCTGTACTCGTTTTGTTTTTGTTTTTAATGTTTAGTCATCGGCGCAATGGAAGGCAGGAGATAAATATCCAACATATAATCCACGATCGAATGGTCGGGAGAGATTGTTCAATCTACTCCTTGTGTAACTTTATTTCAACCATTTTGCTCATTCATCGAGCTATGTAAAAAGTCATATATTTGCTTAACACTGGTCATCCACAAATGCACACAAAATGTTCCCAACGTGTCGACCATTATTGTTTAAGTTTTTTTGTTTTTATATTTTTCAGCACTTTTTTATTTTTTGGATTTTTGTTTTTAATTTTATACATTTAGGGATTTTTGCATTAGTGATACCGTGATGTGAATCATGTGATGTCTCTAACAATTTATTAACGGAGTTTTTACAAAGGGATCAACGTAATCGATCCTACAATCATGGGGACTAAAGTTAGATTAAAAAAAAACAGAGCAATTTCATATGAAGTAATCAAATAAAAACAGTAGGAAAATAATATGACATGAAATTATCTTAGTCAAGAACTAAAATGCATAAAATAGTGAATAAAAATAAGATATTTTGAGATGAATGCTTGGCTCTCCAGTAATCGTATGGAGGCCTCCTGCCTTATATTTATAAACAATATAGTTGATTACAAGATAACAACCGAATGATCCTCACTTATCCATATATCTCTCTCCATATTTGAATTTACATATTGTATATCTTTAGGAGTGATCTTCTCGGATTTATGTTTATCTTTGAGTTTGACTTGGTCTGGAGTATTATCACTTACACTCCCCCTCAAGCAAAGCGGGGTAGCAACCATGTGAAGCTTGTTTTTGAGTAAAGTAAATCGCGGTGAAGGTAGAGGCTTTGTCAACACATTTCAACTTGATCCTTCCCGGAGATGAATTGGACATCCAACAACTTCTTTAACACTTATTCATGTACAAAATGATAGTCCAACTCTTTATGCTTGGTACGAACATGAAAAACTGGATTAGCTGTCAAATAGGTGGTGTCGATATTATCACACCAGAGAATAGGAGCATGGGGCTGAGAGATGCCAAGTTTACGGCAAAGAGATTGTAACCAAATGAGCTTAGCTATAGTATTTGCAATGGCTCGATACTTGGCTTCTGTACTAGATCGTACCATGGTGGTTTGTTTTTTGGAACTCCAAATCACAATATTATGACAAAAAAAGATGCAATAATTGCTGGTTAATTGCCAATCTTCAGGGGAACCTGCCTAATCTGCATCGGAATAGGCTATAAGCTGTGAAGTTTGACTTGGTCGGATAAGGATGCCATGATCAGCCGTGTGTTTCAGATAACACAATATGCGTTTTACTACTATCCAATGAACTATCATTGGTCGATACATAAATTGACAGACTAGGTTGTTAGCAAATGAAATGTCAGCTGTTGTTAATGATAAATACTGAAGTGCCCCAATTGTGCTTCTATAGAGTGTTTCATCTTCAAAGGCATCCCCATCAAATATGGTTAGATTATGAGTAGTGGACATTAGAGAAGCAACTGGTTTAGCATGAGTCATGTTTGTACGGTGCAGGACAATTTTTGGAGTTTTTGGCTGTTCAGTTTTGTAGAGATTTTGTTATTCTTGTTCAAATAGACAGCTAAGTCTTTAAGTAAAGTTAGGGATAAAATTGCACAATTGAAGGTGTTTTTAGTTTATTTTTTATTCATGTGATTGTTCTTTATTAATGCAAACTCTTGTTTATCATTATCTAATTATCAATGGTATTTTCTTATCTCCAAATAATCTTGGAATTGATTCCATTCATAGATTTAGTCACACTTTTTCTATAGAATGATTAAGATCTTTGATTATATTTGGATTAACTCATTGTCTTTATTGATTTAATTCTTTACTACAGTATTACTCACTGGGTATATTGTCGTCGCTAGGTTTTGTCAATAAGGATAAATCCGAGAAGATCACTCCTAGAGATATACAAAATATGAAATTCAAATATTGAGAGAGATATGGATAAGTGAGGATCATTCGGTTGTTATCTTGCTAACTTTGTGTTTGACTTGGTCTGGAGCATTATCACTTACAATGCAAATCTTTACTCTTTCCTCCCAATATATCACGTTAATAATATATTTGGACTTTAATTCATAGCAGAACGTAGTTAGTATAAATGCGTCAATATATAAGAATTCATAATAAACACGTTAATACTTGTTTGTATAATTAGTCAAGTCATTATCACGACGATTGAATATTTATTTCGGTTCTTAATCTGTCACTAAAATATAATGAAAAAAAATTTCAAGATAATCAAAGTCGAAGTTTTTCTTCTAAGTTGGTGAGAGGTAGAAAAAGAGATAGAAATTCATGAAAGGAAGGTCCCATTATTTATTGCTGGAGCACCCACGTCTTTGGAGTGCTACTCATCTGGTCTTCCTTGGCAGGGCACTAAAATTATATTTAGTGAGAAATTAGATAGATCAGATGGATATTGGCGCAATTACAGAGATGCTTTTGGTTTTGAAAGTGAGCCTGTTTTTGTTATAGCGACTGCTGTTCTTGGAGTTGGTAACGCAGAACACGCTGCTGCAGGGAACATTAATATTCGTGGTGGAAGAAAACTTGCTGAAATTCCAGCAGGTATTGTTCATATTCATTGAGGAGAAAATGCAATATTGTTCCTACCTAGCTTATTTATGCCTTTTATTTAAAAAAAATGAAATCAAAATAAGGATATGTTTAGATGACTCTGAGATTTATACTCATTTTTAGATATTTGGAGATATTCTTAACATGAAAACCGTTCTAATTCTCTCTTGCTTTGTCAAGGTTTCATCAACATTGATTGTGGCAGCAACGAAGATTACATTGACAAGACAACGGGTATTTCCTACGTGACAGACAAAGGATTTATAGATACTGGAGTAACTGAGACTGCATCCCCTTATTTATCTGCAAAATACGTACAACTGCTAAAGAACTTGAGAAGTTTTCCTCGAGGAAAAAGGAATTGTTACAGCCTGAGACCCGATCAAGGCAAAAACAATAAGTTCCTGATCAAGGCTAGATTCCTGTATGGAAATTACGATGGCCAAAACCAAGCTCCAGAATTCCACCTATATCTTGGGGTCAATAAATGGATGAGAGTGGAAAGAACGGATGCAATGAATTATGAGATTATTCACCTACTCTCAACGGATTACATCGATGTGTGTCTTGTGAACATTGGCCAAGGTGTACCCTTCATTTCAGCATTGGAACTACGACGTTTGGACAAGTCCATATATTCGATCACAGCGGGTGGGGCACTTGAAATGGTTGGCTGACTCGATGTTGGTAGCACTGGACCATTAATCAGGTGAATCAGTACTGGCCCTCATGCACTAGAAAATATATATAGAGTGATGCTAAATATAATATTATAGATTGGCAAGACTTCTACAATATATATTTTTAAGAAAATATGATTTTAGGTATGTCTCATCTCATAAACCTTTAAAAAACAAAATATGATTTTAGGTATGTCTTATCTTTTCATAAAGAGCCTGCGTAGAATGTACCCATTCTATAATTATATAAATAATTTTTCATAACTTATTTATGTACAATATAGTTTTGAAAGCATATATGTTTAAGTTAAGTCATATTTTGAATTATCTTATTATATTATTGTTAAATAAAAATGAATGCCATAAAGCAGCCATTAAGTCGAATTACCAAGTCTCCTCTAGTTTTTCTCTCTAGAAAACGGAGGGAATGAAAAACATTTATAACTAATTGTGAGGAAGAAGAGCGTGTGGCAGCCATGGAAGAGTCCTCTAATGGAGGTGTGAAGAAACTGGAAGCACAGTGGGAGAAGTTGAGGCTCTCGGAGGAGGAGAGGCTGGTGGTAGACATTGGAGAGGAAACTGAGAAGGAGGTATAAAAGTGTTGTGAGCGTAGTATCGTTGGAAAGATCTGGATGGATAGGGTGATTGGTAGGGAGATTTTATCAGCGACGATGGGGAAGATTAGGAGAATCAGTAAGCCAGCTGAATTCCGTGAGGCAGGTGAAAATAAATTTGTGATTTCCTTTCAAACCTTGGCTAATAAGTTACGGGTGCTTGACGACCGAAGGTGGTTTGGCAATCACCTATTTGCACTAAAGGTGTTTGAGGCTTTTGCCCAACCAAATGAGTGGAAGTTTGACAGTGAGGTGTTTTGGATTCAGATCCATAATTTGCCTATGATATGTATGACAAAGGAAAATGGGCATGTGATTGGTGAATCATTAGGGAGCTTGCTTGAGGTTGATGTTCCAGTAGATGGAATAGGGTGGGGGGAATTCTTAAGGGTGAGGGTAGAAATACCACTGAGAAGGGCTATGGTTAGAGGTAGATGGATTAAGGTGAATGGGCAAAATGTATGGGTTAACCTTAAATATGAGAAACCACCGAGGTTATGTTTTCAGTGTGGATGGTTGATTCTTGGGGAGAATGTCTGTGTGAGGGAGGGAGAGGGGCTCGGAAATGGGAAGATTGGGTAGGAGCAATTTGGTTCGTGGTTTAGAGCTGATGGGGGATTTAGAAGAAGAAATTTCGAGGGAGGGGGGGGGGGGAGGAGAGATTCGGTGAAAGGAAAGGGAACTATGGAGGACCTGATAGGGGCGAGGGGAGTGTATCTCAAAATGAGGCTGGGGGTGGGTCAGTTTCAAAGGGAAGTGGAGGTGAGGAGTCTGAGTCTAATGAGGTGAGGAAGAAGGGAGTTGAGAAGGATAGGGAGGAGGGGGATAGTATTAGGATCAAATGATGGTTAAGATACAAAATGAAGAGTATGAGTCCATTAATATCTTGTTAAAGGGGGGTGGGGATGTAGGAACATATATTGGGAGGGTGAAGATGGTGGGGGATTTTCCTGAGCAATCTGAGGGATCTTCTCATGAGGAGAGTGTGGAAGAAGAAAAGGTGAAGGTTAAAAAAACTTGGAAGAGGAGAGCAAAAGAGATGGGGGAAAAAGAAAGTTATGGGCTAAACTTAGTGGGAGGAAAAAGGGTGATGGACAAAGAAGGGGAAGAGGTGGAAGGAGAAGGTGATTGGAGTAAGAAGCTGAGGAAAGGCTCAAAAGAAAGTGATACTCTACTACTGTTGGCAGGTGCTGCTTGGCAGCCCTGCCCAGACCAATGAAGGCCCTAAGTTAGAACTGTTGAGGGCTTGCTGCTGAGGGCTTGGCAACCCTCGGATAGTTTAGATCCTTTGCAAGCTTATAAAAGATAAGTTGCCAGATTTTGTTTTCATTATGGAAACAAAATTGAGATCTTCTAAAGTTGAAAAGATACAAAGGATGTTGGGTTTTGAAGGCTACATGATAGTGGAACTGAGAGGTTTGAGTGATGGTTTGCTAATGTTGTGGAAGGATGTAGAGGAGGTGGAATTGCTGAATTTTTCTTAATGGCACATAAGTCTTTGGGTGAAGAGTCGAGGGGACAATCATAAGTGGCTTTTGATTGGTTTTTATGGGCATCTAGAAGCTACAAAAAGGAAGGGTTCCTGGGAACTCTTACAACTGTTGAAACTTTCATCTAAGGTGGGCTGGTGTGTACTTGGGGACTTTAATGAGTTGGCCTCTCAAGATGAAAAATGGGGGGAAATGAGAGGAGGGAGAGCCAGATGGAGAATTTTTGAAATGCTCTATCTATTGGAGGCTTGAGTGACATTGGATGGAAGGGAGTTAAATTTACTTGGAGCAATAGTCACACTGATGGCTCCTTTGTAAAAGAAAGGCTAGATAGAGTTGTTGTAACCAAGTTTGGAGAAGGCTCTTTAATAGAGTTCAGGTAGAATCTGTAATTGCATGGAGTTCTGACCACTTACCCATTCTGCTTTCTTGCTCAAATGATAGTTCTTTTAATGGAAAAAAAGAGAGACTTTTTCGTTATGAAATGTGTTGGGATAAAGAAGGGGAGTGTGGGGAAACTGTAAAAGAGGGGTGGAAGAGGAATGAGGGGTTGAGAGGAAACATGTTAAATGTTTAGAAAAATCTTAATTCATGCAGGTAGGCCCTCAAAAAATGGTCTTCAGGTAGGGACTGGAGGAAAGGGGCTGAGATCAAGTCTCATTCTGAAAAATTAAAAGCACTAAAAGAAGAGGAGGGGCCTAATAATGTTGATGAAATAAGGAAGGTTAGTAGAGCATTGGATGGGTTGTTGGAGCAGGAAAATAATTGGTGGAAGCAAAGAGCCAAGGCTCACCAGTTGCAACTAGGGGACCATAATACAAAATTCTTACATGTTTGTGCAAGCCAAAGGAAAAGAAAGAATACCATTACTGAAATTATTGATGTGCAGGGGTGTACTCTAAAGAAGCATGAAGACATTGAAGGGGCTTTGGGGAATATTTTACAAAAGTTTACACCTATAGTAGCCCTACTGAAGCTAATATTGAAGAGTGTATATCTCATCTTGAGCCAAAGATTTCTAGTAAAATGAGAAAGGGACTTGAAGGAACCTTTAGAAGGGAAGAGGTGGAAAGGGCTCTAAAGCAAATGTCACCATGGAAATCCCCTGGTCCTAATGGATTTGGGGCTGGATTCTATTAGAGGCATTGGGACTTCATTAGTATGGACATTGGTGAAGTTGTGCTGGAATTTCTAAATGGGGGACCTATGGTGACAGGTTTAAATCATACATTCATAGCATTGGTACCAAAAGTGAAGATGCTGAAGACTGTGATGGAATTCAGGCCAATCAACCTATGTAATGTTCTGTATAAGTTGATTTCAAAGGTTCTTGCTAATCGAGTAAAGAAGGTATTGCATGCTGTCATTTCACAAACTCAAAGTGCTTTCATTTCTGATAGGCTTATAACATATAATATCATAGTTGCATTTGAGTTGCTACACTGAATGCAGTCAAAGCATAAGGGAAAATCTGGTAGCATGGTTGTAAAAATTGACATGTCTAAGGCCTATGACAGAGTTGAGTAGCCATTTCTGAAGGCCATACTGAGAAGATTGGGTTTTGGGGAGAAGATCACAAGGCTACTTATGTTATGTGTACAAACTGTCAGATATTCAATGGTGGCTAATAGAAAGCCTGGAAAGCAAATTATCTCTTCGAGGGGATTAAGACAGGGAGATCCCCTATCTCCCTATCTTTTTCTTATTTGTGCTGATTGCTTAAGCCATCTGTTCAAGAAAGCTGAGAGGGAAGGGGTGATCAAGGGTGTAGCAGCTATAAGGGGTGGTTTAAGGGTCAATCATTTGCTGTTTGCAGATGATTGTGTGATTTTTGGGGAGGCAACATTTGAGGAATGGAGGAATATGTATGCTATTCTCGAGTATTATGAAAAGGCCTCAGGGCAAAAATTAAATAAACATAAGACCTCTATTTTCTTTAGCAAAAACACGAAGGCAAGTGTGAGAGATGAGATCTTCAAGGAAGCTGGGTCCTTTGTCTGTGATAGATATGAGAAGTACCTTGGTTTGCCAGCTATTGTTGGTAGATCTAAGTAGAATGCATTGAGGGGGCTCAAAGAAAGGGTATGGAATAGGGTTCAAAACTGGAAAAATGTTTTCATCTCAAAAGCTGGGAAGGAAGTCCTTATAAAGGCTGTTTTACAAGCTATTCCCACATATACTATGAGTGTATTCAAACTGCCTCAAAGATTATGTGGAGAAATTGAGCAACTCTTTGCAAAGTTTTGGTGGGTTCAGCACAAAAAGGAGAATGTAATTCATTGGTGGAAATGGAGTAGATTGGGGCTGGATAAGTATTATGGTGGATTGGGTTTCAGAATACTTGAGGATTTTAATTTGGCTATGCTAGCCAAGGAAGGGTGGAGAATGCTAAAAGACTCTGATTCTCTGGTTGCCAGAATTTTTAAGGAGAAATATTTTAGAGATACATCCTTACTTGATGCCTCATTGGGGTAAATTTCCCTATTTCATATGGAGGAGTGTGTGGTTTGCTTTGGGGGTGATTAGGAGTGGCTTGAGATGGAGGGTGGGAAATGGTGAATCCATTAAAATATGCGGTAAAAAATGGCTGCCAAAACCTATGATTGGGTGTGTTCAAACTAAAGTGAATGGGCTTAATGTTGATGCTAGTGTGAGTGCTTTGATTGATGAATCTGTCAAAGGGTGGAAGGTGGATGTGGTGAGGCAAATTGTTGATGAGGAAGAAGCTGAATTGATACTGTCAATGCCTATTAGCCCCATGAGTGTAGATGATAGACTTATCTGGGACCTAACTAAAGATGGGAAGTTTTCAGTTAGGAGTGCCTATCATATGCAGCAACAAGTTAGGAGACAAAAGGAGGGAAACACATTAGAAGGAAGTAGAGAGGATGTTATATGGAAGCAAATATGGAAGTTGGGATTTCCAGGGGTTGTAAAACATTTTCTTTGGAAATTGGCAAATAATATTTTGCCTACAAAGCTAAATCTATATTAGAGAAGGATTGTAAAGGATGCTATGTGTCCAATTTGTCTGATTGAAAAAGAATCTGTTATGCATTCTATATGGTGGTGTTCAACAGCCTCTGATGTTTGGGTTGAGAGTGGTAGTCCTATATAGAAATGGAGAGTGGGTATGGAGAGCTTTCCTCAGCTGTGGCAGGAAGTATACAGCAAACTTACAAATGAAAATATAGAGAAAATGACTATGATAATGAGGAACATATGGCATAGAAGAAATAAGGTGGTTTTTGACAATAAATTTGCAAATCTTGCTAGTGTTGTACATATGTAATTAGGATATGAGGACTTCAAACTGGCATGAGGAAGGAAAGGGGGTGAAGTGAACCAGGCTGCTGCTAGTGCTGGTATTAGTAGAGGCTTGGGATGGAAAAAACCAGAGGGCTTGAAACTGAAAGTAAATTTCGATGCTGCTATAAAAGTGTCCTTAAAAAAATTGAGTATTGGAGTGATCATCAAAGACTGTAGGGGTGAGGTTTATGCTTTAGCATGTGTTACAAGAAAGTTAAACTATAGAATGTACTACTATGTGGGAGGCCATGGTTCTCTGTGAAGAGCTCGGGCTAGGTGATGTTATCTTTGAAGGGGATGCGAAAGGTGTTATTGATGCTGTGAATAATGGGGAGGAGGATGAATCCAGCTATGGTCACTTGGTAGAGAGTTTGCAGAGAAACTGAGCTGCTATTCAAAGTGGGAGACAAGATTTATTCATAGAGAAAGCAATGAGGTTGCTCATCAACTAGCAAAATTGGCTGTACATGGTGATAAGGAAAGGTATTGGGTAGAGGAGGGCCCTGAGGCCATTAAAAATCAGCTGAGTATAGATAAGATGTATACAGTTTTTGTTACAAGTTAAAAATGAATACAATGAGGTTTTTTTTTTTTTTTAAAAGAAAAAAGAAGTCAAATTACCATCATATAATGAATGCTCTTCAATAAGCAGTCAATTAACTAACGCCCTTAACTTGTGTTTTGTGGTATTATATATGATATGATACTTGGTCCTGAGTTTGCCTCCTCAAAGTTACTATTCCGATATTTTATTTTATTTTTTTACTATGTAATTTTGAAGATAGACTATTTATATTCTCTCATGAAGCTACCTACCTGATAATTATTAATTATCCCATTATAAATATTAAATTAAATTTACCAAATAAAAAATTAATATATCTAAGTAGGTTTCTAATTTTATTTAAAAGTAAGTTGTTAAATGAAAATATTGTCTTTAATTAAGTAACTAATTTTGTTTAAGTAACTAATTTTGTGTAAAAACATTTGTGCGAATTAGTTATCCAATCAATGTATATGATCACTACTGGTGGCCTGATCAACGAGATTGGATCCAAGTTTCCTCCGACTCCACCATCTACACCCACAGCACTGATAATGCTTATGAATTACCAGCTCAAGTGTTAAAGACGGCTTCCAAAACACAGAACGCGAGCATTCCATTGCAAGTTTCCTGGACCCCGCACGACACACTTTCTAAATATTATGTTTACCTTCACTTTGCTGAGATAGAGAAACTCGAACCTGGCCAGCAGAGGGAATTGACAATTGACTTGAACGGTGAGCGCAATCTCGCAGAATCTGTTAAACTTGATTATCTAAATCCACTCACAATAGTCCAAGATGATCCGCCAATTAGCGGTACTGGCGGGACACTATACTTCTCAATAAGAGCGGCTCAAGGGACTACGATTCCTCCAACACTCAACACCTATGAGATTTATCGGTTCGTAGGGCTACCAAATAAACCAACTTCCCCAGATGATGGTATGCTTTCTTTCTTCACTTTTTTATTTTCCTTGTCTGGATTATATTTGTGTTGTGCGTATGTGAGGCCGGAGTTGATCACATGGGCCGGAGAGTTGGCTCAAGAAGTACACGAAATGCACCAGTACCACTAGCATCCATTTGGTGTCCCTTCGTGATGGGTGCGGTGCAACTCTTCCAAGATCACGGCCTTTAATTTAGTGGTTGCAACTCAAATAGTTGCATCCCTTTGCTGTGAACTGATACTCCTCCCATGGGAAACTTTTAACCATGGGAGAATTACATGCATGGGTTGCACACTATTATGCTTTTTTGGTACTTCTTTATGGTTTTTTCTTTTTTTCATCTCAAGTTCTCCCTCCTATGTCTCTCCCACTTTATATTTTTCAATCATTTTCTATTGATTCTTGTTTTCCATCAAAAACTTAAGTTACTGCTATGCTGGAGATCTAGACCCAGTACAGCGTGACTAAAAACTCGCAAGGCGATCCGTGTGTCCCAAGTGATTATTCATGGGAAGGTTTAAACTGCAATAATGACAATCCATCAAGGGTCATCTCATTGTGAGTGCACTTCCGAAACATTAAATTTCTGTCAAACTTTCATTATGAACGAAACTTCAAACAGATAGTGACTCCCTGCTTATTGCATGAGTAATTTTTTTTTCTTGGATTGCAACTTATCTTTGAACATTGGCAATAACTTTTCCATGTTTCATAATTGCAAGCAGGAACTTGAGCTCAAGCAACTTGACAGGG
This sequence comes from Cyclocarya paliurus, assembly GCA_029856935.1. Classification (NCBI taxonomy): domain Eukaryota; kingdom Viridiplantae; phylum Streptophyta; class Magnoliopsida; order Fagales; family Juglandaceae; genus Cyclocarya; species Cyclocarya paliurus. The sequence goes on along the minus strand of JARVXP010000207.1, from coordinate 8,545,845 downwards.
TAAATTGCAACTTCATTCTCTAAACTCGAACTAATCCAGTCCTTGTGAGTCTTATTTGAACTGTGATAGATATTTAATTGGCATTCAGTTTCTTAATATTGTGAAAAACGATGACAATAACGTAAAAGTAAACACACACAAGAAGCAATCACACACGACACAATGATTTACGTGGTTCAGAAAATTGCCTATGTCCACTAGAACTGTAGAAGATTTTTATTTCTTGAGCAATCACAATACAATAGTTTGGGTGACTACTATTCACAAATGTACGGCCACAAGTCAGAAACAAGCATATTTATACTTCATGCGGTGGAAACCCTAATTTTAGCAGAAGTAGTGATGTTCGCTCGAGCAGCGTGTCGAGTGAACCTGTTCCTCTCATTAGCTTGAGCCACGAGTCGAGCGGATCTTCGAGCGACTTTCTCTGTCTTCCCTCCGCTCGAGCGATCTGTCAAGCGGTAGTCAAGCGAACCTCACTGACTTGCCTTCGCTTGAGCTATCTGTCGAGCGGTGTTCGAGCGGACCTCTCTGACTTGCTTCGCTTGAGCGGCTTGAGACTCCGCTCAAGCGGTGGACCAGTTTCCACATACTCAACACTTCTCCCACTTGGAGACTGGTACACTCATAGTATCGCCCTCTGTCTCAAACATGATATCCTCCACCTCTACAACTCACTGCCCCTGTCTTCACGCTAGAAGACTAACTGAAGTTGCACACAACTTCTGTTTCTAAAGTGTAACGCCCTTTGTCAACATATCAATAGGGTTCTTACTTCCATAAATTTTCTCTAACAACAACTGTCCGTCATCTAACAATGACCATATAAAGTGATACCTAATTTGAATGTGCTTAGTCTTGGAATGAAACACTGGGTTCTTGGCAAGGAATATGGCATTCTGATTGTTACTTTAGAGAGTGCCCTTTTTCTGATTATTTTTACCCAATTCCTCCAAGAAGCCCTGTAGCCAAATCATCTCATTTGCAGCTTCTGAAACTACAATGTACTTAGCTTCTGTTGTCGACAAAGAAACTGTCTTCTGTAGATTAGAACCCTATGAACTGCAGTACTACCCAGGGTGTAAACAAACCCTGTGGTACTCTTTCTGCTATCAGTATCTCCAGCTAAATTAGCATCAATATAGCCCTATACCTTTAAGTCCTGTCCTGAGAAATACAAGCATGTTTCTGAGGAGCCTTTTAGGTACATCAGAATCTACTTCACTGCTTCCCAATGTTGCTTTCCCGAATTACTCATGTATCTATTCACAACTCCCACTACATGGGCAATATCTGGTCTAGTGCAAACCATAACATACATAAGTGAACCAATAGCTAAGGCATAAGGAACCTTACTTATGTAATCTTGTTCCTCTTCTGACTTTGGTGACTGATCCTTGCTGAGTCTAAAGTGACTGCCCAAGGGTGTGCCAACTGGTTTGGTCTTATCCATATTGAACCTGCTGAGTACCTTTTTTACATACTCAGCCTGTGTGAGTCTCAAAGTGCCTCTGACTCTGTCTTTGACAATTCTCATGCCAAGGATTTGCTTTGCAGCTCCCAAATCCTTCATTGCAAAATGCTCTGACATCTGCTTCTTCAGATTATTGATCTCATCAATACTAGCCCCTGTAACAAGCATGTCATCCACATATAGCAAAAAAATAATGTAAGAATTGTCAAAATGCTTGACATAGCAACAGTGATCTGCTTGACATTTGATGTACCCTGCACTGCACATAAAGCTGTCAAATTTCTTGTACCACTGTCTGGGAGTTTGTTTTAGGTCATACAAACTTTTATTCAGTTTGCAAACTGAATCTTCCTTTTCCTGTACCACAAATCCCTTAGGTTGATGCATGTAGATGTCTTCTTCAAGGTCTCCATGAAGAAAAGCTGTCTTCACATCTAACTGCTCAAGAAATAAATTTTCAGTGGCAACCATAGCCAAAACTAACCTGATGGTTGCAATATTTACCACAGGAGAAAAAATCTCAGAGTAATCAATACCTAGCTTTTGCTGAAAGTCTTTTACAACAAGTTTGGCCATGTACCTCTTACTGCCACTATCCTCAGTTTTCACCCGGTACACCCATTTGTTATGTAATGCATTCTTCTTTGATGGAAGTTTTGTCAACTCCTATGTTTGATTCCCTAACAAGGAATCCATCTCATCTTTCATGGCTAGTTCCCACTTGCTAGAATGTTCATCTTGCAAAATTTTCTCATAGGTCTGCGATTCTCTATCATCAGTCAACAAAATGTAATTCAAAGTAGGTGAGAAACGATGTGGAGGACGAATAGTCCTAATTGACTTACGAACTGCAGCTATAGGAGTGGACGGCTCTGGATATGACTGCAGAATGATAGGAGTGGGTGTACTGGACCCACTCTCCCTATCACTCACATCTCTGCACCACACTGTGACCTCTGGTAGATTATCCAGTCTCACAAAATTAGACTCCTGAGGAGCTGCTTCAGCAACTGTACTCGTCTTGTTCTTGTACACAATCTTCTCATTGAAAATCACATTCCTCCTTCTTATAATCTTCCAACCCAGATCGTCCCAGAAACGATAGCCAAATGCCTCGTCTCCATAGCCAATGAAATAACACTTCCTTAACTTAGCTTCAAGTTTACTACGAGCATTAGAATCAATAAGAACATAAGAAAGACAACCAAAAGTTTTAAGGTGAGAAAATTTGACCTCTTTCCCGCTCCAAGCCTCCTCAGGCAATCAGCAATCTAACGGAACTGATGGCCCTCTGTTTATCAAGTAGACGACAGTGCTAACTGCATCTGCCTAGAAAGTAAGTGGTAACCCAGTATGCAGCCTCATGTTTCTAGCACGCTCATTTATGGTTTTGTTCAAATGTTCAGCAACTCCATTTTGCTGTGGTGTCCCAGGAATGGTCTTCTCCATTCTGATACCCTGAGTCGCATAATACTCATTGAATCCACTATCAATGTACTCACCACCGTTGCCAGACCTCAAGCATTTCAGCTTCAAGTTTGTCTCTATCTCAACCAAGGCCTTCCAATTTTTGAACACATTAAATACATAAGATTTATACTTCAAAAAATAAACCCATACCTTCCTGCTGTGGTCATCAATGAACATGACATAGTAACGAGAACCTCCAAGGGATGCCACTGAGGAAGGTCCCCACACATCTGTGTGCACAAGATCCAATTTTTCTATCTTCAGTGTTCTATCATTTTTCAAGAAACTGACCTTCTTTTATTTTCCCATAATGCAACTCTCACATATACTGAGATCAACTGACTTCAGTTCTGGTAGCTTGCCTCTAGAAAGAAGTTCATTCATGCCCTTCTGACTTATATGACCAAGCCTGCAATGCCAAAAATCTGCTATGCTCTCTGCAACGGTAGTAGCAATAGTATTATTCAAACCAGTAGTCATATAGAGTGTACTAGTTTTCTTATCCCAAGCTAGTACCAATGCCCATTTGGTGACCTTCCAGGTGCTATCTGAGAACACCACTGAATGACCACAATCATCAAGCTGCCCAACAGAAATGGGGTTCTTCTTCAACTTAGAAATATATCTGACCTTCTGTAAGGTCCATTTGTTTTTGTTAGAGAGTGCAATATCAACATCTCCCATCCTCACTACGTTTAAAGCCTCCCAATCAGCCACGTACACCTTCCCAAAATCACCTGCAACATAGTTTTTCATTAACTCCCAATGGGAAGATGTATGGAAGAAGCCTCTGAATCCAATACCCAGTCTTCAACTGGACTATGAACTGCAATCAATAGCATCCTGTACTTCTTTAGTTACCACATTAGCACTATCGTTATCGGTCTTCTTGAAATTTTTGCAGTTCTTCTTTATGTGGCCAATCTTGCCACAATTCCAACAAGTTGCTTGCTGACCAGACCTTGACTTGCTCTTGCCCCTGTTCCTTGATTTTGATCTGTCTCTATTTGAATTCCTGCCTTGTGTTCTTCTTTGAGAGTCAACATTCAGTGCTGAATTCGAACCTGAGGTTTCGCCTGAATCTCTCCTGCGTACCTCCTCAGCCAAAATCAAGTCACGAATATCATCATAATTCAACTTTGATTTACCGACAGAATTACTGACAGCCATTCTCATGGCCTCCCAACTATTTGGCAGTGATGCCAATAGTATTAGTGCACGTATCTCATCATCAAACTCAATTTCAATAGACGACAATTGATTTGTGATAGTATTAAAATCATTCAGATGTTGTGCAACAGACGTACCGTCTGCCATCTTCAAATTGAATAACTTTTTCATCAAATGTACCTTGTTATTCGTTGACGGCTTTTCATACATACCTGACAAAGCCACCATGAGATCCGCAGTCGTCTTCTCCTTGATGATGTTATAAGCAACAGATCTCGACAGGGTTAGTCGAATAATCCCAAGAACTTGTTGATCCAACAGGTTCCAATCAGCAACAGACATGCTCTCCGGTTTCGTCCCCAACAATGGAAGAGGGAGTTTCTTCCCACAGAGGTAATCCTCTATCTGCATCTTCCAGTATCCATTATCCATGCTATTGAACTTCTCGATCCTTGATGCCTTCACGTTCGCTCCAGCCATCGTTTTTCCTCAGACTCGAACCTTGGCTCTTGATACCAATTGTTATGAAAAACGATGACAATAACGTAAAAGTAAACACACACAAGAAGCAATCACACACAATACAATGATTTACGTGGTTCGACAAATTGTCTATGTCTATGAGAGTTGTAGAGGATTTTTATTTCTTAAAGAATCACAATACAATAGTTTGGATGACTACTATTCACACACTGTACTGCCACAAGTCAGAAACAAGCATATTTATACTTCATGCGGCGGAAACCCTAATGTTAGCATAATTAGTGATGTTCGCTCTAGCAGCATGTTGAGCGAGTGTCGAGCGAACCTGTTCCCTGCATTAGCTCGAGCCATGAGTCGAGCGGATCTTCGAGCAACCTTCTCTGTCTTCCCTCCACTCGAGCAGTCTGTCGAGCGGTAGTCGAGCGAACCTCACTGACTTGCCTTCGCTCGAGTTGTTTGTCGAGCGGTGTTCAAGCGGATTTCTCTGACTTGCCTTCGCTCGAGCAGCTTGAGACTCCGCTCGAGCGGTGGACCAGTTTCCACAATACTTAACACTTGACACTAGTGCTTGCCAGACACCAGTAGGTTGAGCAACACAGTCTGCTTGAGATTGCCAATTGGCAGATGGACCCCTGATTGCTGTAGATGTTAATAATAGGAGAGAAAACATTGATTTTCAAGTAGTCCATTTATTTGATACCAGGAACTTTTACTTGGAAGGAATTATACTTATATGCAAGTATAACTCACTAATATTCTTATCCAAAATTTTTCGTTGCTTTTCAGGGATTTGTCATTTAATGAATTAACTGGGCCACTGCTTGAAGTTTTGGAACAACTACCTAATTTGAAAACCGTAAGTTGTAGAGCTCTGATCTAGGTGTTGTGAACATGACATTCAGGTAAGAAATTTAAATGATATACTTGGAACTATCTTTGCAGGGATTTAAGAGGAAACAAGCTCACAGGTTCAGTTCCTGAGGCTCTTCTGGAACAGTCGAGTAATGGACAATTGGACCTGAGGTTAGGCTATCTTCCTATATACCTCCAATATTCTTTTTCTCATTCTGCTTATTAATACTAACTTCACTTAGTTCTTTTTTTGTACATAATAAATGCTAGAAAAAGTATATGTTCATTTCTTCACTGTAAGGAAAAATTATATTTCTAGCTGTAAATTTTTTTGCAAGACAGACGGCATCATCTAATATATAATAACTCACTGACCCTGTCATCTTGCCTTGATGCACTTTACACAAGGGTTGATGCAAACTCGGATCTTTGTCTGTACGCTCCATGTAAGGGAAAGAAGAAAAAGGAGTTTGTCTTTCCAGTTCTTGCAGCGTCTATAACAACAGTCTGGATCCTTCTCTTCATCGTTAGTGCTCTTGCTATATATAGAAGGAAAAGACGATCAGGTAGGTCGTTCTTTATTTTCTGCTTTTGCAGTTGTTATCACAGTTTATATAGGCAGCCTTGCTTACAAAGATATAGCACTCAATGGAAATTAACCTTCTTTTCTTGTGATACACCGAAGTCTTTGATAATTAAGTTGCAAAAAAAAATATAGAAAGATATAAAAAAGAACACGATCATGGAAGGAAACTACAAATGATCGATAAATGAATTACATTAGTGGAACACCATGGTGGGTGAAAGTGATGAATGCGTTCATTCTACTCACCTGGTGCTTGGGTTCAATTCACACCACACTCATGTTTACACCAAGTCAGAAAAATGTATCCTTCTTTAGATTGGCATCCCGATGCCCTTTCTTGCTCAAACATTAAGATAATATTAAAAATAAAGAGTTTCATCCTCCCAATCATTATCCATTCATGATTATAATGTCTATACTAAACAACCATGGCATCTCAATACCCTGCTATTTTGTAAAATCAAGTATCCCCAAAATCTTCGATAAGTGGGACACCACTTCGTATCATCTTGAGGCTAACCTTGAAAAAGGATCTAACACATCCTAACATAGACAAGCATGAAATCCAAGACTTCTTCTAGCATTACTCGCTGTCAAACTATAATGCAGAAACCTAAGCTCAGAACGCTAAAACATCACTGCTTGTGGGATTTGGTTGTACAAGCCTGAGGGTTAATGTGCATTCCCCTTTAGGATAAGTGGACTCGGGATTTAATTATAGTAACAAGCATGAGAGATTTAAAACATAAACTAAGCACATGACAATGCCAGCTGCAAACTTATTTTTAGTAGAGGTGAAATGTTTCAATTTTGATAATCTTTCTTGCTGTAGACATGGTTACCAAATCTAGCATCAAGTCAAAGAATCGACAGTATAGTTACTCTGAGGTTGTCAAGATAACCAATAACTTCAAAAACATCATTGGCAAAGGAGGATTTGGAGACGTGTACCTCGGCAAATTGAAAGATGAAATTCAAGTTGCTGTTAAGCTTCTGTCTCCTTCATCAAACCAAGGGTACAAGGAATTTAGAGCGGAGGTTAGTTGGAACAGAAGCCAATGTTTGCTATTACTTGAATGTTTCAAAGACTACAATTTCACACAACTAAACCATGGTACTCCATTTCGAAACGCAGGCACAGCTCTTAATGGTAGTTCATCATAGAAACTTGGTTACTCTTGTTGGATACTGTGATGACGGTGAAAACAAGGCGCTCATATACGAGTACATGGCTAACAGAAATCTACGGCAGCATTTGTCAGGTATTTGCAATCTCGTTTTTAAAGGCTCCTCTCATCCTATGAGTCGATAGCTATATGTTACCTTCATCAAATCAAAAGTACATCATAGGTTGGCTTCTAGTTAGAGCAAGAAACCTGACACAATGCAAATCATCCCGAATCCTTGTCAAGTCATTTCCTATAGATAGTCCCATAAGTTTATACAATGAGGATAATGAATCTGCATGTTTCACAGAAATCCGACGGAGATTATTATTTTCTTACATGATTGTAAAAGGCTGGGCCATTCTTGTATGACAACCAAACTGAATGAGACAAAATTGGAATGTTTTTGCTGCAGAGACAAACCCGAATGTCTTAACATGGAATGAGCGACTTTGTATTGCAGTGGATGCAGCACACGGTTTGAAAACAAATTAACCACATAATTATTCATCTTCAGCATCTTTGAATTTCTTTTTTTGTTCGCTTGAATAAGTCCACGTTGTTTACTGGTGGAGTTACAGGGTTGGAGTATCTACATAATGGTTGCAAGCCACCTATCATCCACAGAGATTTAAAACCGTCCAACATCCTACTAAACGAATAAATGCAAGCCAAGATAGCTGATTTTGGGCTTTCTAGAGCCTTTGCCACCGAAAGTGATTCCCATGTGTCAACTTGCCCAGCTGGCACTTTGGGATACGTCGATCCGGAGTAAGTGTTTAGAGCCACTGACTTCTGCATAGCACTTTTTTTAGTTATACTGTAATCAATTATCATGTCCAAAGTACTAGTGAAATCTGAAACACACTAAACTTTTTGTCCTAAATTTTCTACTACCAAAATATTTTTTTCCCTGGAGCATCCAAAATCTCCAAAATGTATGGCCCGCCCTTAATTCAACGTGCGAGTTGTGTGAATTTTTAGGATGCCTGCTGCTATTAATCAAGTAAGGTGCAAGAAATCAATCATTATTATAAGTAATAATTTGAAGCTTTAAATCAGTATTTGGGTTTCTAATACTGTTCTAATGACCGTGTTTTACTTGCAGAATTCCAACATCTGGGAACTTCAATAAGAAAAGTGACGTCTATAGCTTTGGGATTATTTTGTTTGAGCTTATAACCGGTCGCCCTGCAATAATTAGAGGTCCTATGCGAAACAATCACATACTTGACTGGGTGTATCCTTTGATTGAAAGGGCAGATATTCAAAACATTGTTGATCCAAGATTGGAAGGAGAATTCAACACCACTTCTGCCTGGAAAGTTGTTGAAATAGCCATGTCGTGTGCACTGCCTGTTGAAATCCAAAGGCCAGACATGTGTCAGGTATTGGCAGAACTAAAAGAATGTTTGACACTAGTATTGACTCGTGGAAGAAATCAAAGGATGACAACTGAGTGCAGAACCTCAAGCATGCCACACAACACGTTCCAGTTGGAGCTAAAATCAGAAATTGCTCCCTTCGCTAGGTAGTTTCTGTATGAAGACCTTATTATATCCTTGTTTCATATGTGTATCTTTTTTTAATCGAGTATGAGACCGAATACTATTATGCATTTCAACAACTTTCTAGGTTCTATAGGACATATAAAGTACAATGATTACTAGTTTGTATTCTGCATGTGTCTGAAACACTGTTTGAAAATCCATATATGCTAATCCACATGATGCAGAGGAAGCTGAATAGATTTTATGCAACAATATTAAGGGACCAGTTTATCAAAATCTATTCAAGTCACTTTCAGAAATAAGATTTTCTTCTTTTACTTTATCATCATCCCATGGAGAATCGAGTAAGAAGAGGAGAATGTGCCAACAATGTATGTGGGATATAAGCTAGCAGCCTAGTAGGATGAAGCAGTAGAAGCAAGCAAAGTGTTTCAGGCCTCAAAAAGTTGGTAGAAGAAAATAATGCCGGTTGTAGATGGAAGAAAATGTGACTGTGTGAAATCCTTTTAAAAAAACCTTCTTAAAAGAAAACACTCCTAGAAATGTTTACTCATGATATATCAATTAACTATTTTTTTTATTTCAAAAATATTTACAATCACCCTTTTCTACAAAACCTTTGTTGAGGCTATAATCCCATTTATATGGATACTAACTTGTTTGCCCCCACTGTAATATCAGTCAAAAGACTCAATTTTGACAATTAACTTGATTTTATTTATTAGAATTCCAGTAGCTGAACTCTCTTTAGATCATATGAATATTCAAATTGTTTTCTTGTGGTTTACATACTCCAAAATAGATCATTTTGATCTTTGTGGAGGTATGGAAAACTTTTTTCCTATGTTAATTTTTGGAATTTTTTTTTTGGATTTTCTTTTTAATTTTATACATTAAGGGAGCGTTAGGGATGCTGTGATGTGATTGTCTCTAACAATTTATTAATGGAGTTTTTACAAAGAGATCAACATAATCAATCTAACAATCATGGGGACTAAAGTTAGATTAAAAAATACAGAGCAATTTCATTTTGAGACAAACTATATGGACTAATCAAATTGAAATGGTAAGAAAATAATACAACATATATATATATTTATATAGATAATAACCTGTCATGAAATTTGTTGGAAATATTTTTAAAATAATTATATATTAATTTTATTATTGATATTAGTTTTTAGATTTATTGGAAAGTAATGAGTTATTTTGAAAATAAAAAAATTATAGAGAAATTGTTCAGGCCTGGTGGCATTGGTGGCCTTAATTGACCTACTTATTCAAAATCGATTTTAGTCAAACGAAAAGTTATACCTCGTTGATGTCCTTTAGTTATAAATAGACTATTTGGCTTACAAGAAAATAATAATTCTCTCTCCTAAAAAGTATTTAAACACGCTCGTAATTATGTATATAAAAAAATAATAGTTGCAGTCGTGAGTGTGTAAGTACCGCTTAATTACTTTGATAAAAAATGAATAAATACAAGATCTACATGAAAAAAATTAATTTTTTAATAGTAGGTTTTACTTTTAAGCGACTGCATGATACTTGCGCACTCCACGACTGTATGTAGTATTACACAAGTGCATATCATTGCTAGTGAAGATACTATTATCTTAAAAAAATGACATTATAACTTGCTTTAAAATATATTATTTTCTATCAGTATTAACTATTATCTAAAAATTTAATGTATCAAACACATATATTGTGTCAATAAGTTGAATTAAATGCAGGCGAAAAAGATAAGGAAAGAATATGAAAAATTTGGACAGGGTGGAGATGAGCATATGGGAATGTTGTGAACTTCTCAATGAAGTTGTTGATGAGAGTGATCCGGACTTGGACGAGCCCCAAATCGAGCACTTGTTGCAAACGGCTGAAGCAATTAGAAAGCATTATCCCAATGAAGATTGGTTGCACCTAACTGGCCTTATTCATGGTAAACTCTTTTTTTTTTCCCTGTTTTTGGCCAGGAAATTGATTAGAAGGTTGCCCATTTCATGATTAGACACTTATATTTGTTACTCATAAAGGCATCATGCTAACGGATAGATTCTCGGCAAGTATTGTAAATTTGATATGATCTTATTTTTAGGAGTTTTTAGCCGATATGGTTTCTATGATTTGTTTGACCTTGGGAAGGTGCTTCTTCTTCCTAGCTTTGGGGAACTTCCTCAATGGGCTGTTGTAGGTGAGTTCGAGAAAATAAACGATAGCATCTCCTTTTGCCTTTCTCAGTAGTACATTTTCAAATTGCTGAATCATGAACCTTAATGCAGGTGGCACATTCCCAGTTGGCTGTTCTTTTGATGAATCAGTTGTCCATCACAAGGTAATTCTTTTCGCGAATTTTACGCAATAAGAAACACATGATTGCAATGCATCTAGCTAGTGACTTGAGTATTTTTGAAAAATAATGATGTTGGTCAATCAAATCTAATGTAATATTAAAATTTCGACCACCGTATTTCAAGGAAAATCCAGACTACAGCAATCCTGCTTACAACACTAAATATGGAGTTTATGCTGAGGGCTGCGGGCTCAACAACGTGATGATGTCATGGGGACACGATGACTACATGTATTTGGTACATCTTTTAAACCCTAAACAAATCATATAAATTTCTTTAACTGCAACGAGAAAATCTACAACTTTGGAATGTCTTTTTCAGGTGGCAAAGGAGAATCAAACCACTCTACCTTCTGCAGCTCTTTTTATCATCAGATATCATAAGAAAACAGAGAAATGCCATAACTTGTATCCAAGCATGCCCATTTCGTTTTGATGGACATATTTGGTATTGCAGCATTACATAGATCAGAGGCATACAAGCACTTAATGAATGAGGAGGATGTTGAGAATCTGAAATGGCTCCAGATATTCAAGTAAGAAAATATGTTTCTCTTTGGTTGGTGATATGTTGCATTTCAAGTTGAGTGTGCACACTAAATGTCATTTTATGGGTGCGTTTTTCATGCAGCAAATATGACCTTTATAGCAAGAGCAAGGTTCGGATCGATGTTGAAAAGGTTAAGCCGTACTATCTTTCCCTCATTGAAAAGGTGAGCACCATGGGGGCAACATCAAGCTAATTGTTCTTCACTTTATCACCTCCATTTTCGGTTGGAATTTACTCTTGACACAAACATTTTTGTGCTGTTACAGTACTTCCCCTCAAAGCTAAAATGGTGAAAACTCAGTGGATTTGAAGTTTGAAGAATCATCGAGATATACATGAGAGTACTTGCCTGTTTTATAGCTAGTTGTGGAAAACAGTAAATCAGATGTCTTTCCTAGTTTTAGTTTAAGTATCATCAAGCTTAAACTTATGTTTTGCGTGAAATTTCAATTCTCCCTCATTTAAATAAAAGGTTCTCTTGTATTTCAAAGCAATTCTGAAAGTTAATAAGCAATGAAAATTGTATTTTGGATATTCATCTCTTCCAAGTCTAAAACAAGTCAGCAAGAGTCACGGTGAATTTGTATGGCTTGTGTTGGGATTGGTTTATCATATTTGTTTGGAAGTAAACCGACCCGAACTCCAATCACACCCGGGATGTATAAAATAAATATGAATGTAGAGAGAATGTGAAAGAGTGTTCTTCATCTTGAATTTTATCGTTTTCATTCGTATTGTTTGATGTATCCATTTTTAATGAAATAGCCTTTCTTGTTAACAGAATTGGGCATTGCCATGAATTGTCAAGTCAAGCACAATCCAATTGAAAAAAGATCATAGTCAGGTAGGTTCATTCCGAGTCATAAATCACATAAATGGAAATTCCTATTTGTCAGCTCTTCCCTTCAATTTGTGAGCCATTGATTTGTATCCTGTCCGCAATGAAAATGACAGTGCACGGCTCATCCTAACCCTTCTGTTGATTTTAAATGATCGGCCGCCGGACGACATCGCGGAGCTGCGGGAACCTTTGGTTAAGATCTTAGACCAGTCAAGTCAAAACTCAAAACTCCTGGGGCTCAAATAGTCAGATTGCGATCAAAACTAGACCATTGACTTTGCTTTGTTTAATCGCCATCAGGACAATCATGTCCATTTGTACAAGCTAGCATGTATCAAAGTCAAAGAATGTAATCTTATATAATTGCTAGAGAGTGGGAAATCAATATTTTCCCATTCAAACAAAGCTGCAGAATCCTGATGTAAGGCTAGAGAATCTCTATAAATATACCTTACCATATAGCCCCATTTGTGTTCATCTTAGCAAATCTATTACATCGAAAAACGAAATGGCTGGAAACTGTTTGAGGTCTGCTTTCGTGACCCTCTTCGTGTTTGCAATCATCTTATCTCCAATGGTAACATGCGATGCTGCTCGGTTCACTCAAGAAGGTGAAAACTCCATTATCGCCTGCTCATAAATATTACTTATATCAATCATGACTACAAGATTTTTAAATTTAATTGAACAAATCTCATTTTGTTTTGGGTTTCAGTTACAGGACCCATATGTCCTGCTTGTGTATGTTGCACACCTGCACCGCCAGGGTCTTGTTGCCAGTGTTGCGCTACTCCCATCGAGACATCGTCCGAGGATGGGTCTCCTTGAGCTTAGTACTGATATTCATCTTTTAGTTGGTGCTGAGACCTGTGGGGGCAGCAGTATATACATATATCTTGAATAAAAGGAATTTCTGCAGAGAATGGCCAATTCTCCTCCGAACCCTCGATTTGCAGTCTACACACCACTTTGATTTCTGAGAATAAATTAGCTTGTTTGTTTGCTGTAATCAAATGAAATGATTCGTGAATAAAAGAACTTCCTTTCGGATCCATCTTTTGTGTAAGGAAAATTTTTTACATCAGCCTACTGTTGAGGAGCAGCCACAACACACCCTATGTGTCATCATCTAAACGACTCACATCATCCAAATCACTCACATCCAAACCACTCACATAAGAGACACATCAGGTATGCTATGCATCAGCCCGTGGACAGGGGCTGATGCATAGCACGGCTCTTTGTGTAAAAGAATTTCTGCAGTTTGTGATATAATAATAATAATAATAATAATAGTAATAATATTGAGAAATGATAGTTACAATCTTAAAATATGTAAGTTCCGCACACTTCTTTAAAAAAATAGATAAATATGGGATCCACATAAAAAATCTTTTTTTAAGAGAAATACTTTAGCTACAAAAAGATTACACAAAAGTAAATTACAAACTGATATAATTTGATGTGATACGTTAGATTATAAAGTTACTTTTATTATAAAGTAGATATAACGGATCTCATGAAATCACGTCAGTTTGTAAATTTACTTTTATATAATCTCTTTATGACTATAACAATTCTTTTTTTTTTAATAGTAGACTCTAATTTATTTGGAATATGCAAGTGTTGTACAACCAAAATTGTATTTAACGTGTTTCAAAAGATTTTAAAATGAGCAAGTGCTACTCCCTTCAAAAAATGGGTACCGATGAGTGCAAAACTTTTTTTTCCTTTTCCTTTCTCTTTTCTTTAAATATTTTTTAAATCACTTTAAATATTTTTAAAAATAAAATAAAATTTATAAACTTATTAAAAAATAATTCCTTAACTATTAAATAAAAAAAAAAAAAAACACAATTCGGTTGAAAAATTCGGTGTCTATTTTTCAGTGGGAGTAGCGTTTCTCTTTTAAAAAAGACCAAAAGAAAAAGGTGGGAAGGTAACGGACTTATGCATTTAGTCTGCGACGTACGTGGGGCTATAAATGGCCGGCCCATCCATGGAGATGAAACTCAAGCATAAATTATGATTGGCGGGCCCATCCATGGAGATGAAAGTCAAGGTGGTGGGGGTCCTAGCATAAATTATGATTGACCCAACTCTTCTCTCACCCAATTCAGAAACTCAACAGCTTTCATATAGTTAGGTCTAGTTCATTTTCACAAAAGTTTTTATTTCATTTAATCTAATTATAACTTTCTTAAATTCTCACACAAAATATAATAAACAATTTAACTTTTTCAAATCTCAAAACAAAAATAATATTAAAAATATATATTTTAACAATATTTTATTCCACTTTCAATTTTTATCTCAACTCATCTTATCTCATCTCATTTGTGAAAACAAGCAAAGCCTTAGTCATTAACGACCGTTCAGATCAACTTGGCTAGCTCTGATACCAATAGTTGGAAAACAATAGGAAAACAGAATTTTGCAGAGAGACTTCAGTCAACAACTTGGTTGATTGATTTTAATGGCTAGTTTGGATTAAAAAATGAGATGAGATGGTTTTAAATAAGAGATAGAAAACTATTATATTAAAAAAGAGAGTATAACAATTTCTTTCACTTATAATAACACTCAAAATTTTCATTTGAAATAATCCACTCTAATATTCTATAAAGACACCTTGTAACTCAAAACAACATTAATAAAAAAACAACTTCCAAATTTAGCTAATAAACAGCATAGTCTAAATATAGTAAACTAGGCTAATAATATAGATTATTGAAAAACAGCAGTACGCAATGCTTCAACTTCAATACTAACTTAATACCGTACCGAATCCTGATGCAAGGCCAAAGAAGCTGTATAAATATACCTCACCATATAACCCCATTTGTGTTCATCTTAGCAAATCTATTTCATCATAAAAAAAGGAAATGGCTAGAAACTCTTTGAGGTTTGATTTCATGACCCTCTTCGTGTTTGCAATTATCTTATCTCCAATGGTAACATGTGATGTAGCTCGATTAACTTGAGAAGGTAAAAATCTTATTATTACCTGATCATAAATATTACTTAATTACTTTTCAATCATGACTACAAGATTTTTAAATTTAATTGAACAAATCTCGTTTTGTTTTGGGTTTTAGTTACAAGACCTATATGTCCTACTTGTGTAAGTTGCACACCTGCACCATTAGAGTCTTATTGCCAGTGTTTAAGGGTGTAACCGGTCCGGTTCGGTTCGGTTTTGGACAAAATCTTGGACCGAACCAGTATGACCGGTTTTGTATTTTTCAAAACCGATTACGCACAGGTTATACTCCTAAACCAGTACTTCCAGTTTTATCGGTTTTCGGTCCGGTCCGGTCCGGTTTTCCGGTTTTTTTAAAATGTAAGTTTGACATTTTGTCATTAAAAATATGTTTTAAAAAAACTGTTTTAAAAAAATATATTATACTTTTATTAATCTATATTAGACTATTAATATAACTATAACTATAGTCTATATTAGACTATTAGTACAAGTTATAAATTTATATATTAGTATAGCTATATATTAGTATATATTAGTATTAGTGATAAACTATATATTAGTATAGCTATATAATACATGATCAATTACATTTTTATTTTTCAGATTAAACTTTTATTTTATAATAACATTATCTTATATATAATTATATTAATAGTATATAATCAAACAAATTACAAATGTTCATATTTAAAATTAACATTTAATGTTATATTTTATAAATTATAATATGAAATTATTTCATATATGATATATAATTATATATAAAAATTTCACATATAATTATACATTATATATAAAACTTATATATTTAATATATAAAAAATATTTTGTATAATTTTAATTTTGTATAAAACTTATATATAAAATATTATTTTTTATATTTTTTTATCAACCGATTCGGTCCGGTCCAAAAAATCCTAAAACCGGAACTGGACCGATTCCAACCGGTTTATGAATTATAAGAACCGGTTCCAGACCGGACCGATTCAAAACTGGTAAAACCGGTCCGGTCCGGACCGGTTTACTAGTTTAAATTTACACCCCTACCAGTGTTGCGCTACTCCCATCGAGACGAAGACACAGTCCGAGAATAGGTCTCCTTGAGCTTAGTACTGATATCCATCTTTCAGATGCTGTCGAGACTTGTGTGGGCAGCATATAATACATACGAGTCTATAACCCGCACGATAGGCAGATCGTTATTTATGCTGAATTTTATAACTAAATAGTTCCACAACTACTAATAAAATGTATATCAATATATAAAATGGAACATGCATATATAAAAAAGTTCACTTTACTGATAAATATTTTATGGTCAATTTACAATATTAAAAATGTAATATATATTTATTTATATATGGTTGTTCAATTTAAAACAATGTAAAATAGATACAATTAGTATGAGACACGATTGTTCAATTAATATTTTTTTTTGGATTTTTCTCCTCTTGGATGATGAAGCATGAGATTTATGATTCTCTTTCTTTGTATTTGAGTTGATGTCGAGATTGATATCTACAATAGTTTCCTGAAATAAAGTTAATATCGTTAATAAATGTCTATGTATAAAATATTTTAATTATTATATTTCTAGTAAAGTATAATATAGCAGTCTACTGTTCAACAAATGATAAATGATTAAACACCTTAACAAATGATAAATGATGTTAAATATAAGTCCACATCAATTCTATAAAAAAAAAATTATATTACAGGTCATAGAGCATAATTTACTCACCAGACTCTCAAACTCACATTTGCCTAACCAACAAAAGCTAATGCATATAAATAGCCAATAAGTAGTAAATATCAAAAGGGAAAAAATGGATTAATACTAAATGATGCAGAATGTGTTTAATCATGACCCAATTAAATATCCAGATATAAAGGATCATATCCAACTACAATGGTTATGGTCATCCTTCACAAACTGCATACAAGAAACATAGCAAAAGCACCACTATATCATTTCTGAAACTTTGTTAGTACAACCAGCACTTTAGTTATTGGAATGAAAATTGAATTTTTACAGAGAAAATAACAAATTTCTCCACTGTAAATGCTGACTATAATGGAAATGAATGTCATCCTAATGGAAACTAAACAGTTCAAGGGAAGACAATAAAAAATCTGGAGAAAAGGGCTTGTCACTTACCATCACTTACCACTGTAGGTGCAAAACTTCACCACTCTACCAACATCTATGAAGTCAAATAGAATCTAAAGACTAATTAAATGTTACAAAAACTTTCTTTAAAATTTTTTTTGGAAAAATATTTCATATAGAGAAGTCTCATTCCTAACAATTTAAATTGGAGGGTATATTTTACAATCTTCTAAAAATGGACTAAAATTGGAATGGTATATGCTTTCTTCAAAACATATCCAGTTACTACACTTTAGGGTATGAGAACATTACATATACAATTGTATATGAACCTTTAACACTACTCAAGTCCAACTAATCATCCTCACCACAATAGTTCATAATGTTTGTTCGGATCATCATTTTAATCTGGTAGATTAATTTTACATTGTGTACGATAGTAATAATCATAAAGAGCAAGAGCTGGGGTAGATTTCACCCATCAATATAAAAATGTTTAAGGAATACAGAATAAAGTGGAGGAGACAATTCATAGACATTGCCGATTTCACTCTTCCCGCTTGTTCAGCTAAGTTACGACATTAAATAACTTGCATACGACATTAGTTTAAGACTATGAAATCAGCTATAGCAATCTGATGAAACGTCCAAAGTCCTAAACTTTTAACTAACCTATACAATATCATATTTTGAATCGAGCATGTGTATTATGGAGGCTCACATGTAAAAACAAACCAATAAAGTCTTATGCATTTAATTCAGAAAAACATATCTGGCTAGATCAAGAATCCCTGTTAAATACTGGATCAGTGAGCAAAACTCACCAGATTGTAAGTTTACAAAGCCTTTCACACACGCAAAGCAAAACTCTTAACGATCAGTTCTTCAAACTAAAGCCTTTTTACACTTGATTGTGTGCAAATGGTGATTTAGGTGACATAAAAAATTAATTTCAAATCCAAATCATAATTAGCATTGTCTCTAGCGTATGGTACCAATGTATTTAGACCTAATCCTCTAATCCTTTACAATGAGAATGATGTTAGAAATTACAAACTATTACATGAGAATGCAATTTATGTTAAATCTTTCAAAACACAGAAGTCAATGTTTGACTACAACCTCACAAAGAGATCGAAAGATTAAAACTTTTGTTGGAAATCACGCTTTAGATGGAATCTATGTAAAAATGGGTTAGTTGAAAGGTACATTTTCATCGAAATCGAACTCTTCCATGGCGAGAAAGAGCTCCTCGCTATGGGGTTGGGGCCACTGAGAGGGAAGCAAAAACGACGTTTGAATCGTCCTCGTCAACCACGAGTACTGCGTCATCAATGCCAGGAACTGCAACATTTTTCCTTTTCCACTGTGGGGCAGTATGAATCTCTTTTCCATTTAGATAAGTTTTCTTATTTTTCCGCCCCACCTCGTTTTCTTTTCAATTTCTCCCAAAGTTATTCTCTCCCAGTGCCACTTCAATTTTTTAACTCCCTAAAGAATTTTCTCTCGCAGATCGCTCAATCCCCTTCTCCCTATCGTGCATCATTGCTGTCGTCAACTGCCTTCATCACATAGGTAAGCCTTCGTATGCCAATCCATACCTTTGTCTCCATGACCATTGGATAGAAGCATAATGCTGGCTACAGGGTTCCTCTCCCGTTGGAACCGGATCGGACCGATTTTATCGATTTTGGACCAGTCCGGTTTGGGACCCATTCTTATACTCCAACAACGTGGAGTATTGTTGTTGGAGATGAAGAGAGAAAGTGAGAGCTAGGAAGAATGAGTGTAGAAGTATTCGAGAGTGTAAGTAACCCCTTCTCGGCAGAGAAAGGGGTACTTTTACCTGGTGAGGGTGGGCCTCAAGGTCATGGTGATCTGTGTGCGGCTCCGTACTAAAATTGGGTGTCCCTACCAGCCTCCTACTTTCCTTCAGACTTGCCAGGCCTAACCAGGGTTGTCACTGACACCCAGGGGGCATGTCTGCTTGCAAACCCTGGGACGCATTGATAGACAAATAAAATATTTTAAAGAATGACAGGAACATGAATAATATTACGAAGAAAGAAATACTTAGAGGAAGAGAATAAAGTAGAGGAACCAG
The DNA here is from genome assembly GCA_029856935.1 of Cyclocarya paliurus. NCBI lineage: Eukaryota > Viridiplantae > Streptophyta > Magnoliopsida > Fagales > Juglandaceae > Cyclocarya > Cyclocarya paliurus. The sequence goes on along the minus strand of JARVXP010000207.1, from coordinate 8,526,186 downwards.
TATGATGAATTTGCAACCTTGACCGTTGCCTACTTGAACCTGATCTGGGCCAGTATATTGCTCAACATTTAGTTGCAAGTTTCCGAAATCAGAGGTGATATGATTTGTATCGCTAGTATTTGGGTACCATTCAGTATTTTGTTGAGGTGTTGTTGTGGATATGTAAGCATGTGAGGGTGATGAATTGGGTGTTTCAAAATTTTAGTCCAAATGATACTAGTATGATGGCGCCACATGACCGACTTTGTGGCAGATCCGGCAGTGAGGCTTGGAGGAAGAACCATTTGTGGATTGAGATGCAGAAAATTGGGGAGAGCCAGAACGGCCATACCCCCTTCCATGAGAGCGCCTAGCTGAGAAACCACCACGATATGAAAAACCAGTGGGGTTGCAAGAACCATGTTTGGGAGTTGATGAAAAGCGATAAGTGAAATTGGTAGAGGGGATGCCAATATTGGATAAGGCAGTGAGTTGCTCAAAACGTAGTTCATGTTGGAGAAGAAAACCAAAAAGAGTATCGGCAGGCACATGTTCTAATCTGGTAGCGATGAAGGTGACTAAGGACTCATATTCATATGGGAGTCCAACAAGTATGTAGGATAAGATTTCTGAGTCACTTAATGGCTGATCAATAGCAACAAGAACATCGTCTAAATTTTTGGCTTTTTGGAAGTAATCTTCGATGGAGAGACCACATTTTTTTAGGGCGGCTAGTTGAAAACGAGTATGCATGACACGGGCATTAGATGTGGTGGAAAACATGCATTCGAGGGTGAGCTAGAGGTCCTGAGAATTGTTAATACCAACAACTTGATTTAGAACTAAATCAGATAGTAGAGAGCAGAGTACTTAAAAGAATTTGGGCTTGGGCAAACCAAGAATCATACGATGGGTTTGGTAGGGGAGAAGAGGAGGAAGAAGAAGAGATGTGTGTGGGAGGGGGTAGATAATTGTATTTTGTGAGTTTGACTTGGATATGATGAGCAGTGAGGGTGGGTTCAGTTTTAGGAGGACTTGAGGAGGACGTAGATGACATTTCTAAGGAGGATGACATGATAAGGACGTATGTCTTTAGGCTCTTGATACCATATTAGAGTATTGAGAAAAACTGGCTTGCATACATATTGCAGAGCCTTCTGTATTACTTATAAAGAAGATTGTTACAAATAGATCAGTGTAACATAGGAGATAAGGATAGAGATAAGTACATATTTATTGAACACTTTTATCATTATCACTCTTCCTATTATCTAGGTTTTTATCTTCATCTTTACCATGTGATTTGTGCTTATCTTCTTCAAAGTTTGTTATGGTCTCAACGCACGGGAACCTTTGTGGAAGGAATATTTGGCTCCGCATAGTTTTAGTTGAGAGACAAAATCAAGAAGGGACTCAGGCTCCTGAAAGGAAAAGGACTCAGACTCCTAAGAGGGAGTTGACTCAGATTCCTAAGTGGAGAGAGGCTTAGTGTAACACCCAGGTCCGACCAAGCCAATTTACAAAATTTTTGGATATATAGTTATGAAAAATCATTTGGGATTACGAGTAAAAATTTTTGGAAGAAAGTTTGGACTTAAGATATTTTTTTGCGGAATATAATTTTTCAATAGATTTGATAATTAGGTTTAAAATCTTTAATGGACCAAGTGGATGTTTATCAGAAAAATTTATGGGATAAATGTATTATTTTTTTTTTAGATTGAGTGAGCCCTAAGACTTAAGTAAAAGCCATGCAATAATCTCATACATGATCCAAGAAGGCCCACGTGGGCCAAGTATATTTTTTTTTAGACTTAAGAGCCCAGCCCGTGGAAGCGTTGTCCAGACTTCTCGTCGCACGGCTTCAAGCTTTCCTTTCATGCACGTTCCTCCATTCCTCTTCTTTAGGTTTTATCTGTTTCCTCTTATAGCTCTTATATATGTTAAGGATCCTCAACCCTAAATTTGTGCCGCTCATCCTCCTCTTCTCAGATTATCAAACTGAGACCTCCACTCCACTGCTGCTAGCGAGGCCAGCCCGAGACGACTGGTGGCACAACCGTGGTGCTGCTGCATTAGAAAGCCAACACCTTGCGTCTTAGCCACCAAACTCCTTAAGAGTTCACCACTCAGCCGGCCACTCACCACCTTCATGTAGCCACAACCCAGCCACTGCCTTGATCGAGATCTCCTCTGCACGCCGGAAGACACAAGCCGCCATCACACTCTGTTTTTGACACCCCAAAACAGAGTAAGAATACCTCCCCGTTCCCTCAACTTTTTGACCCTGTTACACGACGGGAAACCACCCAGCCAACTACAAACCGCCGTCCGAACACTCTTCTTCAGCCCTGATCAGCCGCACGTTCATCATCAGCTCGGTAAACCCGTGCCAAATCTACCCCCTGCCTCTCACGTATTTTTTTCCCTCAAGTTTTGCTCCCTCTCACCTTGTTTCTCTATCTCTCATCAGTGGGTCTCTCTCTCATCACTCTATCTCTTTGTACTCAGCCGCCCAGCTGCCGTCCACCTCCCAGCTCTTCGCACAAATCCTTACCGCACGGTGAGAATGCTTCTACTGCGTGGTTTAATAAGTAAGCTTGTAATGTTTAAGTTCTGTTGTGCCGTCCCTTCCTGATAGCCCATGCACTTTAAGTCAAGTTACTAAAACACCCTATCATAGATGAGTGCTGTATTAAATCTAGTTTTGTTGGACTTTAGTTTTTAGATTTTCTTTTATTTTTAGAATAAACAAAGATTTTGAAGTATATTATTAAAGTATGAATTTCATATGGGAATAGTAAGAACAAAATTTTATTTTATCTTTTTAAACCCCTTTAAACAAATACTAATGAAGCCTTTTTTTTTATTATTATTAAATGATATTTTTGCTTGACCTATTTTAATAGAGTCTTGATATAATTATGTTTTCCAATTTTATATTTTATAACTGAACCTCAATAGTGAATAAGTTGGGATTTAATGTTTTAGTCGGAGAATTTAAGTGGATATTGATGAATTTGGAAAATGATGGTATTTTAGGAATTATGGAAATTTTAGGTTTTGAGGAATTACAATAGCTTGATTTCAGGTTTAAATATTGAAATACATAGCTAATTGGAAATTTATGGTAGTATGTGACTATTTTATAGGTGGCGATTGATTTTGTTCAGTACTATTGTGGAGAATTTCTGAAAAGCTAAAAAATTCAAGTAAGCGGGATTTCTATACTAGATTTTGCATAAAATAAAATGATTTGAGGTCGATTTTGGAAAATATGCATATTTTGTTATGAAAGGAAATTTTGGAAACGACCTCAGTTATTTGTTCTGCATACTTATGAAACTCTGTATAAGAAGAAAGTATTTTCTGTCATGACTAGTGTAGACATGAGCTTATTTTGACATTCTGTTTCTGAACTGTGTAAAAGAGAGCGAATATGAAATTTTGTGCATAAATTATATTTCTGTGATCTGATTTTGTTCTGTTCTGAAAATGTTCTGTATTCTGATATGATATGATATGATATAATTTCTGAAACCTCTGGCATGACATTCTGTTCTGTTCTGTTCTGATCTTACCACGGGTGTAAAACTGTGGCCTCTGTTTGGGTTAGTACCAACTTCTCTGTTTCTGGTGCACCCACTTTGGAAATAAAGTGGTTTTCTGCGTGGTCTTTCATATGTGCACACTAGGGGCTCCCAGAATAATGAGGGGAAGATTCAAATTCCGTTTCTGCCTGGTTTGGCCACCGGGGATAGCACAACCCTACCACGGGGGTTAAAGATGGAATTCTGTTCTGATATGATGTTTCAGTTATGTTGTGCCCAAAGGGATTTTGATTTTTGATATTTCTGAACTTTCACTCTGATATTTTCGATAACATGTTTTGATTCCACATTTTGAAAATAAAAATATTTTGTTCTGCATTTCTGAATTCGGTAAATGCTCATGTTTGCATACTAGTATATGTTCTCTGCTTACTGAGTTGTTGATAACTCACCCCTATCTCCATAATATGTTTCAGATAATTTTGATGCAACAGCTGGGAGCCAGGAATAGGGAGTACTTACAAGTTTTGTTGATCATAGAAGACCAAGTGCCTTAGGGTACAATGACTTTTTGGAGAGTCTTTTCGGTAGTGTTGATATTTTATGTGGCTTTGGTATTTTGAGTAATAGATATTCCTAGTCTTTGTGGAAAAGTTTTTGTATATTATTAAGACATGTCTGATGTGCCCTTATGTAGGAACGTAGATATTTGTGTTGAACAAATAGGTTAATATGTTATGGAAACTTTGGTTTATCTTAAAAGTATTATTGGAGATGATTTTTAGGTGACTTTGAGCTAACTCTCTGGACCCCCGGGGACGGGGTGTTACACTTAAACTCTTAAAAAGAAAAGGCTTCACAAGGAAATAACCTCTGTAAATAGCCTATAGGAGGTAGCTAATTGATTACTTCACTACTTTATACACTTACTCTCATATTATATCTTTGACTTAAGCATCAGAGTGTCCCTAGGGTTACTAGTGCCGCCCCTTTATTATTTCAGGTCATCTATGTAGTTGGTAGTGTAAAACACGTCCTTTATAGTGGTGCCATCTGTGGAATCTCTACAAACTTCAACGTGATTTTCACATACCAACCATTACGCGATCACACGCAAACCGTGATTTAGAAGTAAGCATGGCGGACGTAGAAACGAGATTGACAGAAGCTAAGGAAAAACTGAAGCAGGTGATGGTAGTTGTCGAGAAACAACAAAAAGAGAACAAAGAACTGAAACAGCAGAAAGACAGCCCCCTTCCTGTCCAAAACAGGCAGGTCGAAGGAGATGCGCATAGTGCAAAAGGCGTAAATAGCAAAGAGATAGAGAAGAAAAGGCTGCATGGCGAATTGTGCAGTTTGGTTGACAAGTAAGAGGAGATGGCGAAGAGGATGGGTGGTTCCTTTTCTTTGGAGCAGCTGCTTACTCGTACAAATCTTCCTTACATCGAGGAAGTCATGTTTGTACCCCTACCGTCCAAATTCAAAGTGTTGCAGATCAAGTTGTAGGATGGATCCAAGGATCCCGTTGATCACCTTGAAAATTTCAAGGCACATATGACCCTTCACGGCTTCTCTGAGGAAGTAGCTTATTGTGCTTTCCCATTCACGTTGAAAGGGATAGCATGGGGTTGGTTTGGGACCCCATGTCTAGGATCCATTAGCAGTTTTGAGGAGTTGAAAAACTAGTTCCTTACACAATTTATGGCAAGTAGAAGGCAGCATAGACTAGCCACCTATATGCTAACCCTAAAACAAAAAATGGGGAGAAAGCTTGAAAGCCTATTTGACTCGCTTCAACAAAGAAAGGCTCACTATGGATGACCAAGACGAGAAGATCACCTTGAGCGCCCTCCTACGGGGCATCTAGCCTTGAAGTCTGTTCATGGCTGAGTTAGCCAGGAAAATTTCATCCACCTTAAGGGAGTTCATGGATCAAGCATACAACTTTATGAATGCTGAAGACACGTTGCTGGCTCTCTTGGGGCCAATGAGGCAGGTAGCGAAGTCGGATAGCACCTAGACTTACTAGAAGAGATCAAGATGGAGGTGGATCCAGAAGTGAGCAAAAAAAAAAAAAAGAATGCTGGAGGCATACTACATGACCCCCAACAAGACCCGCGCCCCTTGGCGAGCAACAAGGCCAATGCTCTTTGTGGACAACAAGGCTAATGCCCCTTGGCGAGCAATAAGACCTGTGCCCCTTGGCGAGCAACAAGACCAGCGCTAGGTAGCAAGACCTGCGCCCCTCAGTGAGCAATAAGGCCAACGCCCCTTGGAGGGCAACAAGACCTGCACCCCTCGGCGAGCAATAAGACCAATGCCTTGGGTGAGTAACCAAACCAAAGCCTCTCGGTGAGTAACAAAACCGACATCTCCACCATGCAACCAGACCAAGGTCTCCATGGAAAGCATATGTGGTTCTGTCACTTCCCGTGCCAAGGCATGGCTACCTGTGGACATCGGCCATGTATCACCAGCTTTCACCACACTTTAACGAGATGGCTCAAGTTTATAAATCTCAAACTTGTAATTTGTATTACACTTATCTATTTTGCTTTTCGTGAGAACTTCTTAGGACGGAGTGCAATAAAAAAAGGTGCGGAGGTCAGAAGACCTCACAACTCTCTCAACAGTTAGCCACCAAAGGTAGAGTTACATACTCGCAGTATACTTGGCAGTCAGCCACCAAAGGTCGAGTTACATACTCCAGATGCACTCAGCAGTTAGTCACCAAAGGTCGAGTTACTACTCGCAGTGCAATAAAAAAGGACGTGGAGGTCAAAAGACCCCATGACCCCCTCAGTAGTTAGCCACCAAAGGTCTAGTTACACACTCGTGGTGCATCTAGAAAGGGCGTGGAGGTCAGTAGATCCCACGCTCCTCATTCTAATCTTCACCAGCAAGCGCTAAGTGTTTACGCTCACACCACAATGGCCTCGTGCAGGTTTCTTTTGGGAACAAATCGACGGGCTCGACAAGTGCCTAATGTGGATTTAGGGAGTCAAGGAGCTCCCTAACCACTTAAGCGTGGGTTACTACCAACAAACACCAACAACAAAACAAGAACACTAATAAAAATTTATAACAAGGGGCAGAAAATCCACTACTACAAACAAAAGCAAATACACACCAAAAACCTATAAGCAAAAACGGCCACTCTTCGCCGACAATAAACAATCTCTCAAGCAAACATTCACACAAATAAATAAACTCAAAATCGAGCTTCATGCTCACACCTAATGTGGTTGAGTACATCTCCCGCCTATCTCTCAAAGCTGAGCTTTTTACCACTTAGCACAAAACAGACAAAAATCTGGAAAAACAAAAGCAGGCAAGCGCCCACGAGCCAGTGGGGTAAAAGGCAGGTGCAGAGAATGCAAAGTATTTAATTTCTCATGTTCCAGCATAAAGAAAATTAGCGGGGTAACTGAAAGGGATATTTGAGCCCCCACAGTTTTAGGTAAGAGATAAAGTCAAGAAGTGATTCAGGTTCCTAAAAGGAAAATGACTCAGACTCCTAAAAGGGAAGTGACTCAGATTCCTAAGACGAGAAAGACTCAGACTCATAAAAGGAAAATGTTTCAAAATGAAATAACTTTTATAAATAGCCTACAGGAGGTAACAAATTGATTACTTCACTACTTTATACACTTACTCTCATATTATATCTCTGACTTAAGTATCGGAGTTTCCCAAGGCGACTAGTGCCGCCCCTTTATTATTGCAAGTCATTTGTGTGGTTGGGGGTATGAAATACGTTCTTTACACTTTGGTTCAAATCTTAGACCAGTCAAGTCAAAACTCCTGGGGCTCAAATAGTCAGATTACGATCAAAACTAGGCCATCGACTTTGCTTTGTTTAATCACCATCAACACTATCATGTCCATTTGTATAAGCTAGCATGTATCAAAGTCGAAGAATGTAACCTTATATAATTGTTAGAGAGTGGGAAATTAATTTTTTCCCATTCAAACAAAGCTGCAGATATCTAACCAAATGCCATGCCGAAACCTGATGCAAGGCTAGAGAAGTTGTATAAATATACCTCATCATATAACCCCATTTGTGTTCATCTTAGCAAATCTATTACATCATAAAAAAGGAAATGGCTGGAAACTCTTTGAGGTCTACTTTTGTGACCCTCTTCGTGTTTGCAATCATCTAATCTCCAATGGTAACATGCGATGCAGCTCGGTTCACTCAAGAAGGTAAAAACCCCATTATCAACTGATCATAAATATTACTTATATTAATCATGACTATAAGATTTTTAAATTTAATTGAACAGATCTCATTTTGCTTTGGGTTTCAGTTACAGGACCCATATGTTCTGCTTGTGTATGTTGTACACCTGCACCACCAAGGTCTTGTTGCTAGTGTTGCACTACTCCCATCGAGACACGGTATGAGAATGGATCTCCTTGAGCTTAGTACTGATATCCATCTTTCACGGGTTGTCGAGACTTGTGCGGGCAGTAACATATACATATATCATGAATAAAAGGAATTTTTGCAGAGAATGGCCAATTCTCCTTCGAACCCTTGATTTGTAGTCTACACACCACTTTGATTTCTAAGAATAAATTAGCCTGCTTGTTTGTTGTAATCAACTGAAATGATTCATGAATAAAAGAACTTCCTCATGGATCCACCTTCTCTCTAAAAGAATTTCTGCAATTTGTGATATTATATGTGTATATATATACACATATATAATAATGAGAAATGATATTTGCAGTCCTAAAATATGCAAGTTCCACACACTCCTTTTAAAAAATAAATAAATATTGGATCCACATAAAAAATTATTTTTTAAGAGAAATACTTTAGCCACAAAAGGGCTACACAAAAGTAAATTGCAAACTGATATGGCTTGATGTGATATGTCAGATTGTATAGTTACTTTTATTGTAAAGTAGATCTAATGGATCCCATGAATCTACGTCAGTTTACGGATTTACTTTGTGTAATCTCTTTAGTAGATGAAATCTTGGGTTTTCGAGCATGTTGGTATTTTTTGGAGTTTTTTCTTCTTCAAATTTGGGGATGGTTGCATATCTAGGATCTTTTGTTAGATTTTGGGAGGGACGAGGATGGTCGCATATTTTTTTTCTTTAAAATATTCTCTGCTGAGGATGTGTTCTTATAACTAGAAAAAGCTTTAGACTGTGGAGGAACAGGATTTGACGTAGGCCTATTAGCATTTTGTAAAGGAAATTATAACCTCCGTGATTGAAAATCTTCCCATCCAAAACTTAAAACACAACCACAAAGCCAATTATCTCAATTAAGTTGGTGATACCTCTGGTCTACTTTGTTGATTGGCGTCCTTCTTTGGAACTCTGTCCCTTTTCTTCTTCACAGTTATCCATATATATATATATGAATTGGATGGGGTTGGTGGAGTGTGTATAGATGTGAATGAAGTTGGTACTGGGTTGAATGTTCAGCCTTTTTTTATGATTGAAAACCAACTTTAGTTATCATTAATTATGTATTACTCTTGAGTCTTCTACTCGGTTGTATGCTATTTAAGAGAAATTGATAGAATATAGATGAGGCAGCAAAATGTCTTAACAAAAATGTTGGCTTAGTGAAATTTATTGAAGTTAAATGGTTGTCTTAACAAAAGTGGTTAGCTTACTCAATATACTCTTATTATTTGTTGAATCAATTTATATGTTGTAAATGCTGTCCATTTGTATGCTTTTATTTATTTATTTTATGGATGACCATTTGTATGTTGTAAAAGCTTTAAAAGTGCCATCCATCGAAGGGTCCCTGCATATTCTTATTTGGGGTGAATTTCTGAAACTTGGTGTTTTTGTTTTTTGCTTCATTTATTTTCTGAAACTTGGTGTTTTATTTGGCTTAATTTAATTTAAGAGTCTATAGGTGTTTTATTTGGCTTCATATGAGTCAAATACTTCAAAGACGGGATCCATAAGAACTATATATAAAGAAAAACAAGAAGAATTGTGTAAAGAAATGGAAATGAAGATGTTTGTGAAAGTTTATGAAGAAATGGTGTTATTTATAGTTGAAGTTTTGAGAAAATCAAAGGTATATTCTTGGTATATACTAAAAAATATTTTAAAAATGAATTTTTGCAATTATCGAAAATAAATATTCACGGAATATATCGAAAAATATCTTAGTAATATTCTTTCACAATTATCGAAAATGAATATTTATGAAATATATCGAAAAATATCTTAAGAATATTCTTTTACAATTATCGAGAATGGATATTCTCATAATATACTTTGAGAATATTTTCATCATATAATTTCTTCTTTTTTATTTTTTGAATTAATTTAAATTTTAGTTTAGCTTATAAATTTGAATTAATTTAAAATAAAACATAATTACATGACATTGTATATGGGGAAATATTACAAATATAAAAAGATATGAGGATATCATGGTAGTTAGAGAAAATATTTGAAATGAATAAAAAAGATTAAAAAGTATAATATTTAAATGATATGAAAAAAAATAGATAAGCAGATGTATGTTATATTGTAAAAGTCACTATATAAAAAAAAAAAAGATTTTGATGATATATTTTAAAAGATAAAATGAAGAATACATTAGGACTGTTCTAATAAGTGGCGTTCATTTTGTTTATTGGGAGTTGAATTCTATGGACTGTGATGGCCGATGGGTTACTACTATATACCAACGGATACAGACAGAGGTTCAAAATTAGTCATAGTCAACTCAACACTACTACTTTGTGTAGATTATTTTTAATTAATTCAATTAAATCTAATTTCTAAACCAAATCTACTTTTTTATTTTAATTATTTGCTAGGTAATCTTGTCTGTTTATTGAAACTTTTTATTCTATTTAATGTTTCTTGATTTTGTTTCTTTCTATCTCTCTTAAGGTGGCAGCTCAGTCGCTACCTTTGAGCTAGCCGGCCCTGTAATTATTTGATATTAAGCATAAAAAAAGTAGAAGACAATCGATTTTTCTTTACCATCCGAAGAGAGAGGCCGGAGAGAGAAAGGGAGGGTACTACGTACACATAGTTCTCTCCTGCTCAATCGATAGCGCAATAGCATTTAGTAATTAGAAAGAGTGGGATGGATGGTGCAGCAGTAGCATTGGTTCTAGTTTTGAAAGTATGGCTCTTTTTTGATTTAGCGAGAGCTGTTCTGATCAGCAACTCAAAACTCGCTGCAAGAAATGATCATGGTGGAAGAAAACTTGCTCAGGAAATCCCAGGTATTTAATCTTAAATTTGTGCAGGGAAATCACATTTCTATACATGTACCGGTTACTTTGTAGAGCCTTTTGTTCCTTTTCCTTTTGTTTTGTTTTGTGGTTTAGAAGCTGCATAGAAAACTAAGTACTACGAACGTTGTTTCTCCCAGATTTCTCTCCAAGACAAGCATGCCATAAAGGTGTACAGTAAGAACGCGACTTCAGATTTCATGAGTAGAATATCTTTGATAAAGCACAAGAATTTCTTCGACCAGATTTGCTTAGAGCATCCCATCCCATCCCATCCCATGCCCTATATCATTGTTATCTCTAAATTATAGGAAAGAACTCAGGAAAAAGCTTAAAAACCTCCTCCCATCCTATTCCCTATTTTAAGATTTTGATTTAGGAGATAAACAGTGGTTAAAATATTCTACTAATTTTAAATAATAATTTAAATAATTACTAATTTTTAAAAAAATTAATTTTAAAAATATTATCATACTCATAAAAAAATAATTTAAATTTTTGTTTAAAATATTTACTAGAGTAATAGTTCAAAACATAAAAAAAAAATATTGAGTAGATAAGTTTGTAAGTGGAAGTGAGAGAAAAAAGTAATAAAGAAAGAATAAAAGAATATTATTTTAATAGAATAGAGAAAAGATAGGGAATGAGATGTAAACGATTTTTTGAAGATGAGTAAAATTTAGGATAAAATTATAGGAAATGTTCTTTTTAACTAAAATTTAAGATAAAATTTAGGGAACCCAATATGGATGCTCTTACATAAACCCAAAGCAAATCCATATAAAGAAAGAATAAAAAGAATATTATTTTAATAGAATAGAGAAAAGATAGGGAATGAGATGCAAACGATTTTTTGAAGATGAGTAAAATTTAGGATAAAATTATAGGAAATGTTCTTTTTAACTAAAATTTAAGATAAAATTTAGGAAACCCAATGTGGATGCTCTTACAGAAACCCAAAGCAAATCCATATATAGAAGCCAGACCCAGTGACTAGACTAACATGATGACTTGGAGAAAGTCATCAAGCAACAATATTATAAGTTGAAATTTCACACTGCCTATTTTATATTTTTTAATTCTTTTAATTCATGTTAAATTAATGGAGTTTTTCTGCCTATCATCTATATATTTATACATACTTATTGTGAAATTTTTTTTTTTAAAGAGATGTAGTGCGTAGTGTGACATCCTCAGTAGAATTATTGTTATAAGTTTTAAGGGGTTTGATATTTTTACATGTACCAGAGCGTCTATATGAGATGAGATGAGATGAGATTATTTTACATGAATAAAATATTAATAGAACATTATTTTTTAATATTATTATTATTTAAGGATTTGAAAAAGCTGACTTGTTTATTATATTTTGTATAAAAATTTTAAAAAATTATAATAATAAAATGAGATGAGATAAAATTGTTTATGTATCAAATGAATGGATCCGATCAAGGCCTCGTTGCCCCGCCCCCCATGGAGAAGGCCTAGCGGGGGTGAGATGACCCCAGTGGGTCCCCGCTCCACATATATAAATTTTTTTTATATTTATATATATAAATATATTGTATATAGATATATACAATTTATTAAAGATTTGAAATTGTATTCAAATAATTGGATTGCCTTGGTCTCCCAAGTCAACCTTTATATAGGAGGCCAAGGCAATACAATAGTCATCCTTAAGCAATGTGAGACTTAGTCATCCTTAAGTAACGTGAGATTTATTACTAAGTCCCACATTGCTTAAGGATGGCCATTGTATTGTCTAAGCTTCCTATATAAAAGTTAGCCTAAGAAGTTAAGACAATTCAAAATCTAACTCTAATAAGTTTGAGTTCTTTTTATATTTATAAATTTTAATTATATTATAATTTAAGTCTAAAAAAAATTTTTAGACAAATTTTTTTTTTTCTTAAACACAATGTGTTGGCTAGGCGGGGTGGATGGAAATTTTTCCCCCGCCCCCGCCCCACCTCCTAGGGGCAGGGGCGGCGGAAAAATCCCAACCCCCTTCATGGTGCGGGGTGGGGTGTGGGGAGGGTATTCCCACCCCGTACTATACGGGTATCGCCCCTAGATCCGATACCTTTACACTACCAAAGAGCGTCTATATGTCATATTCTGTCTTTTTCACACGTACGGTAGAAGAGAAAAAAAACTAGTATATCCTCCTAAGAAAGGACACAAACCTTGTTACCTTTGTACGTGTATTATTTGCTTCATTTTTCTAATGCTACAAAATTTATCTACGTAAATTTATAAATTGATAGAATTTTATATGATATATTATATCTATTTTATAATCTAAAGTCTTACATCATATTGCGTCAATTTATAAATTTATATTTTGTAACTAAAATATTTTTTTAAAATAAAAATCAAAATAAAGAACTTTTTCGTTGATGCTGAGATAGCTTATTTCTATTTTTGATCTTTTACTTTGAAACCTAATATTTTTTTGAATGATTTTATCTACAAGTTGATCAAATGAATGATACATCTCTAACACATTGAAATTTATATTAGCCACTTTAATCTGGCTGAATTTTTCTGATGAGACCACATATATATATATAACAATTCCTTTTGTATAATTCAACATTTTAACTTTATAATATTTCACTCAAATACAAAATATTTTCAATTTTAAACACTTAAATTTTTCATCTAATTATTACCTAATCATTACAAATTTTCTAAACTCTCAAACCAAACATAAAAAATAATGCAACTTTTTGAAATTTTAAAATAAAATAATATTAAAAAAATTATATTCAAACAAATTTTTAACTTCATAATATTTTTAGTCAGTTTTTTTTTCATTTTTTAAAATCTAATATTTTTAGTCATAGATATTCTCATATATTCTTGACATGAAGACCGCCCTAATTCTCTCTTTCTTTGCCAAGGTTTCATCAGCATTGATTGTGGGAGCAATGAAGATTACGTTGACATTAGAACGGTTGCTCCTTACGTGACAGATAAAGGATTTACAGAAGTAGCTGAGACTGCATCCCCTTATGTATCTTCAAAATACATACAGACGTTGAAGAACTTGAGAAGTTTTCCTCAAGGAAAAAGGAATTGTTATAGCCTGAGACCGGATCAAGGTAAAAACAATAAGTTCCTAATCAGAGCTAGATTCCTGTATGGAAATTACGATGGCAAAAACCAACCTCCAGAGTTCGACCTATATCTCGGGGTCAATAAATGGATGACAGTCAAAAAAACGGATGCAAGAAATTATGAGATTATTCACCTAATCTCAACGGATTACATTGATGTGTGTCTTGTGAACACTGGCCAAGGTGAACCCTTCATTTCAGCATTGAAACTACGACCTTTGGACAATTCCATATATCCGATCACTGCAAGCGGGGCTCTTGATAAGCATTACCGAAAGGACGTTGGTAGCACTGGACCAGTAATCAGGTGAATCAGTACCCTCATGAGCTAGAAATAGAGTGACGCTAAAAAGAAAAAAACAAGTTAGGATTTTAGGTGTGTTATTATATAATGAATACTTAAACGTACGTACGTCATGTAGTTGTTCAAGTATCATTTTGTTCTTAGTATTTACAGTGTAAAAACATTTCTGCGAGCATCCATTTGGTTCCCTTCATGATGGGTGCGGTGCAACTCTTCCAAGATCACGGCCTTTAATTTAGTGGTTGCAACTCAAATAGTTGCATCCCTTTGCTGTGAACTGATACTCCTCCCATGGGAAACTTATAGCCATGGGAGAATTACATGCACGGGTTGCACACTATTATGCTTTTTTGGTACTTCTTTATGGTTCTTTTTTTCATCTCAAGTTCTCCCTCCTCTGTCTCTCCCACTTTATATTTTTCAATCATTTTCTATTGATTCTTGTTTTTCCATCAAAAACTTAAGTTACTGCTATGCTGGAGATCAAGACCCAGTACAGCGTGACTAAAAACTGGCAAGGCGATCCGTGTGTCCCGAGTGATTATTCATGGGAAGGTTTAAACTGCAGTGATGACAATCCTCCTAGGGTAATCTCATTGTGAGTGCAATTCGGAAACATTAACTTCTGTCGATACATGCTGAAACGCTGTTCAACTTTCATTTTGACCGAAACTTCAAACAGATAGTGACTCCCTGCTTATTGCATGAGAAATTTTTTTTTTCCTGGATTGCAACTTATTTTTGAACATTGGCAATAACTTTATCATGTTTCATAATTGCAAGCAGGAACTTGAGCTCAAGCAACTTGACAGGGAAAATTGCAACTTCATTCTCTAAGCTCGAACTAATCCAGTCCTTGTGAGTCTTATTTGAACTGCGATAGATATTTAATTAGCATTCAGTTTCTTAACACCAGTGCTTGCCAGACACCAGCAGGTTGAGCAACACAGCCTGCCAGCTTGAGATTTCCAATTGGCAGATGGACCCCTGATTGCTGTAGATGTTAATAATAGGAGAGAGAACATTGATTTTCAAGTAGTCCATTTATTAATATTGATTTTCAAGGACACAAAACAATTGTTTAGCTTAACGCACTAGTATTCTTATCCAAAAGTTTTCGTTCTTTTTCAGGGATTTGTCATTTAATGAATTAACCGGGCCACTGCTTGAAGTTTTGGAACAACTACCTAATTTGAAAACCCTGTAAGTTGTAGAGCTCTGATCTAGGTGTTGCGAACATGACATTCAGGGAAGAAATTGAAATGATATAGTTAGAACTATCTTTGCAGGGATTTAAGAGGAAACAAGCTCACAGGTTCAGTTCCTGAGGCTCTTCTGGAACAGTCGAGGAATGGACAATTGGTCCTGAGGTTAGGCTATCTTCCCATATAACTCCAATATTCTTTTTTCTCAATCTGCTTATTAATGCTAAATTCACTTAGTTCTTTTTTTGTACATAATAAATGCTAGAAAAAGTATATGTTCATTTCTTCACTGTAAGGAAAAATTATATTTCCAACTGTAATGTTTTTTTTTTTGCAAGACAGACGGCATCATCTAATATATAATAACTAACTGACCCTCTCATCTTACCTTGATGCACTTTACATAAGGGTTGATGCAAATCCGGATCTTTGTCTGTACACTCCATGTAAGGGAAAGAAGAAAAAGGAGTTTGTCATTCCAGTTCTTGCATCGTTAATAACAGCAGTCTCGATCCTTCTCTTCATCGTTAGTGCTCTTGCTATATATATAAGGAAAAGAGGATCGGGTAGTTCGTTCTTTATTTTCTGCTTCTGCAGTTGTTATCACAGTTTATATACGTGAGCTTACTTACAAAGATATAGCACTCAACGGAAATTAACCCTATTTTCTTGTGATACACCGAGGTCTTTGACAATTAAGTCGTGAAAAAAACTATAGATAGAAATAAAAAAGAACACGATCATGGAAGGAAACTGCAAATGATCGATAAAGGAATTACTTTAGTGGAACACCATGGTAGGTGTAAGTGATCAACGAGCTCATTCTACTCACCTAGTGCTTGGGTTCAATTCTCTCCACACTCATGTTTACACCAAGTCAGAAAAATGTATCCTTCTTTAGATTGGCTTCCTGATGCAATTTCTTGCTCAAACATTAAGATAATATTAAAAATAAAGAGTTTAATCCTCCCATTCATTATCCATTCACCCTGGAGTTCGACATAGTTGAGAATCTCATTATTGTTTATACTGTACAACCCTGGCTTCTCAATCCCCTGCTATTTTGTAAAATCAATTAGCCCCAAACTCTTCAATAAGTGGGACACCACTTCTTACCATCTTGAGGCTGACCTTGAAAAAGGAGATAACACATCCTAACATGGACAAGCAGGAAATCAAGTACTTCTTCTAGCATTACTCACAGTCAAACTATAACACAGAAACCTAAGCTCAGCACTGCTATAACATCACTGCATATGGGATTTGGCTGTACAAGCCTGAGGGTTAATCTGCATTCCCCTTTAGGATAAGCGGACTCTGGATTTTTAATTATAGTAACAAGCATGAGAGATTTAAAACATAAACTATGCACATTACGATGCAAGTCGCAAATATATTTTTAGCAGACATCTGAATGTTTCAATTTTGATAATCTTTCTTGCTGTAGACATGGTTGCCAAATCCAAATCCAGCATCAAATCAAAGAATCGACAGTTCAGCTACTCTGAGGTTGTTAAGATAACTAATAAGTTCAGAACCATCATTGGCGAAGGAGGATTTGGAAACGTCTACCTCGGCAAATTGGAAGATGACATTCAAGTTGCTGTTAAGCTTCTCTCTCCTTCATCAAACCAAGGGTACAAGGAATTTAGAGCGGAGGTTAGATAGAACAGAAGACACAGTTTGCAATTACTTGAAAGTTTCAAAGACTAAAATTTCACTCAACTAAACAATGGAACTCCATTTTGAAACGCAGGCACAGCTCTTAATGGTACTTCATCATGGAAACTTGGTTACTCTTGTTGGATACTGTGATGATGGCGAACAAAAGGCGCTCATATATGAGTACATGGCTAATGGGAATCTGCAGCAGCATTTATCAGGTATTTGCAGTCTCGTTTTCAAAGGCTCCTCTCATCCTCTGAGTCACTAGCTCTATGTTACCTTCATCAAATGAAAAGTACATCATAGCTTAGATACAGTCCCATCACTGCACCTCGTTGGCTTCTAGTTAGAGCAACCACCTGACACGGTGCATATCATCCCGAATCCTTGTCGTGTCATTTTCCATAGGCAGTCCCATAAGTTAATACAATGATCATGGTATTGAATCTGTTGGAATCAAGATAGAGACAAAATAATAGAAGAGGAAAGAAGCACTCTGTACGTCGATACTCTATTTTTCTCCTTACAGCAAATATTGTTTCAGTACATCATATAGAACCAAAAGAAAATTCTGGAAATTAAATTAATGACATTTATGGCCATTCAGATTTACTAGACGGTACACACCTAGGTACAATGAAAAGAAACTTTTTCCAGCTTTCACATATCTCGTAAATGATCAACTTAATAAATTGTTGCCTCTTGCAATAAATCAAGTTTAATATTCAACACTCTCCCTTAAACTTGACATCTTTCCAACACCGATCATCATCCTCAACTTCTGAAATTTATCATATTTGAGAGGCTTTGTGAATATATCAGCAGCTTGGTCAAGTGAATTCACATACTCTACCTCCACATACCTGTTCTCAATGCATTGTCGAATAAAATGATACTTTGTCTCAATATGCTTGCTTCGATCTTGAAACACTGGGTTCTTTGCTAAAGCAATAGCTGACTTATTGTCCATCATGATCTTGGTAGCTTCACTTTGCTCAAAATGGAGTTCCTTCAGCAATATCTTTAATCAAATTGCATGACAAGCACAAGTAGTAACAGCAACGTACTCAGCTTCACAGGTTGAAAGAGTGATTATGGGTTGTTTCTTAGAACATCAGGAAATTTCATTATTTCCCACGAAAAAAACAAACCCAGTAGTACTCTTTCTATCATCAATATCTCCAGCATAATCACTATCACAATATCCATTAACTTGAATTTATTTGAAGCAAAGTAAAAAATTCCATAATCAATAGTACCTTTAAGATAATGAAGGATCCTCTTGACTTCCTTCATGTGTGTTTCAGATGGATTTTCCATAAAGCGACTCACAAGTCCAACTGAAAAAACAATTTCAAGTCTAGTACAAGTCAAGTATCTCAAGTTTCCCACAAGACTTTTGAACAATGTTGGATCAACTTTTTGTAGCCCTTTCTCCTGTTTTGAAAGTTTAACTCCATACTCCATAGGCGTGTTAACAGGTTTGCAATCCAACATCTTGAACTTCTTTAGCACTTCCTTTGTATAGGCTTCTTCCGAAATGAAAATCCCATCCTTCATTTGCTTCACTTCAATTCCCAAATAATAAGACATCAGTCCCATATCACTCATCTCAAACTCTTGTGCCATAGCCTTCTTAAAACCTTCAAACATCATTTGATTGTTTCCTGTGAATATAAGATCATCCATATAGACACAAACAAATAATAAATCTTCATGTTCCTTTTTCACATAGAGTGCATATTCATGAATGCATCTAGTGAAACCATTCTCTTTAAAATACTTATCAAGACGGCTATGCCAAGCTCTTGGAGCTTACTTTAATCCATAAAAGGCCTTTTTAAGCCTAAGCACTTTATCTTCATAACCTTCAATAACAAAACCGGGAGTCTGTTCAATATAAACCTCTTCCTCAATATAACCATTCAAAAATGCGTACTTAACATCCATTTGATGGATCTTCCATTGATTTTGGGCTGCAAGTGATAGTAGTAGTCGGATTGTCTATAAACGAGCAACGGGAGCAAAAACCTCTTCATAGTCAATGCCATATTTTTGCTTGTAGCCCTTTACAACAAGTCTTGCTTTGTATCTTTCCACTTCACCCTTAGAATTCTTCTTGACTTTATACACCCATTTGACTCCAATCACTTGATTACCACTTAGAAGTGAGGCTAGCTCCCAAGTGTCGTTCTTCTTAATGGCTTGAATTTCCTCCTCCATAGCTTGTATCCAATTTTTTTTTTATCTTTCATAGCTTCTTCAAAATTCAAAAGCTCATCAGTAGAGTATAAGCATAACAAATTCTCATCTTCTAACCTTTCGGTTTCTTCATAGAGATCCTCAATGCTTCGATATTTTTGAGGACCTTCACTTGAGATAGATGAAGGAGAAGATGATGATGATGCTATTGAGGGTGATGTTGGCGACGTTGGAGATACAATTTCATCTTAGACTTCTTGTGTTGAAGTTTCTTCATCAAAATAGGGGAGAAAATCATAAGCAGTTTCATTTTTTGTACTCCAATCCCATGTTGCATCTTCTTCAAATTCAACATATCTACTAATAATGACTTTGTTGTTGCTTGGATTGAAGAACTTGTAGCCTTTTGAGTTCTCATTGTAGTCGATAAACACAACCTTCTTACTCTGATCATCAAGCTTTGATCTCTCTTGCTCTGGAACTTGAACATAGGCAATAGACCCAAAAACTTGCAAGTGTGACACATTTGGCTTCCATACATTCCATGCTTCTTGTGGCATCACATCCTTCAAACTTTTGGTAGGTGAGCGGTTAGAGATGTAAACTGCACATGCAACCGCTTCAGCCCAAATCTCTTTTGGCATCGACTTGCTTTTCAACAATGTCCTTGCCATATTGAGAATTGCTCGGTTCTTCATTTCAACAACTCCATTTCGTTGTTGCAATCTAGGAAGGTCAAGGGACAACGAATTCCATGTGTCTCCCAAAAAATCTTGAATTCGTTGGAAGTGAACTCACCACCTCTATCGGTTCTTAGAGATTTGATTTCATAGCCACTTTCTTTTTTGACACGAGCTTTGAACCTTTTGAATGCCTCAAAAGCCTCACTTTTTTTTTTCAAAAAATAAACCCATGTTTTTCGTGAATAATCATCAATAAAGAGCAAGAAATAAAAAATTTTACCAAGAGATGGAGGCTTGATTGGACCACAAACATCTGCATGTAGAAGTTGAAGCGGCTCGGTGGCTCTTGAATTGGATTGCTTGGGAAAGCTCTTTCTTGAATGCTTGCCTAGTAAACAAGCTTCACATAAATGATCAGGATGATCAATCAATAGAATACCTTTCACCATCCTCTTTACTCCCAAATCTCTAAGCCCTCCAAATTAAGATGTCCATATCTCATATGCCAAATCCATGATGGATCTTTAATACATGTCTTTAAGCACATGGCTTCGTTAGCTTCATATTCAACAAAAACATGCGATTTCTTGTCATAGAAGACTTAGCAATAAGATTCCCTTCTTTATCTCTAAGCCAAAGAAAACAATCTTCCATGTTTATTTTGCAACCATTCTCGATAAGTTGCCCAATACTCAATATTATTTTTCATCTTAGGAATGTAATAAACATTAGGAAGAATCTTATGGCTCCCATTCTTTGCCTCAAACAAAATTGTACCTTTAACTTTAATCTCCACCTTTGATTCATCACCAAAGCGCACACGGCCCGTCACTTTGGTGTCAAGTTTCACAAATTTGCTTCTTTCGCCCGTCATGTGGTTGCTAGCTCCATTATCTAGATACCACATATTCTTCTCACCATTGTGCTCTTCATTAAGCGCTAGGAATAATACGGGCTCCTCAACATCTTCCTTGTGCAAAATGAGCTTTGTCTCCTCTTCTGCTTTCTTGGTTTGACACTCCCAAGAATAATGCCCATATTTTCCACAAGAATAACATTCAATTTGACTTTTGTCATTCTTTACCTCATGATTGCCTCTTCCTCTTCCTCTTCCACGACCTCTTGAAGAATTTTGATTTCTTCCCTCTTGAGAAAAAATTTGCTCTGCTTTTCCTCTTCCACGACCACGTCCTCGTCCACGGCCTCGACCTCTTCCATGTCCTTGGCCTTTTCTACCATTTTCACAAGCTTCTCCTTTATCTTTCAAGGAAAGCTTTGCTTGCAAGGCTTGCTCCATTTGCTCTTGCTTGCCTCGGTTCATCCTTTCTTCATGAGCCCATAAGGATCCATTTAATTCATCAATGGACATGATCTCCAAATCTTTAGATTCTTCAATGGCTACAACTATATGGTCAAATTAGAAGTTGAGAGAGCGGAGAATTTTCTCAACAACATGAACATCTTCTAATTTTTCTCCAAGCCTCTTCAATTGATTCACTACCATCAGAACTCTTGTGAAGTAATCTGAGATGGATTCACTCTCTTTCATCAAAACAGATTCAAACTCGGCCCTTGGAGTTTGAAGACGCACTTTCTTCACTCTTTCAACTCCCATGATGGAATTTTGAAGGGTATCCCATGCTTGCTTGGAGTTTGTTTCGTTGGCCACTTTCTCTAACATGTCATCATCTAAACCTTGATAAATGACTGTGAGCGCACTTTGATCTTTCTTCCTTTCTCTCTCCAAGGCTTCCTTTGGGCTTGATTCAAAGACTCCTCATTTTGAGGTTGAACAAAACCTTTCTCAACAATCTCCCATAATCCTTGGGAGCCAAGGATAGCCTTCATTCGGATTGCCCAATTCTCATAATTGAGCTTGGTGAGTTGTGGATATTGGAAAGAAAGAGAGGTTCCTTTAGAAAACATTTTCTTGAACCTAAGCTCTGATGCCACTCTGTTAGAATCAAGATAGAGACAAAACAATAGAAGAGGAAAGAAGCACTCTGTACGTTGATACTCTATTTTTCTCCTTACATCAAATATTGTTTCAGTACATCAACATATAGAACCAAAAGAAAATTCTGGAAATTAAATTAATGACATTTATGAACATTCAGATTTACTAGACGGTACACACCTAGGTACAATAAAAAGAAAATTTTTCTAGTTTTCACATATCTTGTACATGATCAACTTAATAAATTGTGGCGCAATAAATCAAGTTTAATCTTCAACAGAATCTGCGTGTTTCACAGAAATCCGACGGAAATTATTATTTTCTTGCATGATTGTGAAAACCTAGGCCATTTTTTTATGACAACCAAACTGAATGAGACAAAATTGGAATATTGGAATATTTTTGCTGCAGTGACAAACCCAAATGTCTTAACATGGAATGAGCAACTTTGTATTGTAGTGGACGTAGCAAACAGTTTGCAAACAAATTAACCACATAATTATTCATCTTCAATATCTTTGGATTTCTTTTTTCGTTCGCTGGAATAAGTCAACATTGTTTACTTGTGGAGTTACAAGGCTGGAGTATCTACATAATGGTTGCAAGCCACCTATCATCCACAGAGATTTAAAACCATGCAACATCCTACTAAACGAACAAATGCAAGCCAAGATAGCTGATTTTGGGCTTTCTAGAGCCTTTGCCAGAGAAAAT
The DNA here is from genome assembly GCA_029856935.1 of Cyclocarya paliurus. NCBI lineage: Eukaryota > Viridiplantae > Streptophyta > Magnoliopsida > Fagales > Juglandaceae > Cyclocarya > Cyclocarya paliurus. The sequence goes on along the minus strand of JARVXP010000207.1, from coordinate 8,503,557 downwards.
GATACCCATGTGTCAACTTGGCCAACTGGCACATTTGGATACATGGATCCGGAGTAGGTGTTTAGACCTACTGACTTCGTAGCTCTTTTATTAGTATACTGTAGTCAATTATCATGTCCAAAGTTCTAGTGAAATCTATAACACTATACTTTTTCTCCTAAAGTTTTCTACTACCTAAATATGTTTTTCCCTTGAGGATCGCCACACGGAATCCCATTTTCCAATGCATCCAAAATCTCCAAAACCAGTAGAAACTAGACACGCCTCGCTTTATTCACCACTGCGAGTTGTATTATCGTTGTGCTAATGACTCTCATATGTGTTCTCCTTGCAGATTTGCAACATCTTGGAACTTCAAAAAGGAAAGTGACGTCTATAGCTTTGGGATTATTTTGCTTGAGCTTATAACTGGTCGTCCTGCAATAATAAGAGGTCCTATGCAAAACAATCACATACTTGACTGGGTTTATCCTTTGATTGAAAGCGCAAATATTCAAAATATCGTTGATCCAAGACTAGAATAAGAGTTCAACACCACTTCTACTTGGAAAGTTGTGGAAATAGCCATGTCGTGCGCACTACCGGTTGCAATCCAAAGGCCAGGCATGAATCAGGTATTGGCAGAACTAAAGGAATGTTTGGCTCTGGTAATGACTCGTGGGAGAAGTCAAAGGATAGCAACTGAGTGTAGAACTTCAAGCAAGCACACATCACATTCTATTTCGAGCTAGAATCAGAAATTTCTCCCGTCGCTAGTCACTAGATAGTTACTGAACAAACTATGCTAAAAAATTCCTTCTGTGCAATATGTCTAGTTTGTTTGAAGAGCTTATTAAATCCTTGTTTCAGGTGGGTAACCTTTTATTTTTAATCGAGTATGAGAGAGAATACTATTATGTATTTCTACAGCTTTCTAAGTTATATTGGACATTTAATTACAATGATTACTAGTTTGTATGGATGTGCTGACAGTTATTTAGCCCTCTTTTTGAGTTTGAAACATTGTTTGAAAATCCCTAGATGCTCATCCACATAATGCAGAGGAAACTAAATAGATTTTTTGCAACAATATTAACGGACCAATTAGCCAATATCAATTCAAGTCACTTTCAAAAATAAGATCCTCTTCTTTTACTTATCACCATCCCATGAAGAATCGAGTAACAAGAAGAGAACGTGCCAGCAATGTGTATGGGATGTAAGCTAGCAGCCTAGCAGGATGAAGCAGCAGAAGCAAGCAAAGCGTTCCAGGCCTGCAAAAGTCGGAAGAAGAAAACAATGCTAGTTGTAGAAGGAAGAAAATGTGACTGAGTGAAATCCTATAAAAAAAAAAAACCTTCTTAAAAGAAACACTCTTAAAAGTGTTTACTTAGAATAGATCAATTAACTATTTCAAAAGTCTCTTATTCATTTTTTTTATTACAAAATTTTTACAATCACCCTTTTCTATAACCTTTGTTGAGGCTATAATCCCATTAATTATATGGATACTAACTTGTTTGCACCCACTGTAATATCAATCAAAACTTTGACAATCTTCAAACTTAGTTTTATTTATTAGAGTTTCAGTAGCTGAACTCTCTTTCGATCATTCGAATATTCAAATTCTTTTCGTGTGGTTTACATACTCCAAATAGATCATTTTGATCTTTGTGGAGGTATGGAAAACTTTTTTCCTCTTTTAATTTTTGGATTTTGTTTTTAATTTTATACACTAAAGGAGCATTAGGGATGCTGTGATGTGATGTCTCTAACAATTGATTAATGGAGTTGATCAACATAATCAATCTTATAATCGGGGGGACTAAAGTTGGATTAAAAAATACAGAGCAATTTCATTTTGAGACAAACCATATGGACTAATCAAATAAAAATGGTAAGAAAATAGTACAACATATATATATTGATAATAACCTGACATGAAATTTGTTGGGAATATTTTTAAGATAATTATATATTATATTTATTATTGATATTACTTTTTAGATATATTAAAAAGTTATGAGTTATTTCGAAAATAGAGAAATTATAAACAGATTGTTCTGACCGATCCCTGTAGATGTTCGGTCTGTTTCGACAATTGAGTATCGTACATGCTACATTCAGGCAAATTTATCCTCATGATAAAGGCACGTTTGTTCAAATTCCTCGTAAAATATAAACTAATTTATTCAAAACTAAAAATATATATCCCTCTACCAAGACACCAAAGAACTATCACAATAAAATAAATTAAATTCTCCACAAAGAACTCGAAAATATCCATGACTTAAAATGTCAAAATAACATAAAATATTAAATCCACTAAATAAGATTTTTCAATAAATATTTGTACCATTTGACACTTATTCTTCTACGACCATCAAACATTACTAACATTTCATACTCTTGACTTCCAGTTGAGGTATCAAAATTATCTAAAAAATATTGTGGGAATAAAGGGTGAGTTATCAACAACTCAGTAAGTAGAGCACATATACTAATGTGTAAACGTAATCATTTACAGAGTTCAGAATGCAGAATAAAATATAATTATTTTCAGAATGCAGAATCATAATATGTTATCAAGAATATTAGAGCAAAATTTCAAAAATAATCTTATTCAAAATTCATTTGGCACAGCATAACTGAAACATCACATCATAACATAATTTCATGTTTAAACCTCGTGGTAGGGTTGTGCAAACCCTGCGCCCAACCGAACAGAAACAAAATGTGAATCTTCCCTTTATTATTCTCAGAGTCCCGAGTATGTACATAGGAAAAACCACGCAAAAAACCACTTTGCTTCTAAAGTGGGTGCATTGAAAACAGAAAAGTTAGTACCAACCCGAACAAAGGCTACAATTTTACACCCGTGATAAAGTCAGAATGGAACAAAAATAGAAACAGAATGTCACGCCAGAGGTTTTTCAGTAATCATATCATATCATATCAGAGTATATAAAATTTTCAGAACAGAACATTATCAGATCACAAAAATATAATTAATGCGCAAAATTTAATATTCGCTCTCTTTTGCATAGTTTATAAATAAAATGTCAAAATAGCTCATGTCTACACCAGTCATGCCAGAAAATAATTTATTCTTATACAGAATTTCATGAGTAATGCAGAACAAATAATTGAGGTTGTTTCAAATTTCTTTTCATAACAAAACATGCATATTTTTCAAAATCGACCTCAGTTCATTTTATTTTATGCAAAGTCTAGTATAGGAATTCCGCTTACCTAGACTTTTTAACTTTTCAGAATTTCGTCACAACAGTACTAAACGAAAATCAATTATCACTTATAAAATAATCACGTAACTTTCGTAAGTTTCCGATTGAACACATTCTTTCTAATTAAAACCTGAAATATAAAATTTCATATTTTTCCTTAATGTCTACCAATCCTCGAATCCTAAAATATCGTCACTCCATAAATAATTGATTCCCATCTAATTTCTCCAATCAACTATAAGATTAAACCTAAAAGTTAATGATCTCAACACTAAACATCGATTCTCTCTTAGTACTATAATATAAAACCATCGTAAATAAAAATAATCCTATTAATAACACTAGAAGGTCTATGTTATAACGGAGGGAAAAAGAGACAACGTGGAGCTAGAGAGAAGGAGAGAGAAACTAACGTGATGGAGAAACTGAGAGGGGTGGAGGCTGGGCATGGTGGTTCATCCGTTGTGTCCACGAAACGTTCGGCAACGTGTGAACCTTCCGATGGTGGTGATGCAGCCGTGCACGGTGGGGGGCTAAGCAAGAAACTTGCTCTGTTTGCGTAGTATAAAAACAGGGGCTGGTTTTTGGTTGTTCACGGAGGAAATATTGGCTCGGCTGGACAGAGGGTGGCTAAAACAGAGGCTCTCGATGGTTGGCTTTTGGAGGTGCTAGTGAAGGAGGGTGGACGGTGACATTTCTCCTTTGCCTTGGGGTTAAAGCAGAGGAGAGGCGTTGGGGTGCACTGGTACTGGGTGGCAATAGGGCATCGTCTGGGTGGTTCCTACGGCAGCGTCGCTCTCAGCCTTCTCGTGGTACTGCTGTGCATGGCTCCAGGAGTTTCCATGGAGGAGAAACTGCCACAGTGAACATGTAGGTTGCTTCCATCGGTGGTCTTCATGGGGTTGGGTTGTGCAGAGACAAAGACGGTGACTGCATGGAGGTTGTGAAGGGTGGCGGCTTCATCGCGGGGGAGTTCCTCCCTTGCGAGGCAACAGTTTGACTCTTGAGAGGTTGCTGCTCTGTACGATGGAGGATGAGGGAAGGAGACGCAACCCTATTCATGGGTTTTCTTCATGCACGAAGGATTAGATAAGTATATATAGGCGAACGAAAAACCAAAAACAATCCCTAGAGGAAAGAGGGAAGGAGAGACGTAAGTGCATGGGGTACGAGAGTCGTGCGAGGTGGCGGGGTTTAAAGAAAAACTAACTGAACATTGGTTGATTGTCACAAGTTGGGTTTTGGGGTGATCGGATAGGGCCCATTTTAAATATTTTAGCCACGGCCACATTTTGCCATTTTGGGTGGCATAAGAAATTAATAAATAGATTTTTTCTTAAATTTTGAATCTCGATTCAACTTCTAAAAATAATTTAATTTATCTAAAAATTTTCTCGACCTATAAAATATTTTTAATCTAATTATCAAATCCAATAAAATAAAATCATATTCTTGCCAAAATAAAAATATTAGGCCGGCCCCTAGTTTCTTCCTAAACATTTCCTCGTAATCTCAAATAGGCTTTTCGTACCTAGAAACACAAAAATAAAAAAAAATGGTCTTGGTTCTAGCCCGGGTGTTATATCATTGTCCAAGCTCGAACTCCTGCAGTCCTTGAGAGTCTTAATTTGAAATGTGATAAACATTTAAGCATTAAGTTTCTAAACATCAGTGTTAGCCAGACACCAGCAGGTTGAACGACACTGTCAACACAGCCTGCTAGCTTAAGATTACCAATTGGTAGATGGACCCTTGATTGCTGAGATGTTAATAATTAGAGTGTATTTGTGGGATTTTATTCCAGGAACTTTTACTTGGAAAGAATTGTATATAAGTCCTGTTATTTAATATTGGTTTTCAAAAACAACTGTTACTTAACTGGGCCACTGCCACCAGTTTTGGAATTGCTACCTAATTTAAACACTCTGGAAGTCTTGGAGCAGATCCAGGTGTTGCAAACAATACCTTCAGGGAAGGAAATTGAAGTGATCTACTTAACACTATCTTTGCAGGGATTTGAGAGGGAACAAGTTCACAGGTTCAATTCCTGAGGCTCTTTTGGAACAGTCTAGGAATGGAAAATTAGACCTAAGGTTAGGTTATCTTCCTACCTCCAACATTTTTTTTTTCTCTATTTCCATATTAATGTTAATTCCACTTTATCCTTTTTTTCTGTACATCGCAAATGCTTGACGAAGTATATGTTCATTTCTTCATTGTTAAGGAAAAATCCAATAGTAAATCTTGCATGACGACAACATCATTTATCATATAATAACTTGCTGACCATGTCATCTAACCTTGATGCAATTTATGCAAGGGTTGACGCAAATCCAGATGATTGTCTGTACACTACATGCAAGAGAGAGAAGGAAAAGAAGTTTGTCACTCCACTTGTTGCATCATCCACAGTGGCAGTCTTGCTCCTTCTCTTCATCTTTAGTGCTCTTGCTATATATAGAAGGAAAAGAGGAGGTAGTTCTTTCTTTTTCTTGTGATTATGTAGTTCCTATTACAATTCATAGAGGTGAGCTTGTTTTTGAAGATATAGTGCTCGATAGAAAAAAATCATTTTTCTTGTAATACAAGCCTTCAATAATGTAGTGAAAAAAAAAGTTATAGAAATCAAAAGAATGATCATGAAAGGAAACTGTGCGACTGATTATAATTGAATTGCACTCGTGGAATGAGCGACTTGGTATTGCAGTGGACGCATCACACGGTTTGCATACTTACATCAAGCTTTGTAAACAAATTTAATACGTGATTATCCATCTCAACATCTTTGGATTTCTTGTTTTCGTTTTGTTAAATATGTTAACAACTGTTTACTGGTGGAGTTGCAGGGTTGGAGTATCTACATAATGGTTGCAAGCCACCAATATTTCACAGAGATTTGAAACCTTCCAACATTCTACTAGACGAACGGATGCAAGCCAAGATAGCTGATGCCACTAAAAGTGATTCCCATGTGTCAACTTGCCCAGCTGACACATTGGGATACATCGATCCAGAGTAAATGTCTAGACCTACTGATTCTGCATAGTTATTTTATTAGTAGTTTAATCAAGTATGATGATTCATGTCCCAATGTTCTAATGAAATCGGCAACACAACTTTTTGACTTGTGTTATCTACTAATTAAATATGTTTTATCCTTGGCAATGACCACATGAAATTTCGTGTTCCCATGCCAATTGCATCCAAATCTACAAAATTTATTATCTGCTATTCATTCAATGCGCTGAGAATGTTAAAGTTTGTGGTTTTTAGAAGTACACCCTATTAGAAATTGGACACACATCTCACTTTACTCACGAGTGCGAGCTGTCCAAATATTTAGGATGCCTGCTGCTATTAGTAATTATGTTTCAAGAAATCAATCATTATTAGAAGTAATAACTTGAAGCTTTAAATCAGTATTTGGGTTTTTAATACTCTTCTAATGACCCTAATCTGTGTTCTACTTGCAGATTTTTAACAGCTAGGAACCTCAACAAGAAAAGTGACGTCTATAGCTTTGGGATTATTTTGTTTGAGCTTATAACTGGTCGGCCTGTAATAATAGAAGGTCCTATGCGAAACAATCATAAACTTGACTGGGTTTATCCTTTGATTGACAGGGTAGATATTAAAAACATTGTTGATCCAAGACTAGAAAGAGAGTTTAACACCACTTCTGCTTGGAAATTTGTGGAACTAGCCATGTCGTGCGCACTACCGGTTGCAATCCAAAGACCAGACATGGGTCAGGTATTGGCAGAACTAAAGGAATGTTTGGCTTGGCATGACTGGTGGGAAAAGTCAAAGGATGGAAACTGAGTGCAGCACTTCAAGCATGCATACAACACATTCCATCTGGAGCTAGGATCAGAAATTGCTCCAATCACAAGATATTTTCTGAATAAAACTATTCTCAAAAGTTCTTTCAATGCAATATGACAAGTGAATAGTTTGAAGACCTTATTATATCCTTGTTTAATGTGTGTATCTTTTTTGAATAGAGTATGAGAACGAATACTATTATGTATTTCAACAGCTTTATAGGTTCTGTTGGACTTATAAAACACAATGATCACTAGTTTGTATTCCTGGTGTGTTTGAACACTGTATGAATCCATAGATGCCAAACTACATGATAGATCATTTTGATCTTTTTGGAGGTTTGGAAAAAAAATTTCCTCTGTTAATTTTTGGTTTTTTATTTTATTTTGTTTTTAATCTTATACATTAAGGGCGCATTTGGGATGTTGTGATGTGATGTCTCTAACAATTTATTAATGGAGTTTTTACAAAGAGATCAACATAATCAATCTTATAATCATGGGGACTAAAGTTAGCTTTAAAAAATATAGAGCAAATTAAATTCATTTTGAGACAAACCACATGGACTAATCAGATAAAAATAGTAAGAAAATAGATAATAACCTAACATGAAATTTGTTGGAAATATTTTTAAAATAATTATATATTATATTTATTATTGATATTATTTTTTAGATTTATAATTAAAAAGTTATGAATTAGTTTAAAAATAGAAAAATTATAAAGAAATTGTTCTGACCTAGTGGCATTGGTGCCCTTAATTGACCCAAAGTGGACGCCTGTTGGGATGTGAATAGTGCCAACCGTTTTGCAAAGGTGCATGTGATTGTTAGACCAAGTCCGTCAATTGAATATGTACTTTTTCAGAACCCATTTTATAATTCGTTCGCATGAGTCATTTATAAATAGACTATTTAGCTTACAAATAAAAAAAAGAATAATTCTCTCTTTCCGAACAACTATTCAAATACCCTGTAACCGCGTGCATATTATTATCAATGAACGCGAACATAATTATTATTTGAAAAAACCACATTATAACGCGCTTTTGAAACTTTCTTTTCTATCAATATTTTCTTTTCTTTTTTTTTCTCTAACAGCCTCCTTTCCAACAACAAAATATCTCGGTCAATAACCAAAATGCAAGTCTTTCCCGTGGGGTTATGGTCCCAAGCCGCCCAAAGCTGACCAACTTGGCAGGAAGAAAACTCCATATTTGGAATTTTTATCACGTTTTGGATATTTATAATATTTTATAATATTTATAAATAATAATTAAATAATTTATAAATATTAGTAAAATTATTCAAGGTACGTTAGATGTTTTTATTAAGATTTAAAAAATTAGAAAGAAAATATTGAATAAAAATTTTATAACGCTAAATATTTTGGTATAATTTTTATTTTTAAATTTAAAAAATTTTTATTTTTTTTTGTGTTTTATTTAGAAGTTTAAAAAAATTGATTTATTTTTTTGTGGATAATGATGAAATAATAATTAGATAAAATTTTGAAATTAAAAATTATTTTATATTTAAATAATATTTAATAAAAATATTATAAAGATATTTAAAAATTTTATATCTCACCTCAACGTTTCGAGGATGGAGGTCAGACGGTAAACAATCGAAGCCTGACGAACTATCCGACCCTTAATACACGAAAGGATCGATGTGACATCAAACTTGGATTTGCGTTTAAATAACACAAACAGAAAATAAACTGTTGGAATTTTTGTTCTCTCTTCCTAATTTTCTAATTGAAAAATACTTTAACAATAAAAAATTATAAATTAACATAATTAAATCTAGTAATAAATTAAATTATAAAATTATGTTTATTATAAATTATGTTTAATATATTAAATTCACGTTAATTTATAATTTTTATTTTTATTTTTTTTATAGATGTAATACTTTTCTTTCTAATTAGTTTTTCATTTTGTTTTCAATCTTCGATCATCAGCGCAGCGGTAGACGAGATTAATATCCAACATAATAATCCAAGCCCCAGGATTGAATGGTCGGGAGAGATTGTTCAAAACTTCAATCCACTCCCTGTGCAACTTCATTTCAACCACTGCTCATTCGTCGAGCTACGTAAAAAGTCCTATTTACTAACACTGGTCATCCACAAATGCAGACAAAATATTCCCGATGCCATGCACGCGTAGACCATTATTGTTTTAAGTTTTTCTTTTTTTATTTTCCAGTTCAAATGCAGACAAAATGTTCCTGATGCCATTCACGTTTCCACCATTTATTGGAATTATATTTTATATTATTTAAAAAATCACGTTTGAGTCAAACTTACGTTTTAATTTATTTAAAATTAAAAAATATTTTAATATATAACACTTAAACAACTTAATTAATTTTATCATTAAATAATATAACTCTAAACAGCCCTTAGAATAAACACTTCAATCAGACTTCATCAACACGTCAATACTTGTTTATACCCCGTTTGGATTTAGAGATAAATTTAGGTGATTTGTGAATAGTAAAATAAAATATTATTTTTTAATAATATTATTATTATTTTAAAATTTAAAAAAATTAAATTATTTATTATATTGTATGTAAAAATTTAAAAAAATTATAATAATAAAATAAAATAAATTGAGATGAGTTGAAGTAAATTTTAAATTCAAACAATACCATCAAGTTATAAGACATGAATCAAATATTTCTTTCAATTTTAGAACGAAAGAAATATAACAACGAAAATACAAGATAATGAAGTCGAAGTTTTTCTTCCCCGTTGGTGAGAGGCAGAGAAACACATAGAGAAATTGACAAGAGATAATGCTACCTAATATCATACTTCACACATTACATATATTTTAAATTTTTTAAATTTTATTTTTATTAAAATAATTAAAATTTTCTATTTATTATTCTTATGTCACATATTTATAAGAGAAAAAAAATAAAAAATTAAATATAATATGTGGTATAAAAATATGAGTAAAATTCTTTTTGAAAAGAAATAGAAAGAAATTCTTAGGGCGAGTAGAGTCGCAGGAGACAAGGGTACCAAACTAGTCCTTTTATTTATTTCTGGAACCCCCCCCCCCCCCCCCGGGTCTTTGGACTGCTTCTCATCCCATCTTCCTTCCTGGGCAGGGCACTAGAAATTAGACAAAGATGGATACTGGCCGTGCAATTAGGGAATTTTCACGCACATGATAACTCCGTAACACATTTTTAAAAATCTCCAATACCGAAAACAGATCTTAGTCAGTAACATCTTTTAAATAAATAATTTGATAAAAATTTGACCTCTAACAGGACTCTGCTGACAAAGGATTCTGTTGCAAAAACTGTGTTAACGGATTCAGTTGACACCTAGCGTTAAGTTTTTTTAATAAATATAATTTTTATTTAAATTTTTTACAACATACTTTTAGACTTCTTAAAATTTGAATATATCTACTCTTAATTTATCTATAACATTATTTAACAACCTCTAAATAAAATTAAAATAACTTATAAATAAAATCAAAATATTTTATATTTTTTCAAATTATAAAATCAAAAATAAAATAAATTTTATTATTTTATTCACTTAATCATATCTAATCTTATAAATAAATAAATTGAAGTGACCCCAGTGACGACGACGGCTTACCTAGAAGCTAGACCCATTGACTTGACTTGACTGACGACTTGATGAAAGTCTTTAAGCATACCAGATTGTCCAGTACTCCATATGTTCCGTGTCTTCTCACATGTTAGAAAAATTATTTACATATAATTTTTTTTGTATTATTTTTGCCTTCAAATTTAAAATAGTTGTATTTATATTTGTGTTTTATTTTGAGATTAGTAAAAGTTGTATTTATTTTTGTGTGTACAATAATGATTAAAAAAATTATTAAAATTCTTAATGATCAATGATTAGATGATCCGATTTCTTTCTCATGTTTCCCTCTCCCATTACACTTTTCAATGGTTTTTCTTTTCAGTTGATTCAAGCTTTTCCATTAAAATTTTTAGTTAAAGCTACCATGGAAATCAAGACACGTACGGTACAAGGTGATCACTAGAAAGTGGCAAGGCGATTCATCATCCTTGTGTCCCAAGTGAATACTCATGGGATGGTTTAAATTGCAATAACGATGATCCTAGCTCCAAGGATCATCTCATTGTAACTGCAGTCTGCACCCTTTCGAAACATAAAACTTCTGCGGAGGCATGCATGCTGTGAAACTTTCATTTTGACGAAACTACAAATATAGTGGCTCCCTTGTTCCCGAGGGCCAACTACAAACTTTCATTTTTTGAAGAAGTGACAAAGCCAAATGTCTGTCATGTCATGTCTATAGGCAAGATAATGGGCTGGCAGATTATTTGGCTAGACTTGCGTCGGATGATGGTGCTATAATGTCTTCATAGAGTAATTGGAAATTGGTTCCTCCTCTGTTGAGAGGTCTTCTAAGAATCGATAAAGCTAGTCTCCCGTACATGAGATAGTACTTATTGTCTATAGTGGGATGTGGTTTGGATTGTTGTTGTTGTTGTTTTTTTTTTTTTTTTTTGATTCATAGTTGAGTTGTTTGTTTATTGGTTGGATGTAACCAAAAAAAGAAAAAAAAAGCCAAATGTCTTAACATGGAATGAGCGACTTGCTATTGCAGTGGACGAAGTGCACGGTTTGCATACTTTCGTCAAGCTTTGGATTTCTTGTTTTTGTTTTCTTAAATATGTTAACAATTGTTTACTGTTGGACTTGCGGGGTTGGAGTATCTACATAATGATTGCAAGCCACCAATATTGCACAGAGATTTGAAACCTTCTAACATTCTACGAGACGAACAACCAAGATAGCTGATTTTGGGCTTTCTAGAGCCTTTGCCATTGAAAGTGATTCCTAGAATCCCATGTATCAACTTGCCCAGCTGGCACATTGGGATACCTTAGGGCACTAGCATTGATTTGGTCAAAGTTAAAGATTGGCTAAAATTTAGATAATATGTACTAGAAACACTCCACATTGAATTAGCTAAGTCTAAAATAAAATAGACTTTTGCTATAGTGATTGGCCAAAAATAGAGAATCACTATTGATTTACCAAACATTAAAATATTAATTTCTCACTTCAAGAAAACATTAAAATATTAATTTCTCACTTCAATAAAAATACTATTTAGTTTGTAATTAAGAAATTTAAATAGAAATTTAGGTGAGTTTAATTAATATTTTTTATTATTAACATTAAATGACTTTTAAAAATATAAAATTTTTAATATTAATTTAATTATAATATAATTATTATTAATATTCAATTGATAGAATTATAAAATGTGATACAAATAAATTAAATAAAAAAATTATTAATTTAATAATATTTTATTATTATATAGAGGGTAAATGACTAATTCAATGTAGGGATTGAATGTAAATAGAATAGGCAAATGTAAAAAGGGGTGATATTGGCTAAAGTTTGGAGATGCATTTGGCCAAGCCAATGCTAGTGCTCTTAATCTAGAGTAGGTCTCATTTTGATTGAGAATTGAAATGAGATGAGTTGAAATAAAAGTTAAAAGTTGAATAAAATATTATTATAATATTATTTTTTAATATTATTATGGTTTTGAAATTTGAAAAAGTTGAATTGTTTATTATATTTTATGTAGAAATTTGAGAAAGTTATAATGATGAGATGAAATGAGTTGAGATCACTTCTCAATCCAAACGGGGCCATGTTTAGACGGCCTATTGATTCTGTATATTTATTTATTTTTAGTAGTTTCATCAAGTATCATGATTTATGTCCCAATGTTCTAATGAAATCTGTAACAACTTTTTGTCTTGTGTTATCTACTAAGAGAATAACTTATAACCGGTGTCTCCTATCAACCTTATACGTCAGAGACCAATGCCAGCTTACCATGTTAGGAGATCATGAGTGAAATGCCGACTGCGTAAACAGAGAATAAGCTCTCTCACTCTCTTTGTCTCTCGAGCCTCCCTCTCTCTCTGCTCTCTCAATCCGAAGCTCTCTCACTCTCTCCATCTCTTGAGCCTCCCTTTCTCTCTGCTCCCTCTCTCTCTGCTCTTTCGATTCGAAGCTCTCTCATTCTCTCTGTCTCTCGAGTCTCCCTCTCTCTCTGCTCTCTCATCGAAGCCTCCCTCTCTCTCTACTCTCTCACTCTTTCTTTTTCTTGAGCCTCCCGAGAAAACCCAAACCCTCACACTGCCTCTCTCACTCTCTCTGTCTCTCGATCTGAAAGATGGAGACCATGTGAGTATGCAGTTGTTCTCTATTAGCACTGCTTTGCCCGTCCCTATGACTCCTAAACCATTATCTTCTTCTTTTCTTTTCTTTTTGACAAGAAAAAATTAAAGATCAATGAAAATGACTCACGCAGATAGAACCAAACACATAAAAGGCCAAAGTGGACACAGATGCAGCAGACCTCTAATAAAGAAAATTTCTTTTTGTTTTTATTTTTTAAAAACAAAGAGGCAGTGAAAAACTGAAAATGTGTTTGGATTGCTTGTTGAAAAAAGAAAAGGAGAGAGAAAAAATATTGCATAAAGTAAAGACCGAAAGGACGTGGGGGCGGGACTGAATAGCAAGAGCAAGGGGATGTCTTCCATGGCAGGTATTAGAAATTGCAGGTCACATGGTTGAATTGTCTTCACCTCTGTTTGCTTTTTGGCCTCAGTTTGCTTTCTTGAAGATCAAAGGAGGGAGAGGGAAAGAGTGAGAGAGATTAGGGATTTCAGTTTCGAGAGGGCTTCCCAGATTGAAGGAGAGAGAGAGAGCTTCCAGCGACATTGAGAGGATTTCGGGAGAGAGAGCTTCGAGCGAGAAGGAGAAGAATCCATATAATCCCCTGCTATGTGTCCCCAAAGTGAGAATTGAGGACGGCTTATGTGGCAACTTCCTATTGGTCTCCAATAAAACCACTTTATAGGAGATATCGGGCAAAAGCATTTCTGATCTACTGATTAAGAGCTTGTTTGGAAGTTGAGATGAGATGAGATAAGATGGTTTTGGATGAGTTGAATAAAATATTGTTAGAATATTATTTTTTAATATTATTATTATTTTGAGATTTGAAAATTTTGAATTACTTATTATATTTTGTATAGGAATTTGAGAAAACTGTAATGATGAGATGAGATAAGTTGAGAGTGTTTCTGTATCTAAACGAGGCCTAAATATATTTTGTCATTGCTGATGACTACGCTAAATTCCGTGTTCCCAATTGCATCCAAAATCTACAAAATTTATTACCTACTATTCATTCAATGCGCAAAGTATGTTAAAGTTTGTGGTTTTTACAAGCATACCCTATTAGAAATGAAAAACTTTATGAATCAGCAACTGTTGCTGATCCCACACCCTACACCTGACGTGTGGGTTTTTTTTCTTCTCTTCCCTTTAACAAAACTTGAGGAGAGAGAGGTCGAAGAGAGAAGCCAATGAGAGCTTGAGGAGAGAGAGAGAGAGAGAGAGAGGTCGAAGAGAGAGAGACACCGAGGAGAGCTTGAGGAGGGTTAGAGAGTTTACTTTACCCACGAGTGCGAGTTGTTCAAATTTTTAGGTTGCCTACTTCTATTAGTAGTTATGTTTCAAAATTAATCATTATTAGAAGATATAACTTGAAGCTTTAAATCAATATTTGGGTTTCTAATGCTGTTCTAATGACCATCATCTATGTTCTACTTGCAGATTTTTAACAACTGTGAACCTCAGCAAGAAAAGTGAAGTCTATAGCTTTGGGATTATTATGTTTGAGCTTATAACTAGTCGACCTATAGTTATCTATGCGAAACAATTACATACTTGACTGGGTTTATCCTTTGATTGAAAGGGCAGACATTCAAAACATTGTTGATCCAAGACTAGAAGGAGAGTTCAACACCACTTTTGCCTGGAAAGTTGTGGAAATAGCTATGTCGTGCATACTACCGGTTGCAATCCAAAGGCCAGACATGGGTCAAGTATTGCCAGAACTAAAGGAATGTTTGGCTTTGGTAATAACTGGTGGGAAAAGTCCAAGGATGGCAAGTAAGCGCAACACTTCAAGCATGCCATACAACACATTCAGTTTGGAGCT
Source organism: Cyclocarya paliurus (assembly GCA_029856935.1). Lineage (NCBI taxonomy): Eukaryota > Viridiplantae > Streptophyta > Magnoliopsida > Fagales > Juglandaceae > Cyclocarya > Cyclocarya paliurus. Next base: position 8,488,431 of record JARVXP010000207.1, on the reverse strand, counting down.
AGGCTCAGAAATTGCTCCTGTTGCTAGTTAGTTTTTGAAGAAAATTATGCTCAAAAGTTTCTTCAATGCAATATGACAAGCGATCTGTTAGAAGAGCTTATTACATCGTGTGTATCTTTTTTTTCAATCGAGGATGAGAGCGAATACTATTATGCATTTCAACAGCTTTTAAGGTTCTGTTGGACTTATAAAATACAATGATTACAAGTTTGTATTCTAGATGTGTTTGAACACTGTTTGAAAATCTATAGATGCAACTACATGATAGATCATTTTGATCTTTGTGGAGGTATGGAAAACTTTTTTTCCTATGTTAATTTTTGTTTTTTTTATATTTTCTTTTTAATTTTATACATTAAGCGAGCATTTGGGATGCTGTGATGTGATGTCTCTAACAATTTATTAATGGAGTTTTTACAAAGAGATCAACATAATCAATCTTACAATCATGGGGACTAAAGTTAGCTTAAAAACTATAGAGCAAATTAAATTCATTTTGAGACAAACCACATGGACTAATCAAATAAAAATGGTAAGAAAATAGATAATAACCTGACATGAAATTTGTTGGAAATATTTTTAAAATAATTATATATTATATTTATGATATTATTTTTTAGATTTATTAAAAATTTATGAATTATTTTAGAAATAGAGAAATTATAAAGAAATTGTTCTGGCTAAGTGGCATTGGTGCCGTTGTTAGGATTTGAATAGTGCCAACCATTTTGCAAAGAGTCATGCTAGGTTGTTGTCCAGAAATGACCGTTAAACATGTCTTCTAGCACAAACTTTTTTTTTTTTTCATATTTTTAACATTTTTAAATATTTTTAAAAAATAAAATAAAAATACATCAATATATTAAAAGTCACTTCCTTAATCATTAAGTAAAAAAAAAAATTAAATATACAAGTGATCAAAATGATGGGACAAACTAGCATTTTCCTTTAGCAAATTGCTAGATCAAGTCCATCAATTAACAGGAGATACGTACATGTACTTATTTAGAACTGATTTTAGCCCAACAAAAAATTATAATTTGTTCGCATCCTTTAGCACCGTTTGTTTGTTGAGTTGAATTGAGAAAAATTAAATTTTTTATGAAAATAGTGAGTTGAGATGGTGAAGTGAGTTTTGTGAGGCCCACTTAAAATGAGTTTAAATATTTTTGGATGTTAAAATGAGTTTAGATGTATTTATGGAAAGTTATAAAGGATTATGAGTCATGCATGTAAAGAAGTTTTAAGTTTATAAAAATTGTGAGTCTTACGTATAAAGAAGTTTTGAATTGAGATCAGTTTAATGATTTGAGAGATGAGTGTTTGAACTGTAGACTCAGATTAAAATTAGACTAAACTGAATTAATATCAATTTAGTCCAACTTCTTAATGGGACCTTAGTAATTTATAAATAGACTATTTAGCTTACAAATAAATAATAATCTCTCTCTCCTAACAAGTATTCAAATACACTCTAACCGGGTGCATATCGATAATCATTATTTAAAAAAAAACAACATTACGATACATATTCTTTTCCATCAATATATATATTTTTTTCCAACAACAAAATATCTCGGTCAAGAGCCAAAATGCAAGTCTTTCCCGTGGGGTTATGTCCCAGGCCGCCCAACGCTGACCAACTTGATAGACCGGAAGAAATTTATCATTTAACAACTTAACTGGGCCACATACTACATGATTATACATATTACATCTCAAAATCTTTGGATTATTTCTTCTTTCCCTTTTTTTGAATAAGTTTACAATTGTTTACTGGTGGATTTGCAGGCTTGGAGTATCTGTTGCAAGTTAAAAAATGAGTAATACTATATGTAATTATGAAATGTACAAGTATCGCATAATCGTTTTGAAAGAGTAAGGTCACTATTAAAAAATTAATTTTTTTTAATATAGATTTCGTATTTAATTATTTTTTATAAAAAAATTATATACCACTTACGCACTCCACAATTATAAATATCATTTCTCTAACTTCAATGTTGATTCTGGATAGTTCTTTGGTTTTTTAGTAGTTTAATCAAGTATCATGTCCCATATTCCAATGAAATCTGCGACGCACAACTTTTTGTCTTGTGTTATTAATTAACTAAGGATATGTTTGGGGTAAAAATGAGATTTCTCATCTCTATCTCTATCTCAACTCATCATTATAATTTTTTCAAATTTCTATATAAAATATAATAAACAATTCAACTTTTTCAAATCTCAATACAACTTTTTCAAATTTTAATATTTTAAATTAATATTTTAAACTTTTATCTTAATACTATTCACAAAATTTTTAAAAATTCTCATCTTATCTCACCTACCAAACATAACCTAAATAGGTTTTGCCCTCTTATTTTATTTTATTTTTCATATAATTTCGCATGCATCGTCAGAGTGGCACCAGGGGCGGAACCGGGAAGACAAGCTAGTTTGGGACAGTCAAAGACTCAAAATTATAAGAAAAGTAAAAATAAGGGGGCGAAAATTATTGGGGGGCGACTTGTAGGAGACTGCTGGAACAAACCAAAGGTCCCACTATTTATTGCTTGAACCCCCCACGTACGTCTTTAAATTGGAGTGCTGCTCATCCCATCTTCCTTCCTCGGCAGGGCAAATTTAGTGAGAAATTAGACTAAGATGGATATTGGCACAATTACAGAAATGCTTTTGGTTTTGAAAGTGTGCCTCTGTTTCGTTATAGCGACTGCTGTTCTTGGAGTTGGCAACTCAGAACACGCTGCTGCAGGGAACATTAATATTGGTCATGGTGGAAGAAAACTTGATGAAACTCCTAGTCCAGGTAATTAAGTACATATATACAATATTCTTGTGGAAACCTACTATACATCTTTCTTTATATATGCATGTCTTAACTTGGTCCATCCTAAGTTATTTATAAATTGTATGCAAGTTACTATAATTCACGGAGACTGAGAAGCTTGCTTGTAGTAATCCAGAGCGCACATACTATGGCGGAAAGCACACTTCTACTCTAGTAGACAGCTTGTTTTGTAGGGCTTTTTCCTCTTTCCCCCCCCCCCCATTGTTCTTGATAAAATTAGATGATTACTTTGATACAAAGGACGCAATTTGATACATACGGAATGCGTACGTTTAGTAATATAAAGAAAAACATTACAAACAAATTAATTCCACAAAAAAATCTCACACATTAATGTTAGTGTGCCACGTCTCTACCTATTTTTTTCTCTTTTTTTCTCTTCTCCCCCATGTTGCCACCCCTCCGTGCCCTCTCTTCGCATTGGCCATGGTGGTCGGGGACCACTTCAGGGTGGGCAGAAGGCATCAACGGTCAAAGTGGCACCGCCAGCGTGGAGCTCACGGCAGCTCATCGTGAATGCTGGTGGCCGAGACCACATTTCGCACACGGTGTGTGTGGTCGACCGTGCGCCGCTAGGTGGCTGGGGTGGCGGGATCTGAGCTGATGGCATATTCTTTGGCCATCTGTGATCGTCGGGAACCACCCCGAGAGGGCAGACAACATCAACGAGGAGGGAAAGGGGAGAGAGAGAGAGAGAAAGAGAGAGAGAGAGAAAAAGAAAGAAAGAATGGAGGCATAGTGTGTGATCTATTTGTATTTCTAGCAGTTTTCTAATATAACAGCTATTCATCTATTAAAGAGTTTAATAATCATTAAATTTATATTATGACATCTTCTCTGACGCGAACTCAACCGGCGAATAAGGTTTGAATAATTGTTTGATTACTTGAAAACCAAAAAAAGTCCAACACTGTTGATAAACGAAGTACGTACGAACCCTGTTTTATTTAGGGGTGGCAATATGTGACACGACCTGTTAACCCAACACGAATACGACACGATAAAAGCGGGTTAGGGTTTAGCCTTAACTAGTTTGGGTCAAAACGGGTTAACCCGTTAAGACACGATTGCTTAATGGGTTGATAACAGGTCAACCCGTTTTGACCCGTTATAACCCGTTATGACCCGTTAAGAAAGTTGAAATTACAATTATACCCTTATATCTAAAAATAAAATTGTTGAAATTTTAATTTCGATATTTTTCTTCTTTAGAATTGTAATTTTGGACTTGTGACTAGTTTTATATTTTTTATAGACATTGTGATTTTAATATTTACATAAAATTATGCTAAACTTAATTAGGTCAAACAGGTTAATTTTGGATTTGTTCAAGCCATTTACATAAACGGATCAAAACGGGTTGACACGACACGACCTGTTATGTTAACGGATTGGGTTAGGGTTTGAGATTTTAATACGATAAGCTTAACGGGTCGGGTTATAGTTGACCTATATGATATAATATATATGTCTTGACACGACACGAACACGACCCGTTAACACGATTTGACACCCCTAGTTTTATTAAAATGTTTATTATTTAGACTAATTTATATTTCAGGACCTAATTTTTTTTTTTTTCAAAACCAAAATGTTTGTCCTTCAAAAACAAGAATTTTTGTGAAGTTTTTAACTATTTCTTTCCCAAACAAATCTCTCGGGTCAAATTCTTCTCAATAAGGACTGGTTTAGATTTACAAATAAGATGAAATGAATTTAGATTAAAGATTAAAGTTGAAAAAAATATTTTTAAAATATTATTTTTTAATATTATTATTCTTTTGAAATTTGAAAAAATTAAATTATTTATTATATTTTATGTAAAAATTTAAAAAAATTATATTGATAATATGAAATGAAATACTTTTCAAATCCAAACGAATATAAATAGATTCATAAGTAAAGTATTTAATTACGTGGATAGAGAACCCTGAATTCAAATACAGAATCTCTAGCTTGTAATTATATGAAATCATTATCTAAAAAATTTAAAACGATAAAAAGAGATTTAGTCATTTATATTTATTTTATAATAAATAAGCCAACGGTTTGGTTTTCACGGTTTTTGCCGGCTTTGACAAAAAGCTGTGCTAAATGATAATTCAAAGACATTATTGGCTTAAGTCTAAACGTAAAAAGTGTTTGGAGATTGAGCTGTTCGAAATGAATCTTGAACATGTTACAAGGATTTCTAGAACTGTGTGCGAGCGCAACAGAAACAACAAATTAAGAAGCCGATCGATAATTATATATGATCTGGATGAACTTATTTTGAGTAGTAGACCTGCATATATATATATATATATATCGATTGCTAATTTGTTCTAACTCTCTTTTGGGTGTCAGAATCTCAAGGTTTCATAAACATTGACTGTGGTAGCAATGAAGATAATTACATTGACCAGACAACGGGTATTGCTTACATGTCAGATAAAGGAATTATAGATACTGGAATAATAGCTGAAACGGTGCCCGGAACTTATGATGATCAGCTGCTAAAGAAATTGAGAAGTTTTCCTCAAAGAAAAAGGAATTGTTACACACTGCGACCTAATCAACGCAAAAACAACAAGTACTAAATCAGAGCAACTTTCGCGTATGGAAATTATGATGGCAAAGACAAGGGCCCAGTATTTGACCTATATCTTGGGGTTAATAAATGGAAAACAGTAAAATATACGGATAACATATATCATGAGATAATTCATGTAGCCTCGACGGATTACATAGATGTTTGTCTTGTGAACATTGACCAAGGTGTACCCTTCATTTCAGCATTAGAGCTACGGCATTTGGACTCTTCCATTTATCAAATCCAGAGCGGGGCACTGTTACGCTTGCTTGACCGACGTGACGTTGGCAGAAGTAACAGTACTAATTCTGTAATAAGGTACTGATCAATCATTTCATACCATCTTGAGGGATCTGTACAACTAAAATAGAGCTCAAATTTGTTAACCAAGCTTCTCTATATATTAATTCACTATTTGTTTTCCTTTTCTCGGTACCGGTTATTCATACATCTTGATTGCATGCATGCATGCATGACTACTATTTATACCATTGCATTTATTCATCAATTCATATAAAAGCTAGCGCTTGATTGTTCCAGTATCATTTTGCTGCCATTTAGGTATCCACGCGATGCGTACGATCGGTTCTGGCTCCCTATGCCTTCAAAACTAGAAGCTGATTGGATTCAAATTAGCACCAACTCAGCCCTGCTAGATACAACCGGCCATGCGGAATCGCTATGCAACCGGCTGACACAATCTCATTTTTTATGTTTTATTTGTACATCAACACTCTCCTTTCCATCAACTTTTATATTTAAAAAATAAAATAAAGTAGTCAATTGGCGTTGTCCATTCATCTGCAATCTCCGATCATCTCAAGCAGAAATTCATCCTGAAGCACGGCCTGGAGAAACCTCGGTCCCGCCCACAACACCACACCCAGAAGAAGAATGCACACACTATCCGTGCCTTCGTCAAGAGTGGTGGTCAGAGCCTCATGGGACACGCAACATAGGCTATCTTACAACCCCAACGCCCCACAAAAGCCCTCCAATAACCCTAACACCACATCAAAGCACCCCAGCAACCGTTACCTTATTTGTCGCAACGACCAGTTTTGAACCCACCGTTTTGGACCTCCTCAAGCACCCCAGCAGTGTCGGAGAAATAGTGGTCTCATAGAAACCTATTTCGGTGAGTTTATTGGTGCGAGAAGAGCATATTCGGTGAGTTTGCAGTGCCCTTTAGTCCAAGTTATTTATCTTGCACAACTTCTCAAGTTGAAAAAATAGTTGAAAAAAAGAAGAAGCAGAAATTCATCCCAATCAAAATCCTCCAAGTCGGAATATTTGCCTAGGCTATCGGGTAGCTTACTGGAAAATGAGCTGTTGAAGAGCTTTAACTGTTGCAGATTTGGATTTGAAGATAAAACTTCTGAAATTTTTGAAACTTCTGAAACTTCCATCATTGTTACGGAAGAGAGAATGAAATCGAGAGGAAGAAGAGGGAAGAAATTAACAGAGAGAAAGAGAGAGAACCAAATGAAAAGAAAGGTAAAAAAAATTATATTTTATCATCCGGTTACGCGGCGGTTTCCCAAGCCGGTTGCATATAGAGTTTTTCTTCTAAATATTATGGTTACTTTCACTTTGCTGAGGTTGAGAAACTTTTACTTGACCGGCACAGGGAATTGACAATTTCTTTGAGTGGTGAGCGCGATCTGAAAGAATATGTTAAACTTGATTATCTAAATTCACTTACCGTAAACCTAGATAATCTGCCAAATAGAGGAACGTGGCTAAACTTTTCAATAAAGGCAGCTCAGGGAACTCTGCTTCCTCCAATCCTCAACGCCTATGAAATTTTCGAGTTGATAAAGCTACCAATTGAACCAACTGCCACAGAAGACGGTATGCCTTCTCTTTTCTTTCTTTCTTGTACGGATTATGTGCAGTATTTCGGTGTTTGGACTCTTTGGAGATGATGGTCTACTATCGATATTATCCCTCATGACCTGGTCTTCTCTCTGATACTAATTGTTAAAAGCCCCATTATTGATCTAAAAACCCTAAGATTGTGATTCTAATTTTGTTAAATCTTTAACCTCAAGATCTCCTGTGAGTGGTGATGCCCTAATGAAATTTTGGCAGACTGAAGCCCCCCAGCATGCCCTGTCGGTTCACACTTGGCAGTGGTGTCCCATACTGGTTGCACTCATCCGAGATGTGTACCTGTTTAATGGTTAATTGCATCAGTTTAGTGTGAACCGATAGTCTCATGGGAATTCCATCACCATGTGAGCCGACAGTCTCATTGGGGTGCACACTATTATGATGTAATTAACCCCACACATCTTCAGAAGAACAATTTTGCTGTTTTCAATAGTTTTTTATATATCAATCAAATCTAGGTATCTTCCATATATAGGGTCATACGATTAACCGTCAAAGCAAACTTAATTTGTTCTTAGAAATGGCATGGTATCATGAGTTACAATTTTACCAGTCACCATAGAATCGACAACGGGATCAGATGTTGTAGTTCGCTTCGACTCTTGAGTATCGTACATGCTACATTCAGGCAAATTCATCCTCATGACAAAGGCACATTTCTGCATCTGCTGCAAATTTTGGATCAAAGTGTCACAATTCATATTTCTTTCTTATGTTTGTATATCAAATTCACCCCCCCCCCCCTCCTCCTTACTTTTCAATGATTGTCTGTTGATTCTAGTTTTGCCATTAAACATTTTAGTTGAAGCTATCATGAAAATCAAGGAATTGTACAAGGTGACAAGAAACTGGCAAGGCGATCCGTGTGTCCCAAGTGAATCCAAATGGGATGGTTTAAACTGCAATAACGATCCAAGGATCATCTCATTGTAAGTGCGCTTCTGAAACATAAAACTTCTGTGGAGGCATGCTGAGAAATTTCAATCACACTGGGAAACTTTCATTTTGATGGAAACTAAACAGATAGTGGCTCCCTTGTTCACAGGAGCCAACTACAAGAGATTTATTTATTTATTATTTATTGCAGCTTAATTAACATTAAACAATGGCAATAACTTCCTTGTTTCATAATTTCAAGCAGGAACTTGAGCTCAAGCAATCTGACAGGGGATATCGCTACTTCATTCTCCAAGCTCCAACTACTGCAGTCCTTGTGAGTCTTAATTTGAAATGTGATAAACATTTAAGCATTCAGTTTCTAAACATCAGTGTTAGCCAGACACCAGCAGGTTGAACAACAGTAATGTCAACACAGTCTGCCAGCTTGAGATTACCAATTGGACCCCTGATTGCTGAGATGTTAATAATTAGAATGTATTTGTGGGATTTGATTCCAGGAACTCTTACTTGGAAAGAATTGTATATAAGTCCTGTTATTTAATATTGGTTTTCAAGTACTGAAAACAATTGTTTAGCTTATATTGCTAATATTTTTATGCAAGATTTTTCTTTCTTTTTCAGGGATTTGTCATTTAACAACTTAACTGGGCCACTGCTACCATTTTTGGAACTGCTACCTAATTTAAACACTCTGTAAGTCATGCAGCTGCTCCAGATGTTGCGAACAATACCTTCAGGGAAGGAAATTGAAGTGATCTACTTAACACTATCTTTGTAGGTATTTGAGAGGGAACAAGTTCACGGGTTCAATTCCTGACTCTCTTTTGGAACAGTCTAGGAATGGAAAATTAGACCTAAGGTTAGGTTATCTTCCTACCTCCAATATTTTTTTTCTCTATTTCCTTATTAATATTAATTCCACTATATCCTTTTTTTCTGTACATAGCAAATGCTTGAAGAAGTCATATATGTTCATTTCTTCATTGTTAAGGAAAAATCCAATAGTAAATCTTAACTTGCTGACCCTGTCATCTTACCTTGATGCAATTTATGCAAGGGTTGACGCAAATCCAGATGTTTGTCTGTACACTACATGCAAGAGAGAGAAGAAAAAGAAGTTTGTCACTCCAGTTGTTGCATCATCCATAGTGGCAGTCTTGTTCCTTCTCTTCATTTTTCTTTATAGAAGGAAAAGAGGAGGTAATTCTTTCTTTTTCTTGTGATTACGTAGTTGCTATTACAATTCATAGAGGTGAGCTTGTTTACAAAGATATAGTGCCTGATTGAAAATAATTATATTTCTTGATGTAAGCCTTCAATAATGTAGTGAAAAAAAAGTTATAGAAATCAAAAGAATGATCATGAAAGGAAACTGTGCGACTGATGATAATTGAATTGCACTCGTGGAACTCCACAGTAGGTGAAAGTGATAAATGTGCTCATTCTTCTCACCTAATGCTTGGGTTTAATTCTCACTCCACTCATGTTTACACCTAGTTTTATGGATCTATCCTTCTTTGGATTCGCTTCTTGATGCCCTTTTCCTGCTCAAACACAGATAATATTAATAGAAATAAATAGTTTCATTTTCCCATTTATTATCCATTCACCCAGTAATCCAACAGAATTGTGAATCTCATTACTGTCTACAGTGTATGACAATGGTATCTCAATCCCCCGTTTAAATCACCTGGTCCAAAAATATTCGACCCACAGAATTCCGAATGGGAAATCAAACAAACTTGGGACACCACTTCGTAGCATCTTGAGCATATGCTGACCCTGAAAAAAAAAAGAAAACACGTTCTAACATAGATAAGCATGAAATCCGGGACTTCCTCCAGCATTACCCAGTGTCAAACTATAATGCAGAAAACTTAACTCAACATGGCCGCAACATCACTGCTTATGGGATTTGGTTGCACAAACAAGGTTAATTTTGCATCCCCTGTTTAGGATTAGGGGGACTCTGGATTTAGTTCTAGTTACCAACTTGAGAGATTTAAAACAAAAACGATAAACATTACAATGCAAACCTCCAACATATTTTTTCATGTTACAATTGTGATACTTCCTTGCTGTAGACATGGTTCCCAAATCCAACATTGGATCAAGGAAGCGACAATATAGCTACTCTGAGGTTTTGAATATAACAAATAACTTCAAAACCATCATTGGAGGAGGATCATTCGGAAAAGTGTACCTTGGCACAATGAAAGATAAAATTCAAGTTGCTGTTAAGTCTCTCTCTCCTTCATCAAACCAAGGGTACAAGGAATTTAGAGCGGAGGTTGGTTAGAACAGTGAAGCTAGCCTTTGCAATTACTTAGAAGTTTCGAAGACTAAGATTTCATTCAGCTAACAATGGAGCTCCATTTTGAAATGCAGGCAGAACTCTTAACGGTAGTTCATCATAGAAACTTGGTTAGTCTTGTTGGATACTGTGATGAGGATGAAAACAAGGTGCTCATATATGAGTACATGGCTAACGGCAATCTGCAGCAGCGTTTATCAGGTACTTGCAATCTGGTGTTGAAAGGCTTCTCTCATCTTATGTGTCAGTGTAAATAGCTTTAAGGGATCGAAAGTAGGGCACGGCTTAGATACAGTCTCATCACTGCCCTTCGTTGGCTACTAGTTAGAGCAAGCCACCTTACATGGTGTAGATAGTCCCGAATCCTTGTCAAGTCATTTCCGCAATCCCATAAGCTTATACAATCAGGATAGGAGTGTGTATATATGTTTCATGGAAATTATATTAAGATTATTAGTTTCTTGCATGATTTCAAAGCCTGGGTAGTTTTCGATGACAACCAAACTGAATAAGACAAATTGGAATGTTTTTGCAGCAGTGACAAAGCCAAATGTCTTACCATGGAATGAGCGACTTGGTATTGCAGTGGACGTAGCACACGGTTTGCATACTTTCATCAAGCTTTGTAAACAAATTATAAACTACATGATTATCCATCTCAACATCTTTGGATTTCTTGTTTTCGTTCTCTTAAATATGTTAACAACTGTTTACTGGTGGAGTTGCAGGGTTAGAGTATCTACATAATGGTTGCAAGCCACCAATATTGCACAGAGATTTGAAACCTTCCAACATTCTACTAGACGAACGCATGCAAGCCAAGATAGCTGATTTTGGGCTTTCTAGAGCCTTTGCCACTGAAAGTGATTCCCATGTGTCAACTTGCCCAGCTGGCACGTTGGGATACATCGATCCAGAGTAAGTGTTTAGACCTACTGATTCTGCATAGTTATTTTTTTAATACTTTAATCAAGTATCATGATTCATGTCCCTCATCTGTGTTCTACTCGTAGATTCTTAACAGCTAGGAACCTCAGCAAGAAAAGTGATGTCTACAGCTTTGGGATTATTTTGTTTGAGCTTATAACTGGTCGGCCTGTAATAATAGAAGGTCCTACACGAAACAATCACATACTTGAATGGGTTTATCCTTTGATTGAAAGGGCAGATATTCAAAACATTGTTGATCCAAGATTAGAAGAAGAGTTCAACACCACTTGTGCCTGGAAAGTTGTTGAAATAGCCATGTCGTGCGCACTACCGGTTGCAATCCAAAGGCCAGACATGGGTCAGGTATTGGCAGAACTAAAGGAATGTTTGGCTCTAGCAATGACTGGTGGGAAAAGTCAAAGGATGGAAACTAAGTGCAGCAATTCAAGCATGCCATACAACACATTCGATCTGGAGCTAGGATCAGAATTTGCTCCCATCGCTAGATAGTTTCTGAAGAAAACTATGCTCAAAAGTTCCCTCAACGCAATATGACAAGTGAATAGTTTGAAGACCTTATTATATCCTTGTTTCATGTGTGTATCTTTTTTTCAATCGAGTATAAGAGCGAATACTATTATGCATTTCAACCGCTTTCTAGGTTCTATTGGACATATAAAGTACAATAATTATTAATTTGTATTCTGGATGCTTTTGAACACTCTTTGAAAACCCATAGATGCTAAACTACATGATAGATCATTTTGATCTTTGTGGAGGTTTGGAAAACTTTTTTTCCTACGTTAATTTTTGATTTTTTTTTTTTACACTAAGGGAGCAATTTGGATGTTGTGATGTGATGTCTCTGACAATTAATTAATGGAGTTTTTACAAAGATATCAACATAATCAATCTTACAATCATGGGGACTAAAGTTAGCTTAAAAAATATAGAGCAAATTAAATTCATTTTGAGACAAACCACATGGACTAATGAAATAAAAATGGTAAGAAAATAGATAATAACCTATCATGAAATTTGTTGGAAATATTTTTAAAATAATTATACATTATATTTATTATTGATATTATTTTTTAGATTTATTAAAAAGTTATGACTTATTTTTAAAATAGAGAAATTATAAAGAAATTGTTCTGACCTAGTGGCATTGGTACCTTTAATTGACCCAAAGCGCAAGCATGTTGGGATTTGAATAGTGCTAACCGTTTTGCAAAGGTGCATGTGGTCGTTAGACCAAGTCCGTCAATTGAATAAATGTACTTATTCAGAACCGATTTTAGTCCAAAGAAAAATTATAATATTTCGCATTCTTTAGTTCCCGTTTGGATGCTAAGATACATACATAATAGAGTATTTATGTATGTCATTTATAAATAGACTATTTAGCTTACAAATAAAATAATAATAATTCTCTCTCTCCTAACAACTATTCAAATACCCTGTAAGGCTGTAACCGTGTGCATATTATTATCAATGAACATAATTATTATTTAAAAAAACGACATTATAACGCGCTTTTGAAACTTTCTTTTTTTTCCATATTTTCTTTTCTTTTTTTCTCTTACAGCCTCCTTTCCAACAACAAAATATATCGGTCAAGAACCAAAATGCAAGTCTTTCGCGTGGGGTTATTTTCCCTGGCCGCCCAACGCTGATCAACACGAAAGGAAGAAAACTCCATATTTGGAATTTTAAATCGTTTTGGATACTTATAATATTTTATAATATTTATAAATAATAATAAAATAATTTATAAATAGTAGTAAAATTATTCAATTTAAGATGTTTTTATTAAAATTTAAAAAATAGAAAGAAAAAATTGAATAAAAATTTTATAATGTTAAAATTGTTTTGTATAATTTTTATTTTGAAATTTGAAAATTTTGTATTATTTTTTGTGTTTTCATGTTTAGAAATTTGAAAAAGTTGATTGATTTTTTATGGATAATGATTAAATAAAAATTAGATAAAAATTAAAATTTTTTTTTTTTGCTCAAACCTACTTAATTTTTAGTTTATTTGAAATTAAAAAGTAGTGTAACACTTAACAATCTAATCTTATCATTAAATAATTTTCAAGACTATTTAAACACTTTTTAATATCTCTAATATAACTCCAAACAGCACTTAGAACAAACACTTCAATCAGTATTCATCAACACGTTGATACTTGTTTATATAAGTAGTCAAGTGATAGGAAATGAATCGAATATTTCTTTCGATTCTAGAACCGAAAGAAATATAACAACGAAAATTCAATGCTGTCGAAGTTTTTCTTCCACATTGGTGAGAGGCAGAGAAACAGAGAGAGAAATTGACAAGAGATGAATGCTACCTAGCATCATATATCACACATCACATATATTTTAATTTTTTTTTAATTTTAGTTTTACTAAATTAATTGAGTTCTATTCATTATTCCGACACCATATATTTGTTAGAGAAAAAAAAAGAAAAAAAAAAGTATGATGTATGCATGGTGATATAAAGATGATGATTTTTTATGGAGGAAAAAATGATGGAGATGCAGTCAATTTTTGGAGAATCCTCTCCTAGTGACATAGACATATTCACACAAGTGTTATGGCCCAAGTCTAGTATGGCAAGAGGTTTGTGACAATCTTTCAAGCATTTCGGCTCATCCTCCTCAACCTCATCAACTTCACAAATTAATAATCTTACCAAAAATTTAGAAGCTGCACAGCGTGAGAATGAGTATATGAGGTCGAGACAGCAAGAGTTAGAGTCTCTCTTAAAGCAACAGTCTCATTTAGATACGCGTTTGCAGCACCAACATAGAGACCAAGAGGAAAAAATACTCAATGAAGTCCAAAAGCAAGTGTAGTAGGAGATGATGGTGCAAATGGAGCGTGTTATGTCATTGCAACAGAATCGTGGTAGGCGAGGAAAGAAGAAGAAATGAATTTTATCGATTTTATCAGTATATATAACTTTTAATATTTAATTTTGAAACTTTATAAGACATTGTTAGTTGTTAAATGATGGTGTGTAATATGATACAATTAATGTTTTTTAATTTTATGAAATTAGTATTTCTGATCTGTATGTTCAAATGTAAATAAAAAATGTTCGAACATTAGTTCACATTTGAATCAACGTTCGAACGCACGACTCAATGTTCGAATGTACTCACCCTCAAACGAACAAAATGTTTGAGTGTTTAAATGATTAACGTTCGAACAAACCTCCGAACGTACCACTTGCGTTTGAACGCTTCTTGGATGCTTAAAATCTTGTAGTTTTGTAAATAACAGTGAAATAGTTTGAGTGGCAATAGTTTATTGAGTTTTAGAAAAATAAGAAAAAAATTTGAATAAAATATTATAAAATTAAAAATTTGTTTGAATATGATTTTTTAATATGATTTTTATTTTGAAGTTTATAAAAGTCATATTAATTTTTGTGTTTTGTTTTGAATTTTTTAAAAATTGTATTGACTTTTGTGTTTGAATAATAATTAGATAATAATTAAATAAAAAATCTGAAAATTTTGAAACTGAAAAATATTTTGTATTTGATTGATGATTGAAAATGAAATTATGAGAAGTTTTAAAAAAATTATATCTTTACCAAACATCCCCTTAATCTATCATTAAATATAACAACAAAAATTAAAGGTAATCGAAGTCGAAGTTTTCCTTCTACGGTGGAGAGAGAGGAGAGAAATTGGATATTTGAAAGGAAGATAGAAAGAAATTATTGGGGGGCAAGTTGTAGGTGACGCGTACCAAAAAATTTAACAAATAATTTAATTTTTCTAAATTTTAAAATAAAAATTATATTAAAAAATTATATTCTAATAATAATTTAACTTTATAATATTTTAATTTAAACTTTTTTAATTCATTTTATCTTGAATTAAATATCTAACTTATTATTCACAAACCATGTTATCTCAGCTGCTGTCCAAGTCAGCTCTCGGTCCCATTATTTATTGCTGGAACACCCACCAGCTCTCGGTCCTATTATTTATTGCTGGAACACCCACGTCCTTGGAGTGCTACTCATCCTGTCTTCCAAACATAGTTAGAAAGACTGGCCGTGAAATTACAGAAATGCTTTTGGTTTTGGAAGGGTGCCTCTTTTTGGTTCTAGCGACTGCTGTTTTTGTAGTTGGCAACTCAGAACACGCTGCTGCAGGGAACAATATTCGTCATGGTGGAAGAAAACTTGCTGAAATTCCAGGTATTTAAGTACATATATTAATATTCTTGTTTCTTTATTAAAATTCCAGGTATTTAAGTACACGCTTCTTTATATATGAATGTACGTACGTCGTGACGTGACTATAATTCACGGAGACTGAGAAGCTTGAAGTAATCCGGAGCTAGCACACATGCAAACGGCGAAAAGCTTGCTTTGTAGGGCTTTTTCCTTTTCTTTTTTTTTCCCCCCACCTAATTTGTTCTTGATAAACTTGCTGAAATTCCAGCAGGTATTGTTCCTATTCATTGAGGAGAAAATGCAATATTGTTCCTCCCTAGCAATTTATGCCTTTTATTTAAAAAAATGAAATCAAAATAAGGAAATTTTTAGATGACCCTGAGATTTATACTCATTTTTAGATATTCGGAAATATTCTTCAAGGAAAACCGCCCTAATTCTCTCTTTCTTTGCCAAGGTTTCATCAGCATCGATTGTGGCAGCAACAGAGATTACATTAATGAGACAACGGGTATTTCGTATGTGACAGATAAAGGATTTATAGATACTGGAGTAGCTGAGACTGCATCTCCTAATTTATCTGCAAACTACGTACAGCCGCTAAAGAATTTGAGAAGTTTTCCTCAAGGAAAAAGGAATTGTTATAGCTTGAGGCCGGATCAAGGCAAAAACAATAAGTTCCTCATCAGAGCTATATTCCTATATGGAAATTACGATGGCAAAAATCAAGCTCCAGAGTTCGACCTATATCTTGGAGTCAATAAATGGATTACAGTGAAAAAGACGAATGGAATCAATTATGAGATTATTCACCTACTCTCAACGGATTACATCGATGTGTGTCTTGTGAACACTGACCAAGGTGTACCCTTCATTTCAATATTGGAACTACGACGTTTGGACAATTCTATATATCCGATCACTGCGAGCGGGGCACTTGATAAGCATTACCGAAAGGACTTTGGTAGCACTGGACCAGTAATCAGGTGAATCAATACCCTCATCAGCTAGAAATAGAGTGACGCTAAAAAGAAAAAAAGAAGAAGTTAGGATTTTAGGTGTGTTATTATATAATGAATACTTAAACGTACGTAGTCATGTAGTTGTCCAAGTATCATTTTGTTCTTGGTATTTACAGTGTAAAAACATTTCTGCGAATCAGGTATAGAGACGATGTATATGATCGCTACTGGTTGCCTGAAACATCTGAAAGTTTGATTCCAGTTTCCTCCGTCTCGACCATATACACCAACAGCACTGATAACGCTTATGAATTACCAGCTCAAGTGTTAAAGACGGCTTCCAAAACACAGAACGCGAGCATTCCATTGCAAGTTCCCTGGAAGGCGCTAGACGGTACACTTTCTAAATATTATGTTTACCTTCACTTTGCTGAGATAGAGAAACTTGAACCTGGCCAGCAGAGGGAATTGACAATTGATTTGAACGGTGAGCGCAACTCAGAATCTGTTAAACTTGATTATCTAAAACCATTCACAAAAGCAATTAGCGGTACTGGCGGGACCTTTCACGTCTCAATAAAAGCGGCTCAAGGAACTACGATTCCTCCAATCCTCAACGCCTATGAGATTTATCGGTTCGTAGAGCTACCAAATAAACCAACTGCCCCAGACGATGGTATGCTTTCTTTCTTCACTTTTTTATTTTCCTTGTCTGGATTATATATGTGCTGTGCGTATGTGAGGCCGGAGTTGATCACGTGGGCCGGAGAGTTGGTTCAAAAAGTACACGAAATGCACCACCACTGTATCCATTTGGTGTCCCTTCATGATGTGTGCGGTGCAACTCTTCCAAGATCACAGCCTTTAATTTAGTGGTTGCAACTCAAATAGTTGCATCCCTTTGCTGTGAACTGATACTCCTCCCATGGGAAACTTATAGCCATGGGAGAATCACATGCATGATTTGCACACTAATATGCTTTTTTGGTACTTCTTTATGGTTTTTTTTCATCTCAAGTTCTCCCCCTCTGTCTTTCCCACTTTATGTTTCAATCATTTTCTATTAATTCTTGTTTTTCCATTAAAAACTTGAAGTTACTGCTACGCTGGAGATCAAGACCCAGTACAGCGTGACTAGAAACTGGCAAGGCGATCCGTGTGTCCCAAGTAATTACTCATGGGAAGGTTTAAACTGCAATAATGACAATCCTCCAAGGATCATCTCATTGTGAGTGTACTTCTGTCAATGCATGCTGTGAAATTTTAATCACGCTGTGAAACTTTCATTTTGACCGAAACTTCAAACAGATGGTGACTTCCTGCTCATTGCATGAGAGTACTTTTTTTTTCCTGGATTGCAACTTATCTTTGAACATTCGCAATAACTTTTCCATGTTTCATAATTGCAAGCAGGAACTTGAGCTCAAGCAACTTGACAGGGAAAATTGCAACTTCATTCTCTAAGCTCGAACTAATCCAGTCCTTGTGAGTCTTATTGAACTGCGATCGATATTTAATTAGCATTCAGTTTCTTAACACCAGTGCTTGCCAGACACCAGCATGTTGAGCAACAGAGTCTGCCAGCTTGAGATTGCCAATTGGCAGATGGACCCCTGATTGTTGTAGATATTAATAATCAGGAAATATACTTATATGCAACTCCTGTTATTTAATATTGATTTTCAAGGACAAAAACAATTGTTTAGCTTAACTCACTAATATTCTTATACAAAATTAATCTTTCCTTTTCAGGGATTTGTCATTTAATGACTTAACTGGGCCACTGCCAGAAGTTTTGGAACAACTACCTAATTTGAAAACTCTGTAAGTTGTGGAGCTCTGATCTGGGTGTTGCAAACATGACCTTCCGGGAAAGAAATTGAAATAATGTACTTAGAACTATCTTTGCAGGGATTTAAGAGGAAACAAGCTCACAGGTCCCGTTCCTGAGGCTCTTCTGGAACAGTTTAGGAATGGGAAATTGGACCTGAGGTTAGTCTATCTTCCTACCTCCAATATTCTTTCTCTCTCTCTCCTTATAATGTTAATTTCGTCTAGTTCTTCTTTTTTTTTTTTTTGGTACATAATAAATGCTAGAAAAAGTCTATGTTCATTTCTTCACTCAAAGGAAAAATTATGTGTCGAACTGTAATTCTTTTTGCATGACGGACGGCACCATCTAATATATAATTACTAATTGACCCTGTCATCTTTACCTTGATGCACTTCATACAAGGGTTGATGCAAATCTGGATCATTGTCTGTACACTCCATGTAAGGAAAAGAAGAAAAAGGAGTTTTTCATTCCAGTTCTTGCAGCATCTATAACAGCAGTCTTGATCCTTCTCTTCATCGTTAGTGCTCTCGCTATATATAGAAGGATAAGAGGATCAGGTAGTTCGTTTTATATTTTCCGCTTCTGTAGTTGTTAGCACTGTTTATATAGGTGAGCTTGCTTAAAAAGATATAGCACTTAATGGAAAATGAAAAAAAGAACACGATTATGGAAGGAAACTGCAAATGATCGATAAATGAATTACATTAGTGGAGCACCATGGTAGGTGAAAGTGATGAACGCGCTCATTCTACTCACCTAGTGTTTTGGTTCAATTCTCACACACTTACGTTTACGGCTAGTTTTGAGAGGTCAGCAAAATGTATCCTTCTTTAGATTGGCTTCTTGAGGCCCTTTATTGCTCAATCATTATGCTCAATCATTAAGATAATATTAAAAATAAAGAGTTTCATCCTCCCCCATTCATTATCCATTCACCCTAGAGTTCGACATAGTTGAGAATCTCATTATTGTCTATACTGTACAACCATGGCATCTAAATCCCCTGTTATTTTGTAAAATCAAGTAGCCCCAAACTCTTCAATAAGTGGGACACCACTTCGTACCCTCTTGAGGCTGACCTTGAAAAGGGAGAGAACATATCCTAACATAGACAAACATGAAATCCTCGACTTCTAGGATTACTCACTGTCAAACTATAATGCAAAAATCTAAGCTCAGCACGGCTATAACCTCGCTGATTATGGGATTTGGTTTTACAAGCCTGAGGGTTAATCTGCAATTCCCCTTTAGGATAAGTGGACTCTGGATTTTTAATTATAGAAACAAGCATGAGATATTTAAAACATAAACTATGCTCATTACAATGCAAGCCGCAAACATATTTTTAGCAGACATGTGAATGTTTCAATTTTGATAATCTTTCTTGCTGTAGACATGGTTGCCAAATCCAAATCCAGCATCAAATCAAAGAATCGACAGTTCAGCTACTCTGAGGTTGTTAAGATAACTAATAACTTCAGAACCATCATTGGCAAAGGAGGATTTGGAAACGTGTACCTCGGCAAATTGAAAGATGAAATTCAAGTTGCTGTTAAGCTTCTCTCTCCTTCATCAAACCAAGGGTACAAGGAATTTAGAGCAGAGGTTAGATAGAATAGAAGACAGAGTTTGCAATTACTTGAAAGTTTCAAAGACAACAATTTCACTCAACTAAACAATGGAACTCCATTTCGAAACGCAGGCACAGCTCTTAATGGTACTTCATCATGGAAACTTGGTTACTCTTGTTGGGTACTGTGATGATGGGAAAAAAAAGGCACTCATATATGAGTACATGGCTAAGGGCAATCTGCAGCAACATTTATCAGGTATTTGCAATCTCGTTTCCAAAGGCTCCTCTCATCATATGAGTCGCCAGCTATATGTTACCTTCGTCAAAACAAAAGTACATCATAGCTTTTTTTTTTTTGAAGAATCAGGGCCACATGTCCAATAGTGGCCCCTATCCCATATTTACTAACAAACCCTTACTTGTGGCGGAGAAAAATCGTGTTACAATAAACCACTTGAATGTAAAGTAATAAACAAAGAAACACCCGAATCCAAGTGTAACTAAAAACATAATCCTCAAACTCCTAGCACTAAAGACAACAAGAAACAAGACCAGAACCCACTCGACGCCAACCACCAAAAGCTAAAGACCTCAAAGAAGGAAAACCTAATTTATCCACCTTTAAAATACCTTTTATCTTCCATGGAACATCATCAAAATCAATCCACGTACCAGACTGATGATTCGAAGCCAGACGAGCAAGAAAATCAACTCCTGAATTTCCTTCTCTATAAACATGACTGATCTTGACCTGCAAACTAGACAAGATCTCTTGGATTTCATCCCAATAGTCTTCAAGATACCACATGCCACATCTACCTCTTGCCAATCAATTAACTACAAGTAAAGAATCAAGCTCAATCTCAATTCTATGCAAACCCAACTCCTTGCAATGTTTCAGCCCATAATAAAGAGGTAACAGTTCCGCTTCATTATTAGAGCCACAACCAACTCCTTAGCAAAAGCCAACCTCAAATAGCCCCGATCATACCGAATAAGGCCACCCGCCCCCATGCAACCCGTATTGCCCAATGAACTCCCATCAACATTCAACTTAAACCACCTCCTATTCGGTTTACACTACTTTACCAAACAAACCGGTTTACGTAAAGGAGCTTTAATCGGAATTGATAAGGCCTCCAATATTCAAACGTCACCATTTTCCAATTTTTTACTCGCCTTCAGACGTAATCCTACCCATGCAATTGAAGCTTTAATTGCACTTCACAACGACTGAACAGAAAAATTTTCCCCTTCCATGCGAGCCTTACACCACCACACCCAAAGAGACCACGTTAATATAATTGGAATCAAACCAAGCAACGTACCTTTTTGAGATGAATGCGAGGCCCGTTTAAACCAAAGCTCCATAGTATTCTTCCAAGGCCTGGAGGGGTCATAAGGCATCCCCAAACTCAAAGACGCCCTGCGCCAGATTTTCGCTGCTAGAGATCCTGTGACATCATAGATTAGATACAGTCCCATCTCTGCACCTGGTTGGCTTCTAGTTAGAGAAACCACCCGACACAGTGCATATCATCTCGAATCCTTATCAAGTCATTTCCCATAGGTAGTCCCATAAGTTTATATAATGTGGATATTGAATCTGCATGTTTCACATAAATTCGACATAAATTATAATTTTCTTGCATGATTATGAAAACCTGGGCGATTTTTTTTATGATAACCAAACTGAATGAGACAAAATTGAATGTTTTTGGCAGCAGTGACAAACCCCAATGTCTTAACATGGAATGAGCGACTTTGTATTGCAGTGGACGCAGCACACGGTTTGCAAACAAATTAACCACCAAATTATTCATCTTCAACATCTTTGGATTTTTGTTTTCATTTGCTTGAATGAGTCAACTCTGTTTACTGGTGGAGTCATAGGGTTGGAGTATCTACATAATGGTTGCAAGCCACCTATAATCCACAGAGATTTAAAACCGCCCAACATCCTACTAAACGAACAAATGCAAGCCAAGATAGCTGATTTTGGGCTTTCTAGAGCCTTTGCCACCGAAAATGATTCCCATGTGTCAACTTGCCCAGCTGGCACACTTGGATACGTCGATCCAAAGTAAGTGTTTAGACCTAATGACTTCTGCATGGCTCTTTTTTTAGTCTACTGTAATCAATTATCATGTCCAAAGTCCTAGTTAAATCTATAACACTAATCAAATGCTTAGGGAATAAGATGAGATGAGAAATTTGTAAATAGTAGTGAAATAGTTTGTGAATATTAATAAAATGGTTTGAGTTATGATGTTTTATGGAGTTTTGGAAAATGAGAAAAAAAAAGTTGAATAAAAATATTGTAAAATTAAAATATCATTAGAATATAATTTTTGAATATTATATTTGCTTTGAGATTTGAAAAAATTGAATTATTTTTTGTATTTTGTTTGAAATTTTGGAAAAGTTGTAAGGATTAGTTTGAAAATGTTGTTATGATTAGTTTGAAAATATTTGTATTTAAGTGATATTTGGAAAGGAAATGAGATGAAATGAAATGAAAACATTACTAAACATCCCTTAAAGAGCATTGGCAATGGTATAGCCATTCCCAAGTCCAAAATTTGACTAGAAGTTGAGGTTTTATCTAAAGTCAAAGCTATTTGATATATTAATCCATATTGGACCATTCATCCTAAAGTCAAAACAATAATTTAATATTATGTATTTTAATAATATTTTTTTAAAATTATTTTTATATTTTACAAATACGCTTCATATATTAATTAATAATTTAATTTTTATTTAAAATTATTGTTTCCCAACTATATTTTTCTTCAACCTATTTATCCAACAAATACACTCCAACTAAAGGAAGAAAAGAAATAAAGAAAGGAAAAGGGGAACTGAACAGTAGAACTGTAGAACAATAGAACTGACTAAAAAATTATTTTCTAGATGAACATTAGAACTCCGACCTTGAGAATAGTTTGACTTTACTGTAGCTCAAAAGTGGAGCATTGGAGTTTTGACTACTCCAATACAAACCACTTTAGTAAAAGTTAGGCAAAATTTGACTAGGCACCGGCATTTGGTCAGTGCTCCAAGGGCTTGTTTGGAAATAGTTTTCATCCCAAAATCCTCATCTCATCTTATCTCATTTCCAAATATAATTCAAATACAAACATTTTCAAAGTAATCGTTACAACTTTTTCAAACTAATTATTATAATTTTTCCAAGAAAAATGCTACTTAACCCACCCCATTTGCCCTTTCATTTTTACACTTCATATATTTTAATTTTTTTTACTTAATAGTTAAGGAAGTGACTATTAGTGTATTGATATTTTTTTTAAATTTTTTAAAATGATAAAAAATATAAGTAAGAAAATTGAAAAAAAAATAAAAACAAAATTTTGAAGTAGCGGTCAAAATGAGCGGTGCTACTCATGCGGTAGAGTAGCGCCACTCTTTTCCCAAACTTTCAAACCAACAATAAAAACAATTCAGTTTTTTTCAAATCTCTAAACTAAAATAATATTATAAAACTATATTCTAATAATATTTTAACTTTATAATATTTTTATTCAACTTTTTATCTCTCCTTTTCCAAAACTCAAAAAATATTCAACTCAAACCATCTCACTACTATTCACAAAATATCTTACTACTAGTTACAAAATTCTCATTTCATCTCACTCTCCAATCATACCCTAAATATGTTTTGCCCTTGAGGATCGCCACACGGAATCCCATGTTCCCAATGCATCCAAAATCTCCAAAACTTATTTCCCACTCATAATTCAATATGCAAAGAATGCTAAAGTATGTGGTTTTTACAAGTACACCCTATTAGAAACTGGACACGCCTTGCTTTATTCACTAGTGTGAGTTGTATAATTATTATTCAAATGACCCTCATCTGTGTTCTACTTGCAGATTTGCAACATCTGGAAACTTCAACCAGAAAACTGACGTCTATAGCTTTGGGATTATTTTGTTTGAGCTTATAACTGGTCGCCCTGCAATAATAAGAGGACCTATGCGAAACAATCACATACTTGACTGGGTTTATCCTTTGATTGAAAGGGCAGATATCCAAAACATTGTTGATCCAAGACTAGAAGGAGAATTCAACACCACTTCTGCCTGGAAAGTTGTGGAAATAGCCATGTCATGTGTACTACCAGTTGCAATCCAAAGGCCAGACATGAGTCAGGTATTCGCAGAACTAAAGGAATGTTTGGCTCTGGTAATGACTCATGGGAGAAGTCAATCGATGGCAATTGAGTGCATAACTTCAAGCATGCCACACAACACTTTCCATTTGGAGCTAGAATCAGAATTTGCTCCTGTCGCTAGATAGTTACTAAACAAGCTATGCTCAAAAGTTCCTTGTATGCAATATGACAAGTCTGTTTGAAGACCTTATTATATCCTTGTTTCATGTGGCTATCTTTTCTTCAATCGAGTATGAGAGTGAATACTATTATGCATTTCAACAACTTTCTAGGTTCTATTGGACTTATAAAGTGCAATGATTACTAGTCTGTATTCTGGATGTGCTCACAATTTTTTAACCCCTTTTTTGTGTCTAAAACATTGTTTGAAAAGAGTCCCACTACAGACAAAGAAATTTCACATAGGGAGCTCACAGATATAATAATCGGACGTCAGCTCACAAGCCTTGCTGTTAATTAATGGCAGTTGAAAATATTGTCACATAGAATAAATAATCACCATCTCTACAACATTTTAGGCTTCCAAAGTTGGAAGAAGAAAGTAATGCTAGTTGTAGAACGAAGAAAATCATGTGAAACTTTTACAATCCTTTAAAAATAATTGTTACTTTTTTTTCTATATATTATCATGAAAACAAATAAATTTATTTCTAGGAGTTGATTTTTCAAATTAATGTCATAGCAATTGAGGAGGAGTACAGAAAGCAAAATGGTGCTTTTCAATTCCACAAGAAAGACAATTCTCATACCTTGAGAAACAAACAACTAACACTTTTTGGAAAGTGAGAAAAGCCTGTGTAGGTCTTTCTTAATTTCTCACCAGCCAAACAGTCGGAAGATCATGGATGGAATGTTGAGGTATTTGATTGTTTGGTGGGAGTAGAAAAGTCTGATAGGATCATGGAGGAGTTGGGAAAAATTAAGCCAGGGAAAGATATGCTTATTTGGTTGCCGAATTCTCAAGGGAATTTCTCAACCCGCAATGCATGGGAGTGTATACGGGTTCGTTCTCCGAAAATTCCATGGATGAATTGGGTGTGGCATTCTTCGCTTCCGGGAAAAATGTCATTAGTTATGTGGAAGTTTCTACATGGATGCTTACCAGTTGATGATCGCATAAGAAAAACGGGTATCAACCTGGTATCTAAATGTGATTGTTGTACCTCAGGGGTTATGAGGATCAAAATCATATCCTTACATTGGGGAATTTTGCTGAGCAGGTGTGGCGTGTTTGTTCAAATCAGTTGGGAATGCCTTTACTGGAAGGACGAACCTAGAAACAAAAGATTGAATCTTGGTACATGCGAGCAAAAAATAATTCTCAGAGTGGACAATTGATTGGAATTCTTCCTGCCATAATCACTTGGAGACTTTGGTGGCATCGGTGTAAGGCAAGGATGGAGGGGGAGCAAGAGTCGGTACAAGTGGTTTGGAGTTCTATCAAATACTGGTTGGCGCTTGCAGGTGAAAAAATAAAGCAATCTTCTAGCTTATGCCATCGGGAAGAGGATATTTTAAAGTTATTGAATCTGCCTATTAAGGTAAAAACCAAAACATGCTTAGATAGTCAACTGGTCTCCACCTCTTTTGGATTGGTTTAAACTCAATGTTGATGGAAGCTCTTTAGGGAACCCAGGGCCTTCAGGTGCTGGAGGAGCAATCCGTGATCATAGAGGAGATCTGCTTGTTGGGTTTTCAATATTTATTGGTACTCGGTCAAGTAATGTTGCAAAATTTATGGGTTTGCTTCAAGGTCTTCAAATAGTGTGATTTTTAGGCCTTCAAAATGTTGAGATTGAGATGGATTCTATTTTGGTGATAGAGTGGTTAAGAAAGAAGAGATGTGGCCTCTGGTACTTGGAGGATTACTGGGAGGAACTTCTTAATCTGTTGGATGGACTTTATTTTCGCTGTCGGCATATTTATAGGGAATGTAATACATTGGCAGATGGCTTTGCTCGTCTGGGTGCTTCAGGGGTCTGGAAGGTGTGGAAGCATAGTTCTGAGCTTCCTAGCAGTCTTAGAGGTCATTTTCGTTTGGATGAGGGGGGTTGTTCTTTTATTCATTTATAAGGTGTTAGGTCTGTAAAGGCTATTTGTTGGGGTTCTGTCTTGGGTTTGTAAGGTGTACCACGATTTCTCCTCAGCCTTTTATGAGGACATTTATTAATAAGGAGGCTTGACTTCCATTTTTATTATAAAAAAAAAATGCACTTGAAGACAGGGTCAACGATTCCAACCTTGGACTAGTCTATCCCTATCTTACAACGGAATATATGAAAAGTCTGGACGTGTTTATAAGTGCCTTTTTGTAGTAATTTATAATTAATTTTTTGTCTATATCCTATAAATTATAACACTTGTATCCGTATGAGTTTTAGAATTTGTTGATTAGAAAGTGAGAGAGTGCTCCCAAAGACACTTTTATTATGACGTTAATCTTACCAAAGACTATTTTTTCCATTCTTTTAAAGCCACATTGACCCTTTTTAATTTAGAGGAAAAGTTAATTAAACCATGACCAAGGCCCTCACTCTTCCACACCCCCTCCACAAAACTATAGAAATCCATATGATCAGTCCACATATACTGAAAGCAAAAAGGACTAAGACCATACCTGAAAAGATCCTCCCCCGTCTGGATAACTAAAGGGGAATGATCCGACGTAGTGCATGCCAAAACCTGGTAAGAAACATTAAAGAAAGAATTAAGAAAATTAGTGTCAATAAAACATCTATCTAACCTGGCCTAGTTGTGAGCTAATCCGCCTTGACCATTTCACCAGGTCATTTTCGGGCCTTTGGAGCACGTCTATCAGACCACAGGTTTGAATACACTGGTTGAAATCTTCCATGGTTGCAAAAGGATGAGGATGGCCACCTCTTCTTTCTAAGTCATCCTTAATGATGTTGAAATCCCCGCAGAGAACCAATTGAATATTGGTAGTCCCCCAAAGCTCTCTTCTTTCAAATCGGATGCACTTCACAGATATAATAGACAGGAGAAACACATGACCACTCTCCTTTACTTTCACTGTAATAAACTAATTAGACCCAACCACCCATTGTATCGAACCCGCTGAGTTCCACAGCAACCAAATTTTACCTCCTTGCACCTCATTTGTAAAAAAAAAGTTGCAATTGAATTTACCTAAAAAGGACGAGATTATATCCTCCAACAAAAAAGGCTCAGCCAAGGCTATGATATTAGGACTAAATTGTTTAATAATTTTCCTCAACCTCATATAAGAAGTGTCAACTCCCATAATATTCTAAAAAATAATAGGACTAATCATAAATTAAATTTGGAAGGGCGAATTACCACCCTGGTAGAGCTCCTTATATGACGTGTATCCACTGGATTGCTAGGACCCTCAGAGTCTGTACAGTATTCCTTGTGCATATTGTCCTTTAATTTGTCTCTCTCACTTTCATGATCAAAGTGGGAAAAGTGAGAGAGTGATCAGAGTGCTGTTCATAAAGCAACTGTTGATCATTTTCAAAAGTTTTTGGGTCAAAGTAATTCTCGTGTTCTGCCAAATTTGAGTGACCTGGTCTCTCCTGTTATTACTAATGAGAATAACTCGACTATTGGCAGAGCTCCTTCCATAGAGGAAGTAAAGGTTGCTCTTTTCATTATTCTCATTGATAGTAGTCCTGAGCTAGATGGTTTTGGTTTTGATTTTTTCAGAGTTTGTTGGGACTTGGTTAAAGATGACCTTTTTTCAACCATTGTTGATTTTTTTCATAGCCACATGCTCCCTAAAAGTTACACTGCTTCTTATATTGTTTTAATTCCTAAGGTGGACAAGCCCTCTGGCTTTGATAGATTTCAGCCTATTAGTCTTTGTTCCGTGGTCTATAAGATTTGTTCTAAAATTATTGTAGCTCGCATGACTAGTTTGCTTCCTAAAATGATTTTGTAGGAACAAGGGACCTTTATCCTAGGCTGTAGTATTTTTGAAAATATTAGTTTAACTTAGAAAATGGTCCATTCTATTCACAGGAAGTCCATTGGGGCAATGTTTTGGTTAAGCTTGATATGTCTAAGGCTTATGATCGAATGGATTGGAATTTCTTATTACATGTTTTTATTAACTTTGGGTTCTCCTCTAATATTTGTGACCTACTCAATTCTTATATCTCCTCATCGTGGTATTCAGTCATGATGAATGGGACTCCTATGGGTTTCTTTAAAGGAGAGCGGTGCCTAAGGCAAGGTGACCCCTTATCACCTTACCTATTCATCATAATACAAGAGGTGCTCTCTCGTCTCATTAAGAAATCCTTTGAGGAAGGTAAAATTGGTCAATTTACTCAAGCTAGAGGGACCCCCCTTATCTCTCACCTTATGTATTCCAATGATATAGTTATCTTTGCTAATGGTGGGAAGATAACTATGAGAGGTTTGATAGAGGTTCTGAACAAATATGAGGCTTGAATTGGTCAAGTGCTTAATAAAGAGAATAGTGCCATCTTCTTCTCTAAGAGAATTCTGGACTCCATGAAACATTCTCTCCTCTGCTTTACTGGGTTTACTAAGGGTTTGTTTTCTTTTAAGTACCTAGGGGCGCCAATAGTGGACGATAGGCTGAAGGCTTGTGATTTTGGTGAATTGTTGGGCAAAGTGAATACGAAGATTGCAAGCTGGAAGATGAAAATACTCTTTGCTGGTGGTAGAACTATTCTTTTGCGTCACGTTTTATCTAGTATGGCCACCCATCTTCTTGTTGTTTTAGATGTCCCCAAAGTGGTGATTCTTAGCTTGAATAAGCTTCTGAGCTCCTTCTTTTGGGGCGAATCTGAAGGCAAGAGTCGTAGGAAATGGATCTCCTAGAAGCATCTCTGTACTCCCACAGATGAAGGTGGATTGGGTATTAGAGACTTTGGGGATGTTCAGAGAGCTTTACACATGAAACTTACCTGGAATCTTATTAAGGGCAACTCTATTTGGGCTGATTTCTTCAGAGATCAATATGTTAAAGAAAATCATTTATCCGTCCGGGAGCCTACAAAAGGGACCTACTTTTAAAAATCGATTCTCCGCAGTATCCCGGAGGTGATAAATAGTTCCAAATGGGTTGTGAAAAAGGGTAATATCTCCTTCTGGTATGACAATTGGGATGAGGGAGGTCCTCTCAATGGTCAATTTCCTATATCTGCTCACCCTTTGATTAAGATTAATGAGTATCGCATTGAGAATGGGTGGGATATCTCTCTTCTAAATAGCTTAGTGGGCCATCAAAAAGCTAAGGCTCAGTACGACTTTTTGGCAAGACAAAAGGAGGGCCAAGATGTGCTTGTTTGGTTGAAAGACAAGGAGGGACTACTAAGAGCGCTTGAGATTGTATTAGGGTCCCAACACCTCCTTTACCTTAGGCTCAGGGGATATGGCATACTAATCTCCCTTAAAAGATTACCATCATAATGTGGAAGGCTGTTAATAAATGCCTCAGTGTTGATGAGAATATTAAGATGGTGGGTGTTGCAATGGCTTCCAAATGTAATTATTGTCAAAAGGGTCATATTGAGGACTTGAATCATGTGTTCTGCACGAGGGATTTTGCTAGACACATTTGGCGCCTAGCAGCCACTCAATTAGGGGTTATATGCAATCTTTCCACACTTGGAAGGAACAAACTAATTTTTGGTTTCACCGTGCAGGTAGGTCTTCACAGGTTAGAAAGCCGAATGAGATCGACTTTCTCAGTTGCACCAGATCAACCTAAGTCAAACCAGGTAGCAGAACAGTGTCTATTCGAGCAGGAGCAACTCATTCTTGACCCCACTCCCCTCGACACATCTGATATATCTAGCTCTTCCCTGAGTCGCGTTCATTTTCACGAGGAGGGAGACCCCTGGCTTGAGGACGAGGAGTATAAGCAATGGAGACGCCACAAGGAGAGAGTTAACACCTTTTATGATTCAGATGAGGATGAGTACTTTTATAACAACCATGATGAGACATCAGAGGATGGCGATGAGAGGCCCCTATCAAGCCCTGAGCAGTAGTACGGTTAGTGAGTCACACTCAACTTTTGCATATTGTATGTTTTGTTTTGACCTTGATTTCAAGGACGAAATATTTTTTTAAGAGGGGGAGGATGTAACACCCCGCTTAATTAAACTGGATTATCTAAATGGAAGTGATATGCGGCCTGATTTGTGGATCTCAGGAGGTTTAGGTCACCAGCAGATTGATCCCGATCAGGATGAATTATCCCATCGGATAGATGCCTAGTGCACTGAAAATGAACGGGCGTGGAGGTCACGAAGACCACATGGTCCTCTCCTAGCCTACCGAATGGAGAGACTCTAGATCGGGATGAAAGCTCCTCTCGCCTATCGAGTGGAGAGACTCCTGACCAGGATGAGAGACTCCTCTTGCCTACCGAGTGGAAAGACTCTTGACCAGGATTAAAGCTCATCTCGCCTTTTCTAGTTGTTGCCCACGATGTCGTTTAGGTTGGTTTCTTTTAAGTTGGTCGGTTATTCTAGTCGCCTAATCTAACTGCCCTGAACCTTGTTGCCAAGTCTTTTTACCCTGAATCTTGGTTCCAAGTCTTATTGCCTACAAGGTAAAAATATATTAGCGCCAAGTCTTCACCCCCAGGTCCTCGCCTTCTAGTCGTGAATCTCCATGCCTACTGAGAGGTAAGCCTTTTCGCCTTTGGGCGAGAGAAATCTTATTGCTGCCACAGGACAAGGCTCCTCGCCCTAAATCTCGTTGGCTCTCTTCAATTCTCACTACCTCTCATCGGTTAGGACGAAAATTGCATAAAATCACACTTATCATCCCACGACCTGGCCGCCACTGTAAGATCACTGTAGCCATAGTAGGGAAGAAATCTTGGTAGTTTCAAGCCACTATTTACCTGCTCAAAAGGATGCAAACTGTAAAAGGCAGTCTGGGGTTTCAACAGAACACATCCATCCCATCACCTTATTTCAGGCTGCACCTTCATGATGGTTCAAAGGGATTAGACAAGGCAATAATCAAAATCTGCTAGGAGAAAAACCAGCTAAACCCGTCAGCCCTTCAGGTGGTTTTGATGATTTTTCTTCCCTCTCCTATGCTCCACGACTTGGTCAATCCCCATAAGAGTAATGTAGCAACCATAGGAGTAAAATCATGGTGGTTTAAGGTACTTTTTTGACCAACACAAGATAACACAAGCGATGGAGTGCAAACCTAGAAATTTCAGATTTATACACCATCTTTCATCATTTCCCTTGACCAAAGCCAACGTCCCCTTCCCCTTCGCCATCTATAAAAGGCCTCCCTACCCTCTCATTTCCTCCACACCTCAGCTCCAAGTTTCCTCTTGAGCCTTGAAGAAAACTTCCCTCTCTTAAAAATCAAAAGAGTGAAACAGTGAGTTCTTGGTGAGTTCTTTAATGTTCTTGTGTAAGGCTGTCTAGAGTGCTTGGAAAGCCATGAAATTTGTAATTTTTCTTGCTTTTGATCTTCGTTAGCATGTCAAGTTTTGTTTCCACTAGTTGGTACGGAATTTGGATGAGTTTTGGAAAGGTTATCATGCTTAAATCAAAACCGGATCTATTAAGGGATGATTTGGATAATTAAATGATTTTTAGTGGAAATTTAGCTATTGCATGTTTTTTAAGCATGATATGATATGATTTATTATTGTCTTAGCATAATTATAGAAGGTTTAAATTGTGGTTAGAATTATGTCATGGTAGGTTTTGAATCTATCTTGTTTTGATCATCTAATATGAATCAGTTTTGAATGAAGTAGAGATTAAGGATATCTTAGCCATGATTAAGTGTTGGGATGAACTCTATTATCTTAGAATTAGTCTTCATTATTAAATATGCTAGTGATCTTTAGTGATTAAAGAAAATCTCATATGCATGCAACCATAAGGACTAATAGTTGAAAATATACTTAGGCATCAACTAAAGTACATGCCACGGGTTTGGACCATTTGGGCAAATTCCACTTTAATTTTTTAAAAATCCAATGGCATAGATGATTTTGGAATGCCAAAAATATGAAATCCATGATTTTTTTATCAAATTTGGAGTTCGTTTGCAATTAGTGAAAATTTAGGACCTTAACAATAATTTTTTAAGGTGTAAGGGTATTTTTGTAAATACTCATTTTTGAACCCTTTGATGTTGGACCTCCCCATAAAAGTACTAACCCTAACTTAGTACACTCTTGATTTACACAGCTACGACATTATTTTCAATTACTCCGGAAGTTGGTAAGTTAGCCCCTAACTTACACATTGACAGATTATTTATGATTTATTGATAAATATCTCATTCATGTTTCAATTATCACTTTGAGCATAAAATATCATATTATATAATACATTAAGTGTATATTTATATGACATGTGATATGTCTACCATTTTAGCATGTTGCATCTACAAATGTCATTTCATATAAAAAGCTTGATATATATGCACATGTCATAGAACACATTTTTAACTTAGCATGAAAATAATTTTTTTCAAGATCCCAAAGGCTAGGATGGGGAATTATCATAGTGGAACTCCTCTGTCCACTCTAGAGTGAGTAAAAATAGAGTGGTAACCCATAGGTTGACGAAGAACAGTCAACTTGCTTTGAATGGGTTCTTTTTAAAGAACGCCGGAGTGAAATCATATGTTATGACACCTAATGCTGGTGAGTGTATATGTTATGATGTTATGATGATATTATGTTATATTACCAATGCATTAAGAACGATGTCTACAGACAATGACGTAATGCCAACATGAGTTGTGCTACGGTCACCGAGAGGTGCTCATGGTGCATATGGGGAACCATGTTGCTACCAAACATATGTTAATGATGGCTTTAATAAACGATAAAATGTTATTATTTTTGAAAGCAATGAAGTATGAAATGTTCTCTTTTGAAATGTCATATTCTTGAAATAAGAAAGTGAAAATGTTCTCTAGAAGTGAAAGTGCAACAAGTTTCTTTTTAAGGATGTTGAGGAATCTGGATGGAAAACGCATGCACATTTTTTTGCATTTCATACACTTCATATTTATCATACTTCATGCATAATTTATCTTTGTGTAAGTTGGTTGTTAATTTACTGAGATTTCATGAAAATACCACCCCTTGTGAACCCATTATCATTCTACTTGGAATGATAAAAGTTCTGTCAGGATACGAGGAGGACGAACTAGATGGAGCACTGGATCTGACTAATTGAGGAGGAGCCTGACATCGAGAAGAGACTAGATTTGATTATCATGTTTGTAGCCCTAGTCCTTCATGCCATGGATCGCATGAAGAGAATGATTTAACTTTGTACTTAGGTCTATGCTATGTTGGTATTTTGACCTTGAATATTTTCTAATGAAATTAGGATGTTTTAGTTATTCTAACATAAGTTCTGTTTTCACCCTTCCGCTGCGATTATTGCATACTAGGATGCATTGCATATTAACTGTCACGAACGGGGGTGTGTAACCTTGTGTTGCATGTCCCGACACTCTAAGTCTTCATTCTATTCCAAGGTTGGGGGCATCACAAAAAGTTACAGAAGTAGTAAAGAAATAATACTTCTTCTGATGGACAAACAGGCGCTCCATTCTCAGCATATCAAAAATAGCTCAGAGATTATCAAAGTGTGATGCTCATGTTGGATTATAGATGAGGATATCGTTGAAGTAAATTACAATGAATCTCCCTATAAAAGGCTGTAGAACCTGATGCATAAATCTCATGAATGTACTGGGCACATTGGACAGCCCAAAAGGTATGACCATCCATTCATACAACCCTTGCTATGTCTTAAACGCCATCTTCCACTCATCTCCCGGTCTTATTATGATCTAGTGTATCCACTTTTAAGGTCAATTTTTTAGAAGACCTTAGAACCTAACGGTTGATCCAGCATGTCATCTAGGCGTGGAATGGGAAACCTGTACGTCACTGTGATCCTATTGATCACTCTGCTGTCAACACGCATACACCAAGAACCATATCTCTTTGGTACCAGTAGGGCAGAGACTGCACATGGGCTCATGCTCTCACGAATGTAGCCCCTCTCCAATAACTCCACCACCTGGCGCTGCAACTCTTCAACTTCTTTGGGACTAAGGCGATATGCAAGTCGATTTGGTAAACTCAACCTTGTAACAAGATCGATCTAATGTTGAATATCCCTCACAGGCGGTAGCCCAGGAGGAAGATCCTCTGGCATCAGGTCAGAAAACTCTGCTAGCAGCTGCTGTACCTCTGTTGGTAAATCTGGGCTCACGTCTGCTGCACTATTCCCACAATTTAGCATGGCATAAATCACAACTTCCCGCCGCTCAATCTTCTTTAGAAACCTGGACATAGAGAAAATGTTAGTACTATTGGCTATCGGGTTAGGAGTGGTTCCTTCCCGGTGAGGTGCCAACACAATTTTCTTGCCTTTGATACTAAGGGAATATGTATTCTTCCACCCATCGTCAACAACATGCCATCATACTGCCAAGGCCTGGCTAATAATACATGACAAGCATCCATAGATACGACATCACACCAAGCATTATCAAAATATATTATCTCAATCAAAAAAGACATTAGGCATCGCTTATCTACTGTTACCTCACTGTTTTTATTCATCCACAACAATTTGTATGGCTTGGGATGATGATCTATTTTCAACTGTAATTTCTGGACAGCTTCTTCGGACACCAAGTTCTCACAACTGCCACTATCAATGATCATCTTGCAGACTTTATCTGCAATTGTGTAGGTCGTGTGGAAAATATTGGTTCTCAACCAATCGTCACCTGAATCAGTAGACTCTCGTGAACGACCAGGGTCTCATTGCCATCACCATACAATACATCTCCATCCTCATCATTATCGTACATAGGCTCTCCAATCGCCTCAATTTCTTCTTCCACATGTTTCTCAATCAGGAGAGTTTTGCCCTTTTGATTATCCGGCTTCTTGCATTCAGTCACTCTATGCCCCTGTTCACCACACTTGAAACATCTAATATTAGAGTTAGAACTTTGACCCTACAATGGCTGCTGAGCAGGATGAGGTTCTTGAGGGTGAACTGCTCGACTATTTTGATCGATTCTGATCACTGGCTTCTTGTTCTACTGCTTCTCTACAACGAGTGCACGTTGGTATGCTTTAGAAACTGTCCACAATGAGTGAAGGCTGAGGACATCCTGTAGGGACTGCTGTAATCCTCCCAAATACCGCACCACCAACTGTTTTTCTGTCTCAGATAAATCATTCTAGGCTATCAATTGATAAAACTCTTCAGTGTAATCATCAACAGATCTCGTGCCCTGCCTCAATGAGTGAAGTTGCTGAAACAAAGTTTGAGTATAGCCGAAGGGAAGGAAGTGACTCTTCATCTTCTCCCAATCAATAATCTTGGTCTTGCCATGCATGTCTCGTGATCGCCTCAACTGCTCCCACCATGTAGATGCTCTACCTTTGAGTTTAATGGCTGCCAGTTTCACTTTGACACGATCAGGAACCTCGTTATAATAAAAAATCCGTTCCACCTCATTTAGCCAATCAATGAACCCTTCAGCCTGTAATGTATTAGAAAACTCAAGTAGATCCACTCGGAAGCCAAGGTCCTTATGACGCTCCTCCTGACCATGGTGCTCCCAGTATAAGGGACGGTGGTGATATGGGTTTTCAAAACTGGAATCAAAATCGTGATCTTTCATCTCACGATCATCGATATCATGAGCAGTTAGACGCCAGGTTAACTCTACAACTTGTCTCTACAAATCTTCGATCATCACTTCTTGAACGCTATGATCACGGTGCAGGACTACCTCATTTGGAACCTGATGATGACCACGACCACCAACCATGAAAACTGATGAGAATCACCCCAGAAAAGATGCTAAAGCTCTGATGCCAACTGATGCTAGACAAAGTAGTGATTATTCTGTAAGCTAGTTTCAACAGATAATTTACAAGAAAGAAGACAATAGAATCACCCAAAAACATAGAGAAACACCTCTAATGTTCAATTCAAAATTATCAAAATTCAAGAATGATCCAGTCAACCCACAAGCCGAGCTGTAATAGCTGAAAATCGACCGTATGAGAATTTTACCAAAAATAGCAAAATCCCAATAATCGTGCCAAAAATAAATACGTAATAAAAGAAGTAATCTACCAAAAATTTGTCCAAATCGAGCTCAAAATTACTTCCTAAATAGTAAATGAAATATTACCATAAAAGGTAAAAAATAACTAAAATAGGAATTCAGAGGGGAAAACAGTGGAATTTGGCCTCGAAAATTATGCACACCAACATAACTAGGTGCCCATGATGTGCGCGCCGAAAAGGGCTTTCTGAATTTGAGGTCATATGCACGATTCTGATACTCGTAACCAAATTTATGACCAAAATATTAAAACGTGCCCAAAACTGCCACAATCAAGGAAAGATCACGATTTCCTGCCATCTTTGCACTGGTCTGCCACCTCAAGGTATTTCAGCACAGTCAACATGCAATCTGACAACTCAGCATCATCTGACTCGAATCCTCGTGCATTACATCTCATCATTACAACTATTCCAAATTCTCAAACAAAATATAATAAACAATTCAAAATTTTTAAATCTCAAAATAATAATAATATTAAAAAAATAATATTCTAATAATATTTTGTTTAACTTTCAACTTTCATCTAATCTCAACTCACTATCCATACCTCCCCTTAGTAAGTGAGGTACGTTGGACTATACACGCGGGGGGGGGGTGGTCCTAGCATAAATTGTAATTGACCCAGCTCTTCTCTCACCTCCAGAAACTCAACATCTTAAAAACACTCATACACTATATGAAAAAATTATAAGTGTGGAGTATAAAAAAAAATAGTGATTGATGCATAACATTCATCTTTCATATAATCAGCCTGCTTGCTGCTAGCACTTGACCAAACCGAATCATAACTTAAAGGTCTCCTAACATCCACGTAAATATAAAATATCCCATCCCATAAAAATTAAAAAAAAGTCTGCCTTAATTTTAATTTTATTTTATTTAATTCTGGATTTAACTGCTAAAAGAAATATCTTATCGCAGTGGCATTGGATTATGAATCTACATATACAAAGTCATATTTGCATAATATGTCGAAATTCCTCTACATTGGATTATGCATCTCCATATTTCTACATAGCTATGATAGAGTCTATACAAATTTAGAGATTCATTATTCACTCTTTAAATGTTATTTTACTAATTATTTATCTCTCCTCCAACTCTCTCTCTCACAACCCTTTCATCTTCTTTATCCCTTAACAACACAACGAACCTTCACCTTCACCTTCACATTCATTTTATTATTATAATGTATTATATTTTTTTTATCATTTTTTTATATTTTTAATCTAATATATAAAAAATACTTTTTATTATTATATTTATATTATTAATGTCAAATGTATGTAGTGGATGCTAATTGTAAAATATATAAAAAATTAATTTTAGGAAAAAATTAATAATAATAATAAAATAATATTTTTTTATTTTTTTATTATTTTGACTCAAATATGAATAATTTAATGTGAGAGTTTTTCTTAAATGACAAAACCAATCTCTAAAAAAAAAGTTTTTTTATATATGCATATGTATAAATCAATGCCAACACTCTTAGTCATGCTAATAAGTGGCGTTTATTTTGTTTATTGGAAGTTGAATTATATGGTCTGTGATGGCCGATGGGTTACTATATACCAACGGATACAAACAGAGGTTCAAAATCAGTCATAGTCAACTCAACACTACTACTTTGTGTAGATTATTTTTAATTAATTCAATTAAATCTAATTTCTAAACCAAATCTATTTTTTTAAATTTTATTTTAATTATTTGCTAAGGAATCTTGTCAGTTTATTGAAGCTTTTTATTCTATTGAATGTTTATTGATTTTGTTTCTTTCTGTTTGGAGATTCTCTTAGGTGGCAGCTTAGTAGCTCCCTTTGAGCCAGCCGGCCCTGTAATTATTTGATATTAAGCATAAAAAAAGCAGAAGACAATCGATTTTTCTTTACCATCCGAAGAGAGAGGCCGGAGAGAGAAAGGGAGGATACGTAACTCATAGTTCTCTCCTGCTCAATCGATAGCGCAATAGCATTTAGTAATTAGAAAGAGTGGGATGGATGGTGCAGCAGTAGTACTATTGGCTCTGCTTTTGAAATTATGGCTCTTTTTTGTCTTAGCGAGTGCTGTTCTGATCAGCAACTCAAAACTCGCTGCAGGAAATGATCATGGTGGAAGAAAACTTGCTCAGGAAATTCCAGGTATTTAATCTTCAATTTGTGGGACATCACATTTCTATACATGTACCGGTTGCTTTGTAGAGCCTTTTGTTCTTTTTTATCATTTCTTTTCTTTTCTTTTCTTTTTTTGGTTTAGAAGCTGGATAGAAAACTACGTTCTACTATCCTTGTTTCTCCTAGATTTCTCTCCAAGACAAGTATGCCATAAAGGTATACAGTACATGACAACATTACACATATTTCCAACTCTCAGTCCAGCTCTCAGCGCACCAAGCTACAATGCCCCAGCTCAGCAACACATGAAAACCTCAAGCCACCTTAGCTGCAAGAATCTTCTGGAAATATCTCTCTGTGATTCTGTTAGAATAATTTCTCTGCAAATTCTGTTTTTGTATCAAAGGCATCTTTCTGTTATCAGTACCATTGGAAAGCTAGATGCAAGGCACCAGCGCACCATATACTTGTAGAAATACCAAACTCATCTAGACATGCTCCATCTATAAATAGAGCACTGTGTAAACAATCTCAAATCAATGACAAATGAACTTTTCAATTCCTATATTCTAACATGGCATCAGAGCCATTCTAGACAAACGTCTACCATGGAGGCCAACACCTCCCCACCGAAAAACTCAAATACAAACCCACCCTCGCCCTCCATTCTTCCTCATCTTTCTCACCTTGTCTTGGTTAAACTCACAAATGAAAATTTTCTGCTATGGCGAACTCAGATGGTTCCCTATCTCAAAGGCCAACGACTCTTTCACTTCGTGGATGGCTCATGAATTCCTCCCCCTCAGTTTCTTCCAGACACCACCACCATCAACCCCAAATACCTTAACTGGGTCCAAACAGATCAACTTATCCTAAGTGCCATAATTTCCTCCCTCTCCGATAATCTTATCGCTCAAGTTGTTGGTTACCCTACTACCTGAGCCGTCTGGTCAGCCTTGGAAAAACTCTTTGCCTCTCAATCCCATGCTCGAGTCACCAACTTCGTTATCAACTTGCTTCAGTCTCAAAAGGTTCCACTTCCATCTCAGAATATTTTTGAAAAGTCAAGCATCTCTCCGACACCATGAGAGCAGCTGGAACTCCCCTCTCCTCCGCTGAATTTGTATCCTATTTACTCACAGGACTCAACAATGATTATGATGCCTTTGTCACTTCTGTCACCACTCGTGTTGAACCTCTCTCCCCTAAAGAACTCTACAGCCTTTTACTCACCCATGAAAGCAGGTTATCTCATTCTAATCATCTCCCTACCCCCACAAATTTCTCTACTAATTTTATTGCAAGTTCTCCTTCTCGTGGCCGCGGTTTCCATTGTGGTAATTATTGTGGTGGTCATCGTGGTCGAGGTCGAGGTCGCACCAACTCCCTTTCTGCTCAGCCTCCCTCACCTCAACCCTCCTCTCTTCCCCACTCCAAACCCACCTGTCAACTCTGTGGCAAAGTTGGCCATCTCGTAATAAGTTGTTATCATAGATTCGACCATGCTTATCAAAGAGATCCACCGAAAAATCTTACATCCCACTACACGACCTCTGCTTCCTCTCCTGACCAATCTTGGTACCTCGACACCGCTGCCACAAATCATCTCACATCTGACTTAGCCAACCTCAACATTCACTCCTCTCCTTATGGAGGTAATGAACAAATACGGGTTGGCGATGGCACTGCACTACCGATCTCCAACATTGGTGACTCTGTCTTCTCTACTTCTTCTCATTCCTTCCTTCTTAAAAATCTGTTACATGTGCCTAATATTACAAAAAATTTAGTCTCAGTCAGACAATTTTGTCAGGATAATTCTGTGTTTTTTGAGTTTCACCATTCTCATTTCATTGTGAAGGATTCCAAGACGGGAACACCCCTCCTCCGTGGTCCCACACATGATGGCTTATTCACTTTTCCAGCTCAACTTTCCTCTCCTCAAGCTCTTGTTGGCGAGCGCACTACCTTTTCTCAGTGGCACTCACGACTTGGGCATCCCTCTCTTCAGTTAGTCCACCGAATCATTTCTCACAACTCCCTTCCTGTCTCAACACGTGATCCTCCATCTCCATGCTCAGCTTGCTGCCAAGCGAAGAGTTCTCAACAACCTTTTCGAGACTCTCACCAGCACTCTACAAAACCTTTGCAACTTATTTACACTGATGTATGGGGTCCTGCCCCAGTACTTTCAAGAGATGGGTTTCAATATTATGTTACATTTTTAGATGACTTTACTCGTTACACTTGGTGGTTTCCTTTAATACAAAAATCTGATGTTCTTCAAGTGTTTATTCATTTCCAAAAGCATGTTGAGTTATTCTTTAGTTCCAAAATTTTGTCATTACAAAGTGATTGGGGTGGTGAATATCGATCACTTCACACCCTTCTCAAAGAAAAAGGAATTTCACATCGATTATCATGTCCACACACACACCAACAAAATGGTGCAGTGGAAAGGAAATACCGACACATCGTTGAAACCAGACACGCCCTCATGGCTCATGCATCTTTACCTCAACATTTCTGGGCTGATGCCTTCCACACTGACGTATACCTCATAAATTGTCTTCCCACTCCAATTCTTCATCATCAATCACCCTTTCAAAAACTCTTCTCCAAACCACCAGATTACAAAGCTCTCAAGGTCTTCGACAGTGCTTGTTGACCTCATCTCAGGTCATATAATCACCACAAACTCGATCTTCGCTCCATACAGTGTCTATTCCTTGGATACAGTGACTCCCACAAAGGCTATCGCTGCCTCCATGTTTCTTCTGGAAAAATATATGTTTCTAGAGATGTCATCTTTGATGAAAATCTCTTCCCGTTTTCGCACATACCCACGACTTCACAAACTAATTCTATCACTGTCCCAACTCAACTTCCCTCTATCCTTGGCCCACTCCCTCAAATAAATTCAAATCCCTCAAACCCTGTAGGTCCATCCACCGCAACAACCAAGCCCATTTCAACAAGCCCACTCATTCCCACCAACACGGACTGCACCTCTTCTCCTTTATTACCCAGGCCCGCTCACTTACAACATCCAACTCCTTCTTCATCCTCTCCAGATTCTTCTCCTGCCTCGTCTTCTTCCTCGCTCAATCTACCCCAAGCTCAAACACAAATTCCAGCTCCCATCATCACAAGATCACAGACAAATTCTCTTCGTCCTCGCAGATTCACTGACAGAACAGTGCTATGGCCACCTCCCCGTAGCTATTTGTCCATCACCAGCTCCATTCCCGAATCCCCCACTTCATACACAGAGGCAGTAAAACATCTACCATGGCAAAAAGCCATGTCTGGCAAATTCCAAGCTCTTTTGCAGACAAACACTTGGTCTCTAGTTCCTTCAACGGGCATCAAAAATCTAGTTGGCTGCAAGTGGGTCTACCGCACTAAGAGACTCTCAGATGGCTCCATCGAACGGTACAAGGCCCAATTGGTAGCAAAAGGCTTTCATCAACAGGCAGGTATAGTTTCTCTGAAACTTTTAGTCCAGTTGTTAAACCCACGACCATTAGAACCATTCTCTCCATTGCTGTGTCTGAAAATCGGTCTCTAAGGCAATTAGACATTAACAATGCATTCCTCCATGGGGATCTCCAAGAACAAGTCTATATGTGTCAGCCAATTGGTTTCATCAACCCAGATTATCCTAACGACGTGTGTCGCTTGAACAAGGCCATCTATGGCCTCAAACAAGCACCGAGAGCCTGGTTCTCAAAATTGAGTACCCGACTCATTGAACTTGGATTTACACCATCCCTTGCTGACCCCTCTCTGTTTATTTACAAACACAACTCAGTTACAATTTTTCTTCTAGTGTGCGTAGACGATATCATTCTCACGGGTTCCAGTCCAGATGCTATAGCTTCTATCCTCATGTCTCTAAATACATCATTCCCAGTCAAAGACTTGGGTCCTCTGAGATTCTTTCTTGGTCTTGAGATAAATCCATTATCCAATGGCCTTCATTTATCTCAGACAAAATATATATGTGATCTGCTAAAAAGAACCAACATGGACTTGGCTAAACCCGTAAAGTCCCCTATGGTAGCATCTACACATCTTTCACTCACTAACAGTCTAGCATTTTTTGATCCTATCCTATATAGAAGCACAGTTGACAGTCTCCAATATTTGTCCCTTACACGACCTGATGTTGCCTTTGCTGTAAGCAAAGTTTGCCAGGTCATGCATGATCCAAAACTCCCTCACTGGCAAGCTGTGAAGAGAATACTTAGGTATCTCAAACACACAGCTCACTATGGCTTACACATTCAACCATCTCCTTCATACTATCTCCATGCATTTTCTGATGCGGATTGGGCGGGTTGCCCAGATGATCGTCGTTCAACTGGGGGTTATTGTGTATTTTTTGGATCAAACCTCATCTCTTGGGGATCCAAGAAGCAACAAATAGTTGCTAGATCCAGCACTGAAGCTGAATACAAGGCGCTTGCAAAGACAACTGCTGAATTACTTTGGTTGCAGTCACTGCTCAAAGAACTTGGACTGTTTCTCTCAAACCCCCCCACTCTATGGTGTGACAATTTGGGGGCTACATATCTCTCTGCCAATCCAGTTCTCCACTCAAGAACAAAGCACATGGAAATTGACTTAAATTTTGTCTGTGACCGAGTTGCATCAAAAACGCTACACGTTGCTTTCATCTCTTCCTGTGATCAGATTGTTGATGTGTTCACCAAGCCCCTGCCCTCATCTCGGTTTCTCACACAGAGGTCGAGTCTCACCATGGTTCCCCTGTTGGACTCGCGGGAGGGTGACAGCATTACACATATTTCCAACTCTCAGTCCAACTCTCAGCGCACCAAGCTACAATGCCCCAGCTCAGCAACACACGAAAACCTCAAGCCACCTCAGCTGCAAGAATCTTCTGGAAATATCTCTCTGTGATTCTATTAGAATAATTCCTCTACAAATTCTGTTTTTGTATCAAAGGCATCTTTCTGTTAGAAAGTCATCAAGCAACAGTATAATAAGTTGAAATTTCACACTGCATATTTTATATATTTTAATTTTTTTTATTCATATTAAATTAATTAAATTATTCTATTTATCATCTATATATTTATACATATTTATAAAATTAAAAGAGATATAGTGTGCTGTGTGTGACATCCTCAATAGAATTATTGTTATAAGTTTTAAGAGTCCGATATTTTTACACGTATTAGAGTGTTTATATGAGATAAAATAAAATGAGATAGTTTTATATGAATAAAATATTAGTAAAATATTATTTTTTAATAATATTATTATTTAAAAATTTTAAAAAATTAACTTATTTATTATATTTTATATTAAAAAAATTATAATAATAAAATGAGATGAAATAAAATTATTTACGTACCAAACGAATGGATCCGATATTTTTGCACTACCAGAGCGTCTATATGACATGTTCTGTTTTTTTCGTCTTTTTCACACGTACGGTAGAAGAGAAAAAAAAACAGTGTATTCTCCTAAGAAAGGACACAAACCTTGTTGAC
Organism: Cyclocarya paliurus; assembly: GCA_029856935.1. NCBI lineage: Eukaryota > Viridiplantae > Streptophyta > Magnoliopsida > Fagales > Juglandaceae > Cyclocarya > Cyclocarya paliurus. Next base: position 8,444,411 of record JARVXP010000207.1, on the reverse strand, counting down.
TGTGCACGTGTATTATTTGCTTCATTTTTCTAATGCTACAAAATTTAGCGGAGTAAAATTATAAATTGATAGAATTTTATAAGGTATATTATATCTATTTTATAATTTAATTTATGATATCATATCGTGTCAATTTATAAATTTATATTTTTAATTAAAATATTAATAAATAAATAAATAAAGAACTTTTTCGTTGAGCCGATAAAGTTTATTTCTATTTTTGATCTTTTACTTTGAAACCTAATTTTTTTTGAATGATTTTATTTCCAAGTTGAAGTGAATGATACATATTGAAATTTATATTAGCCACTTTAATCTGGCTGAATTTTTCTGATGTGACCATATAAATATAACAATTCCTTTTGTATAATTCAACATTTTAACTTTATAATATTTCACTCAAATACAAAATATTTCCAATTTTAAACATTTAACTTTTTCATCTAATTATTACATAATCATTACAAATTTTCTAAACTCTCAAATAAAACATAAAAAATAATACAATTTTTTCAAATTTTAAAATAAAATAATATTAAAAAAATTATATTCAAACAACTTTTTAAATTTATAATATTTTTAATCAGTTTTTTTTTCTCATTTTTTAAAATCTAATATTTTTAGTCATAGATATTCTTGACATGAAAACTGCCCTAATTCTCTCTTTCTTTGCCAAGGTTTCATTAACATTGATTGTGACAGCAACGAAGATTACATTGAAAAGACAATGGGTATTCCGTACGTGACAGATAAAGGATTTATAGATACTGGAGTAACTGAGACAACATTCCCTAATTTATCTGAAGAATATCAATAGCCATTGAAGAACTTGAGAAGTTTTCCTCGAGGAAAAAGGAATTGTTACAGCCTAAGACCGGATCAAGGCAAAAACAATAAGTTCCTGATCAGAGCTAGATTCCTATATGAAAATTACGATGGCCAAAACCAAGCTCTAGAATTCGACCTATATCTCGGGGTCAATAAATGGATGACAGTAAAAAACACAGATGCAATAAATTATGAGATTATTTACCTACTCTCAACGGATTACATTGATGTGTGTCTTGTGAACACTGGCCAAGGTGTACCCTTCATTTCAGCATTGGAACTACAACGTTTGGACAATTCCATGTATCCGATCACTGTGGGCAGGGCACTTCATACGCATGACCGAAGGGATGTTGGTAGCACTGGACTAATAATCAGGTGAATTAGTACCAGCCCTCATGCGCTAGAAAATATATACAAAGTGATGCTAAAGAATATGATTTTAGGTATGTCTCATCTTTTCATAAAGAGACTGCATAGAACGTACCCATTCTATGATTATATAAATAATTTTTCATAACTTATTTATGTACAACAGAGTTTTGAAAGCATATATGTTTAAATTAAATCATATTTTCAATTATCTTATTATATTATTGTTAAATAAAAATTAATGCCATAAAGCAGCCAATAAGTCAAATTACCATTATATAATGAATGCTCTTCAATAAATAGTCAATTAACTAATGCCCTTAACTTGTGTTATGTGGTACTATATATGATATGATACTTCGTCCCGAGTTTGCATCCTCAAAGTTACTATTCGGATATTTTATTTTATTTCTTTACCATATAATTTTGAAGATAGACTATTTATATTCTTCTATGAAGCTACCTACCTGATAATTATTAATTATCCCATTATACCAAATAAAAAATTAATATATCTAAGTAGGTTTCTAATTTTATTTAAAAGTAAGTTGTTAAATGAAAATATTGTCTTTAATTAAGTAACTAATTTTGTGTAAAAACATTTGTGCGAATTTAGTTATCCAAACGATGTATATGATCGCTACTGGTTTGCTGAACAAGGTTGGACCCCAGTTTCCTCCGACTCCACCATATACACCCACAGAACTGATAATGCTTATGAATTACCAGCTCAAGTGTTAAAGACGGCTTCCAAAACACGGAACGCGAGCATTCCATTGCAAGTTTCCTGGACCGCGCAAGACACACTTTCTAAATATTATGTTTACCTTCACTTTGCTGAGGTAGAGAAACTTGAACCAGGCCAGCAGAGGGAATTGACAATTGACTTGAACGGTGAGCGTAATCTCGCAGAATCTGTTAAACTTGATTATCTAAAACCAATCACAATAGCCCAAGATGATCCGCCATTCCATTTGTACAAGCTAGCATGTATCAAAGTCGAAGAATGTAACCTTATATAATTGCTAGAGAGTGGGAAATCAATCTTTTCCCATTCAAACAAAGCTGCAGATATCTAACCAATTGCCGTGCCGAATCCTGATGCAAGGCTAGAGAACCTGTATAAATATACCTCACCATATAAGCCCCATTTGTGTTCATCTTAGCAAATCTATTACATCGAAAAACGAAATGGCTGGAACTGTTTGAGGTCTGCTTTCGTGACCCTCTTCATGTTTGCAATCATCTTATCTCCAATGGTAACATGTGATGCAGCTCGGTTAACTCAAGAAGGTAAAAACCCCATTATCGCCTGATCATAAACATTACTTATATCAATCATGACTACAAGATTTTTAAATTTAATTTAACAAATCTCATTTTGTTTTGGGTTTCAGTTACAGGACCCATATGTCGTGCTTGTGTATGTTGCACACCTGCACCGCCGGGGTCTTGTTGCCAGTGTTGCACTACTCCCATCGAGACATCGTCCGAGAATGGGCCTCCTTGAGCTTAGTACTGATATCTATTTTTTAGATGCTGCCGAGACCTGTGCGGGCAGCAGTATATACATATATCCTGAATAAAAGGAATTTCTGCAGAGAATGGCCAATTCTCCTCCGAACTATTTGCAGTCTACACACCACTTTGATTTCTGAGAATAAATTAGCTTGTTTGTTTGCTGTAATCAAATGAAATGATTCATGAATAAAAGAACTTCCGGATCCATCTACTCTCTAAAAGAATTTCTGCAGTTTGTGATGATGATGGTGATGATGATGATGATGATGATGATGATGATAATAATAATAATAATAATAATAATAATAATGAGAAATTATATTTATAATTTTAAAATATTCAAGTTCCGCATACTGCTTTTAAAAAAGGTAGATAAATATGAGATCCACATCAAAAATTATTTTTTAAAGGAAAAAAATTACACAAAAGTAAGCTACAAATTGATATGATTTGATGTGATATGTTAGATTATAAAGTTATTTTTATTATAAAGTATATTTCATAAAGTCACATCAGTATGTGAATTTACTTTTGTATAATCTCTTTATGACTGTAACAGTTCTCTTTTTTTAATACATTTGGAATATGCAAGTCTTTTACAACCAAGATTGAAAATGAACAGTGCTACTCCCACCAAAAAATGGGTACCAATGAGTGCAAAACTTTTTTTTCCTTTTTCTTTCTCTTTTCTTCAAATATTTTTTAAATCACTTTAAATATTTTTAAAAATAAAATCAAAATTTACAAACTTATTAAAAAATAATTCCTTAACTTAAATAAAAAAATAAAAACACAATTCGGTAGAAAAATTCGGTATTTCTCTTTTAAAAGGTAAAGTCTGAATGCCAGCATTTTGGTGGACCCCTTGCGCACAAAACATGATCTGGCAAAACAAAAACGAATCGTTTTGCATTCTACTGTAGACTGATCTTTGACTTCAACCCTTCTCTCCCACTCCACCCCCCCAATCTGAACCTCCTCTTCTCTTCTTCTCCAATCAACTGAACCACATCCTGTAGCATCCCTCTCTCTTCTCTCCCTTTCTTTTCTCTTCTCCCTTCCTTGTATGAAGACCTTCTCTTTTATTCTCCAATCTTCAACCCTAGCCAGATTTGACGTATCCAAAGCCCAATCCTCCGTTGCCAAATCCTGTAACAAGTCCCTGTAGACAGATCTATCTTCTGTGGTATAAATCATTTTTTGTGTGGTGAAATGTTAGTTTAATTCGGAGGAGGGAGGCTCTTGTGTATAATACACCGGATGATCATGTTACTCGGGATATAAGAAAAGGTGTTGCCAAGTTAGTTGATTTGCAATTTAGAGTGTTGGATTCAGTTGTCTTGATCGAACTTAAAAAATGCAGCAAATGTGCCAGCAAGGTCTTAGTTTGTAGTATTCCTCATAGACGTGAAGTTGTTTTCATGGATGACTTTTTGGAATTATTCGAGGATGTTTTCATGGATGACTTTCTAGAATTATTTTGTAGTTTTTCAGTTTTATTTTTTGGATGACTTTCTGGAGTTATTCCTCATAGACGTGAGGTTGTTGCTACTGTGCTAGTGGAGAGAAAGTAGCTGAACGCTGGGGTAGGAATGAGAGAGAAATCTGTCGTGGAGAGGAACAAGAGTAGTCGGCTTTCGTTTTTCTTCATCTTCGTATTTTTTCTTCTACGTGTGCACTTTTTTTTTTTAATAAAAAAAATTCCCATGTCAACTGGGGTGCGCCGATTTGTCTGCCAAATCGTTTGTATATAGCGGAATTCCTTTTAAAAAATAGACCAAAAGAAAAAAGTCAGGAAGGTAACGGACTTATGCATTTCTATGACGTGCATTGGGCTATAAATGGTGAGAAATTCTACTCTTAGGCCAGTTAACTCTCCAACACCACACACCAGTGATGTGGCAAATCGGGTTTAATTTGAAAACGGTCCATCTACATGGTCTTCCCATCTCCCTTCTGCGAATCCGAACCCATCACCCCTCTGCGAATCCATCTTCCCTCTCCCCCCTACGAATCCCTCTTCGCTCGTGACCTGCCGAATCCCCCTCCCCCCTCCCCTCTGTGAATCCCTCTCCCCCAGTCCCCTGCTGAAAGCTTCTTCTCCCCCTCCCCTGCCGAAAGCTTCTTCTCTGCCTTCCTCTACGAATCCCTCTCCCCCCCTCACAAAATCAGATCGTGGTTCTCTCCCCCGTCGACACCGGTCGAAGCGTGTCCTAAGAGGACCCAAAAATCCCCCATGAAAATCCCTCCTGCGTCGAGAGATCCCTCTCCTCCGTGACGTTCGTCTAATCCATTAAGATCTGAGGAGGTATCCTCACCAACCGAACCTTAGATCTTTATTATTGTTCATATTTTTGTGATTTCTGCGTTGGGTATAATTGAGTTTTGCGATTTTGCATTGCGATTTTTGAGCTATGATTTCTGGGTTTTTAGTCCAACGAAGGTGTTTCCATCTACTTAACCCAAAAATTACTGCACTTTTCCACCCAAGATGAAGTTTCATCCCCTCCCAGGTGGTATGCCGAAAGCTTCTCACCTAGAAATAACAGAGCAATTACGAAAGTTTTGCATTTATTTTACTGCAATTTCTTAGAGAGAGAGAGATTGCCATAGAGATCGATTAGAGGTGGACGTACAACAACACAGCGGGAGGGCGCGAATCCAAATGGAGGAGAAGCAATATTTCGAATGGAGAAGACATGGAGAATGAAGAAGATGTGGGGAGAGTCGGTCAAACCGAATGCTGCATTTTGAAAAAAAAATAATAATAAAGCCAGCTCAGCTGGTGTGTGGTGTTGGAAATGTAAGTGGCTTAAGAGTAGAATTACTCATAAATGGTCAGTCCATCCATGGAGATGACACTAGCATAAATTATGAATGGCGGGCCCATCCATGGAGATGAAAGTCAAGGTGGTTGGGGTCCTAGCATAAATTATGATTGACCCAGCTCTTTTCTCTCCTCCAGAATCTCAACATCTTTTCAGCTATGCTCGCTGCTAGCACTTGACCAAACCGAATCATACCTTTATAATAATGAGAGATAATATTTGAAGTTTTAAAATATATAAGTTCTGCATATTTAAAAAAAAATAGATAAATATGAAATTTACATAAAAAATTATTTTTTAAGAGAAATAATTTAGCTATAAAAGTAAACCATAAATTGATATGGCTTGATATGATACGTTAGATTGTAAAGTTGCTTTTATTGTAAAGTATATCTAATGGATCTCATGAATCCATATTAGCTTGTAGATTTACTTTTGTGTAATCTCTTTGTGTCTATAATAGTTCTCTTTTTTTAATAGTAGACTCTACTTTTTCATTTGGAGTACACAGGTCTTGTACAACCAAGACTGTATTTAATGAATTTCAAAATATTTTTAAAATAGCGGTGCTACTCCCACCGAAAAATGGATACCGACGAGTGCAATTTTTTTTTCTTTATCTTTTCTTCAAACATTTTTTAAATCATTTTAAATATTTTTAAAAATAAAATCAAATTTGCAAACTTATTAAAAAATAATTCCTTAACTATTAAATAATAAATAAATAGAAACATAGTTCAGTATTTATTTTTTGGTAAGAGTAGTGTTTCTCTTTTAAAAAACAGACCAAGAGAAAAATGCCAAGAAGATAATGGACTTATGCATACTTAGGGCTTGTTTGGGAAGTAAGATGGGATGAGAATAACAGTGAAATAGTTTAAGTTGTATATTTTTTGGGTTTTGATAAAGGAGAGAAAAAAAATTGAATAAAAAAGTTGGAATTGTTTTTTATTTGTAAGTTTGAAAAAGTTGTAATGATTAGTTTGAAAAAATTGTGATAATTAGTTTGAAATTTTGTATTTAAATTATGTTTGGAAATAAGATAAAATGAAATGAAATAAGATCAGATAATAATTTTGTATGTCATCTAAGATCCCAAACCTGCCCTTAGTCTATGACGTACGTTGGGCTATAAATGGCCGGCCCATCCATGGAGATGAAACTGAGGGTAGTTGGATCAGTATTGAGCCCGTTCGGGTCATAGCATAAATTATGATTGGCGGGCCCATCCATGGAGATCAAAGTCTAGGTGGTTGGGATCCTAGCATAAATTATGATTGACCAAGCTCTTCTCTCACCTCTAGAAACTCAACATCTTTTCATACAATGTCATTAATGACCGTTCAGATCAACCTAGCTAGCTCTGATACCGGTAGTTTGAAAAACAATAGGAAAACAGAATATTGTAGAGAGACTTCAGTCAACAACTTGGTTGATTAATTCTAATGGCTAGTTTAGATTCAGAGATGAGATGAGATGAGATGGTTTTAGATAAAAGATAAAAATTATTGCATTAAACAAAAGAGTATAGCAATTTCTTTCACTTATATTAACACTCAAAATTTTCATTTGAAATAATCCACTCTAATATTCTATAAATACACCTTGTAACTCAAAACAGCATTAATAAAAAACAACTTCCAAAAATTAGTTAATAAACAACATAGTCTAAATATAATAAACTAGGCTAATAATAGAGATTATTGAAAAACAACAGCACGTAACGCTTCAGCTTCAATACTAACTAAATGCCGTACCGAATCTTGATGCAAGGCCAAAGAAGCTGTATAAATATACCTCACCATATAACCCCATTTGTGTTCATCTTAGCAAATCTATTACATCATAAAAAAGGAAATGGCTAGAAATTCTTTGAGGTTTGATTTTGTGGCCCTCTTGGTGTTTGCAATCATCTTATCTCCAATGGTAACATGTGATGCAACTCGGTTCACTCGAGAAGGTAAAAATCTCATTATCGCCTGATCATGAATATTATTTAATTACTTATATCAATCATGACTACAAGATTTTTAGATTTAATTGAACAAATCTCATTTTGTTTTGGTTTTAGTTACAAGACCCATATGTCCTGCTTGTGTATGCTGCACACCTGCACCACCAAAGTCTTGTTGCCAGTGTTGCGCTACTCCCATCGAGACGGAGACACAGTCCGAGAATGGGTCTCCTTGAGCTTAGTATTGATATCCATCTTTCTAAGGCTTAGTACGAGCCTATAACCAGTGCAATAGGCAGATCGTTATTTATGCTGAATTTTATAACTAAATAATTCAACAACTACTAATAAAATGTATATCAATATATAAAATGGAACATGCATATATAAAAAAGTTCATTTTATCAATAAATATTTTTTGGTCAATTTACACTATTAAAAATGTAATATATATATATGGTTGTTCAATTTAAAACAATGCAAAATAGATACAATTAGTATGAGACACGATTGTTTAATTAATATTTTTTCTGGATTTTTCTCATTTTGGATAATGTAGAATGAGATTTATGATCCTCTTCTTTTGTATTTGAGTTGATGTCGAGATCGATATCTACAGTAGTTTTCTAAAATAAAGTTAATATCGTTAATAATTTTTACATATATAAAATATTTTAATCATTGTATTTCTAGTAAAATATAATATAGCAGTCTACTGTTCAACAAATGATAAATGATTGAACACCTTAAAAAATGATAAATGATGTTAAATATAAGTCCACATCAATTCTACTAAAAAACAAATTATATTAGAGGTCATAGAGCATAATTTACTCACTAAACTCTCAAACTCACATTTGCCTAACCAACAAAAGCTAATGCATATCAATAGCCAATAACTAGTAAATATCAAAAGGGAAAAAATAGATTAAAACTAAAAGGTGCATAATGTGTTTAATCATGACCCAATTAAATATCAAGACATAAAGGATCATATCCAACTACAATGGTTATGGTTATCCTTCACAAACTGCATACAGGAAACAGAGCAAAAGCACCATTGTACTATTTCTGAAACTGTGTTAGTACATCTAGCACTTTAGTTATGGGAATGAATATTGAATTTTTATAGAGAAAATAAAAAATTTCTCCACTGTAAATGTTGAGTATGATGGAAACGAATGTCATCCTAATGGAAACTAAACAATTCAAAGGAAGACAATCAGAAATCTAGAGAAAATGGCTTGTCACTTACCACTCTGTAAATGCAAGACTTCACCACTCTACCAACATCTATGAAGTCAAATAGAATCTAAAGACTATTTAAACGTTATAGAAACTTTCTTTAAATCTTTTTTTGGGAAAATACTTCATATAGAGAAGTCTCATTCCTAACAATTTAAATTGGAGGGCATATTTTACAATCTTCTAAAAATGGACTGAAACTGGAATGGTATATGCTTTCTTTGAAACATATCCCAGTTACTACACTTTGCAGTAGGAGAAAATTATAGATACAACCGTATATGAACATTGTTTTAAATACCGTATCGTACCGGCCGGTATATGCTGTACCGGCCACTAGTCTGGTACATGTATTATATATATTTTGTGCCGGCCTAAATATCGGCCGTACTGGCCTATATTTCGGCCTTTATTTTTTATTTTTTCATTTTTTTAAACTACAAACACATTTTTTGACCTTTAATTCAGATTAGGGTATTTATAATATATATATGTATTTATATATAATTTATTCATATATAAACTATTATTTTGGAATATAATTAATATATATTTATATATTTAATTTATTTATATATCAACTATCCCGAAATGGTACACGAAACGGTACTGGTACCAAAATATTTTGTTTCAGTGCCTTGACCGGTATGACGTCCAGTATGATATTCAAAACTTTGTATATGAACCTTTAACACTACTCAAGTCTAACTAATCATCCTCACCACAATAGTTCATAATGTTTGTTTGGATCATCATTTTAATCTGGCAAATTAATTTTACATTGTGTACGATAGTAATAATCATAAAGAGCAAGAGCTGGGGTAGATTTCACCCATCAATATAAAAATGTTTAAGGAACACAGAAGAAATTGGAGGAGACAATTCATAGACATTGCCGATTTCACTCTTCCCGCTTGTTCAACTAAGTTATGACATTAAATAACTTGCTTACGACATTAGTTTAAGACTATGAAATCAACTATAGCAATTTGATGAAACATCCAAAGTTCTAAACTTTTAACTAACCGAGCATGTGGATTATGGAGGCTCACATGTAAAAAACAAACTAATAAAGTCTCATGCATTTAATTTAGAAAAACATATCCAGCTAGATCAAGAATTCCTGTTAAATACTGGATCAGTGAACAAAACCCACCGGACTATAAGTTTACAAAGCCTATCACACACGCAAAGCAAAACTCTTAACGATCAGTTCTTCAAACTAAAGCCTTTTTACACTTGATTGTGTGTAGATGATGGTTTAGGTGACATAAAAAATTAATTTCAAATCCAAATCATAATTAGCATTGTCTCCAGCATATGGTATCAATGTAATTAGACCTAATCCTCTAATCCTTTACAATGAGAATGACGTCAGAAATTACGAACTGTTACATGAGAATGCAATTTTCGTTAAATCTTTCAAAACCCAGAAGGCAATGTTTGACTACAATGTCGCAAAGATATCGAAAGATTACAACTTTTTTTGGAAATCAAGCTTTAGATGGAATCTAAGTAAAAATGGGTTAGTTGAAAGGTACATTTTCATCGAAATTGAACTCCTCCATGGCAAGAAGGAGCTCCTCACTGTGGGGTTGGGGCCACTGAGAGGGAAGTAGAAACAACATTTGAATTGTCCTCATCAACCACGGGTACAGCGTCATGAATGCTAGGAATTGCAACATTTTTCCTTTTCCACTGTGGGGCAGTATGAATCTCTTTTCCATTTAGATAAGTTTTCTTCTTTTTCCGCCCCACCCCTAACGGTTTCCTTTTCAATTTCTCCCAAAGTTATTCTCTCCCAGTGCCATTTCAATTTTTGGACTCCCTCGAGAATTTTCTCTCACAGATCGCTCAATCCCCTTCTCCCTGTACATTGTCGCTGTTGTCGGCTACCTTCATCACACAGGTAAGCCTTCGTATGCCCATCCATACCTTTGTCTTCGTGACAGATGGATAGAAGCATAATGCTGGCTACGGGGTTCCTCTCTCGTCGATGTTCGAGTACTTTAGTGGCCTTCATGAGCGCATCGTTCGGGCAAGTTCCGTTTCCAATACAACCTATAGCCTCGAAGATCTTTCTCGTCGATTTTCGGCCTTTTGTAGAGTAGAGGCGAGGATGAGATGAGTACAAAGATTCGAGATATGTTGCTTTTTAGGAAGTTGATAGAGAAAGATGATGATGATGATTCCGAGAATGATGGGTTCTTTAAGCGGCTTTAAAGGGATAATAGAGGTGGTGATGAGGAGTTGACATCAAGTTCTGATTTGTATCATTGCACCCTTACCGTTTGTTTCGAAGCATGTCTTGACAAACCATTTCATGGTTTGAAACTTGCAAATCACCGCTTGACTTTGCATTTAATGGTTTGCTGGTTTGTAAGGTGTACAAATAAAACTTGACTTTGTAGTTAAGTCAAATAGTGCGGATTAAATGCCAAGTCATCAATTAAAAACTTGACTTTTATATAATTAAATATATATCATGAATAAAATGAATTTCTGCATTCTACATACCATTTTGATTTCTGAGAAAAAATTAACCTGTTTGTTTGCTGTAATCAAAAGAAATGATCATGAATAAAAGAACTTCCTCCTCGTGGATCCATCTTTTCTCTAAAAGAACTACCAGCCATCTCGTGTATATATATGACAATGCTAGGGGCGCCCAGCTAGCTCTTATCGTAGGGCGTGTCCTTAGTGTATTTCAAACTTTTTTTATTTATTTTCTTGTAATTGTTTTTATATATCTTTAATCATTAAAAAAATTAAAAAAAATATATAATCTTACTAATTTTTACTTCCTTAACTATTAAGTAAAAAAAAATTAAAATGCTCGAGACGTAATTTTGAGTTGTAACATTAAAAGGAAAAAATAATATTTTCTATTATATATAATGATAAATGATATTTACAGTCTTAGATTATATAAATTTTATAAACTATTTTTTAAAAAAGTAGATAAATCTAAAATTTTTATAAAAAAATTATTTTTTTAATAGTAAATCCTATACAGTTCTTGTACAATTTAAAATTGTATTTAACATATTTTAATTAATTCAATTAAATCTAATTTCTAAACCAAATCTACTTTTTTTTTTAATTTTAATTATTTGCTAGGGAATCTTGTCAGTTTATTGAAACTTTTTATTCTATTTAATTATTTGATGTTATGGATAAAAAAAAAGTTAGAAGACAATCGATTTTTCTTTACCGTCCAAAGTCGAGGCCGAAGAGAGAAAGGGACTGGCAGGGTACCACTACCACGTACTCATAATTCTCCGCTATAGATTAGCAACTGTTCCCACCCCTGATGTGGATTTTGTTTTTTTTTTTTTTTTTAAACGCTGAGACATTGTTTTGAGGGAGAAGAAGATGCATTTCGAATTTAGTAGCACCCCGCGTCGCCCACTCCATCTGCCCAGCACCGCCCCGCGACGCCCCTCCCTCTGTCCAGCGCTACCCCGTCGTTCCCTCCTCTGTCTGCCCAGCGCCGCCCCGTGTTCGCTCCTCCCTCTGCCCCGCCCCCTGTGGTCTTCAATTCGTGCTGAAGTGTGTTTGAGCTCTGTTTCGCCGCCCTCAGCTTCGTAGGTAACTCCACTACCGTTTTTCCTTCCGTATTATTGAGTTCTGCTTATGTACTGAGAGAGGTGAATTTTGGGTTTTGTGAGATGGGTATTGCGGCTTAGGGTATGGAGATGGCTACTATATTTAGTTTATAGCGTTTGTGTTGTTGTATACGACTCAAGTTATGTTATTCCTTTCTTGGATCCACCTTTTGTTGCCATAAAGAAAATAAGACAAGGAGACAATTCCACTATCTTCATTTTCTTGCTTACGTTATAAAGAAGAAACTACTTGGGGGTCAAAGCCAAACTACGTTTCATTATAAAACACAAGTTGATCTCAATTTGAAAACACAAAACAATTGCAGTTTTTGTCCGTCTTTTGTTACCCTGACCAAAAAGTGCTACTTGTGTTTTATTTCGTGGCCTTCAATGTTGAACTTTACAAATTATTCTCTGCCATCATAATGTAGAATGTGTATTCATGCATGGCATTTAATATTTTGATTTGCCATCATCATTCATTTTTTTAATGCCATTAGAAAACATTTATATTATATTGTAAAAAAATATTCCCCTTATAGTAACTCTGCCTTGCTCTCTTTATGGTAAGACTTTTGCCCCTTTGGTTTAGACCTTTGGTCTTTCAGATTTCCCAAATATGGGGGATATTGAGAAGATGAAATCTATGAAAAGCATCCGTGAGTCACCACTCACCACTGGATTCTCCAATGTATGATTGGTGTTTCATTTTGTTATGTTATGGAGACGATTTTTTACTGTTAGCTCAAGTTGATGATTCTCCATTGATTTCAGTTTTGATCTATATATCCTTCTGCACATCTAGGTCCTGAATTTCAGAAAGAAATTAAAATGGACCAAACCACCTGATCTTTTCAACTGATGCTAAGCGCTGTTGAGAAATACATTCTCACTGCAAACTATCATGATTTTTTTTATACATGGGGGAGGGGGGATTCGATGTATAAAAAAAAAGAAAAAAAAGAAAAATGATGTTAGTTTGCAGTGAGAATGTATTTCTCAACAGTGCTTAGCATCAGTTGAAAAGAAGAGTGCAACACTCTTCTTGCTGATTTAATAAGCCAGACTATTGACTGGCCCATAATAAGAGCTTCATGTCCTATCTGTTTTCTGTTTAATTAATTAATCGATCCATTATATATGTACTCTCACACTTTCCATTGATGGTTGAGGGCCTTGATCTTCTCTCCCTTTACTCTCCTTTGTTCCTATGTTAGTGATGAGGTGATTTATCGATAAGACTCCCATATTTATCTTTTTGGTTTCTTCCCCTCCTAGTTCTCCAACAATAAGTTGTGCATCTGGTTAGTGGTTTCCTTTTCTATGTTTTTCTCGTCAATCTCCTGGATTCCCAAGGAGCAAGGAAAAACCATGCGTGATTTCTAGCTCTTCTATGCTCATAATACACCTAACTATACAAGATTCATTAATATTTTGAATGATGTATTTATTGACATTAGATTTTGAGTTCCGTTTTATTGGCCTCCATATCCATAATCCATGCCTTTATACAACAATGACCTTTGCAGCCTTTGCTTCATTCTACAACAAAGCATATTATTTTGTATTGTGTATCTGAGCTTATTTATCTTGGAACTATGCTCTTACTTGATATCATGCAAATCATCATAGGTTTTGTAAAATTATGCAATTACTTTATATCAATTACAAATTCCATTAACCCACTCTAAAAGGAGAATCCAGGATCCCATTTGATTGTAGAGAACAGACTGATGCAAGATTCAGACATTTTTCCCCTTTGATAGCAACATTATGCCAACCAAACCACTGCCATAATGCAAGCTTCCAATGGACGATAAATAAAAGAGAAAACTGATGATTTGAGGCACAAACAAATTGGGTCAAACTCTGCCTTTGAAATTACTTTTCTTCATCTTCATTTATCATCATGATTTATCAGAGTGTGGAAAGAATATGGCATCCACGAAAATGGGAGAAAAAAAAAATCTGTATATTTTTATATCTGTTTATTGCTGTATTGATATGAAAACAGTTGATATTTTGAGTTTCTTTTGTAATGGGGTTTCTAGATCTCAAGGTGCTATTGGTGTTCATATATCCCATTTACCACGGCCAGATGGAGACCACATATGCAAAACATAGCCATCCCCATCAAGTTTTGAATACTTTTTCATGCAAGGTCACGGCCAGAATATTAATACTTATTTTGTGAAGTCCATTTGAACAAAATAATATTACTTATTTGAATAATCCTGCATACTGTCGTGTTAATTTGCTCTGTACTCTCTCTGAAAACTAATGTGGGTGTTCTACATTTATTTCTTATAAAGGTACCCTAGCTATATGCAGTGCATGTATTTATTCCTTTTGTTTTGTTTCTGTGGGTTAGGGACATATGTTTACACAGATTCTGTAAACATATTTCTGTAAACAATTTCAATTATTTTACTTTTCATAGATTCAAATTTCTGTGATGGTTAGGGACACTGGCCTTGTTTGGGTGTCGAAGTACTCTGAGGTACTCTCAAACACTCTCACTACTATTCTCTACTTTATTATTACTTTTCACCTATTTTTACTACTATTCATTACTTTTCACCTACTTTTTACTACTATTCACAAACATTTTCAAACACTTTCACTATCCAAACCAAGTATATGGCTGACTTTGGATTGTACATAAAATAGTACTGCTGATATATTCCTAACATCGTGCTCTTTATGCTCAAGTGTTTGCTATTATTAACCATTGTAAGCTAGTCTCTCTCAATGGCATTCTCAATTTTAATGTGATGGGGAAAGAGGAAGATGGAATGCCACCCAGGCCCTCAACATCGACTTCACAGTCGTATGTTGGTCCCATAAATCCATACTACCTGCCATTAATGAGGCTTGAAAATACATATCGAAATCCAAATGTCTACCATGTGAGTAGGCAAGTTGATGTATTTTATTTTTTAATAAATTTGTTTGACATGCTTTTGAATCTAACAAATTGCATAATTGCAACATCATTTTGAACTAAATATGCCCTACCCTTCGTCGAGTAATCCAGAGGATTTTAGGCAAGTTAAAAATTCATTCCAGGTATATTTCTCTTAATTTTTTAACCAATTTTCAAAAATTAACATGTTAATTTGTTTAGAGTCATTCTATTTTTTTTTTTCTATCAACGTGCCTGGTTGAAGCATCTGTTCATGCCACCTTATATGCCTTATCCTCTGTCGAGTAATCCAGAGGACTTGAGGCAAGAAACGACCCCGTGCCAACTGTGTCAACTAATGCAGAATTTGAACAAAATGTTGAAAGTACATCATGAACGACTGATCAAAGTTGCCATGCTACTTGTGGTATTACACTTTTTAAAAAATTACTTTAATCACTCTAATATTGAATTGATGCTAATCCATCCATACCTTTGCATTTTTAGAAACTTTGTTCGATGTAAATAAAGAGGCGGAGGTGGAGGGTACCACTATTGTACCAAATGATGATGTATGAGTTGAAGTATTAAGATCCGGTATGGAATTCGTGAGTGAGAAAGAGTTTACGGCCTATTATAAGCAATATGGCAAGTAAGGGTTTTGGTGTAAGGACACAAAGAACGAAGAAAGATGATGATGGGAGAGTGGTGTATGTGACAATTGTTTGCGCCCATGGTGGCAAGTACCAACCTAGACACAGTAATATCTCGAGGTCACAACCAACAATTAAAATGGATTGTAAGGTGAAGGTAAATGCGACTTTGAACAAGAATGGCGTTTGGGTTTTTACTACGGTTGAAAATGCTCACAATCATAGTACTGTGAGCCCTAAGAAGTCCAGATTTTTGAGATCTCACAAGTGTGTAGATGAATACAGTCAAAAGATGCTCGATTTGAATGATAGAGTAAGTATTCGAATGAATAAGAATTATTACGCACTTGTTGTTAATGCGGGGTAGTTTGAGAATCTGGATTTTCAAGAGAAAGATTGTTGGAATCTCATTGACAAGACTAGACATTTAAGGTTAGGGGTGTAACGGGTCCAGTCTGGTCTGGTTTTGGACAAAATTTAGTACCGAACTGGTATGTACCGATTTTACATTTTCTAAAACCAACCTGTTACCCTCCTCAATCGGTACCTTTGGTTTTACTGGTTTCTGATTCGGTTTTGTCCGGTTTTCTAGTTTAAATAATTTGCAAATTTGTCATAAAAAAATCTGTTTTTAAAACAAAGAAAAAAAAAGAAAAAAGAAAAAAAATTACTTTAAAAAAATATATTTTATTAAAAATCTGTTACTATTTACAAAAATCTGCTTTATAAAAAAAAGCTGCTATGTAAAAAAATTTCTGCTGTAAATATCTACTTTATAAAAAATATCTGCTATGTAAAAAAAACTCTGTTATAAAAAATCTGCTATGTAAAAAAAATTCTTCTATAAAAAAATTGCTATAAAACAAAATGTTATACAAAAAATCTGCAATAAAAAAAAATATTTATGATATAAATGTACTAATACTATATGTTATACATTATGGAATATATATTATATATTATATAATAATACATTAATACTAAATTACTACTAATACTATATACTATACTAATAGTGCTATTAATACTATATAATAATATATGGTCATAGTGATAATTATATAATATCTTATATATAATTATAATATATATAATTATATATTATATAATTTAAAAAAATTTATATATAATATTAAAAAATTTTAATTTAAATATATATTATAGTGAACCGGTCCGGTCCGGTCCTAATAATCATAGAACCAGTTTCGGCCATTTTTTACATTTTAGAAACTGGTTTCGAACCAGACTGTTTCAAAATAAGATCGATTCCACTGGTTCCGCCTGGTCCAGTCCAGTTAAAATTTACACCCTTATTTAAGGTTGTGTAAAGGAGGTGACAAAGCATTTAGTGAGTATTTTCAGAGAATGAGGGAGACGAATAATGGCTTCGTTTCTAACATGGACGTAGATGATGAGAAAAGATTACGAAATGTGTTTTGGGTTGATGCATGAAATCGAACGGCATATGAGTACTTCGGAGATGTTGTGACCTTCGATACGACGTACCTAACAAGTAGGTACGGCACGCCTTTTGCTCTCTTTGTTGGTGTAAAGCATCATGTGTAGTCTATACTATTAGGAGTGGGCTTGTTGTCAAGCGAGGACACAAATACTTTTGTTTGGTTGTTTCGAGTGTGGTTAAAGTGCATAAATGGTTAGGCACCCAAATCCATCATAACCGATCAAGACCGGGCAATGAAGAGTGTAATTGCCACTATCTTTCCAGGAACTCGTTATAGATATTGTCTATGGCACATAATGCGCAAACATCCAAAAAAGTTAGGATCTCACTCTCAAAAACAATACAGAGTCGAAGACTTCCATTTAGGCTGCATTATACGATTCATAGATCAGTACAGAATTTAAAGACAGGTGGGGTCAATTACTTGAGAAGTACAATCTTGGAGGTAATAATTGGCTTCAATCGTTATATGACGAAAGGTCTTTTTGGGTTTCAATATACTTGAAAAGTGTATTTTGGGCTAGTATGAGCATAACACAGTGGTCGGAAAGCATGAATGCTTTCTTTGATGGGTATGTTCATTCCGGTATGACTTCGAAGGAATTCATCGACCAATTTGATAATGCTCTAAGAATAAAGGTGGAGGTAAAGACAACGATTGATTTCAATTCCTGCAATCAAACGATCCTCTGCATGTCCCCTTTCAACATTGAGACAATTTCAAGAGTTATATACAAATGCAAAGTTTAAAGAGGTCCAAAAAGAACTTATGAGCCTAATGTGTTGTAATTGCACACTGGTAAGTATGCAAGAGTGCATTTCAACTTTCGATGTCTTGGATGAAATATCTGTTAATGACCGCATAAAAAAAGTTCATTACTTAGTTTACTATAACGAAGAAGAATGCGAGTTGAAATGCACGTGTGCATTGTTTGAGATGAGGGGGATTTTATGTATGCATGCACTTAGGCCCAATTTGGGTGTCAAAGAGTTCTCCGGTAGTGGTTTTTTGGTAGGAGAAGGTAGACTCGGGAGACCCTTTGACGTGAAATCTGCTCTGTTAGGGTTTCACAATTTTCGTTAGCCGCTCACGTACTCTGCATGGCCACCGTTGATGGCCAGCCTCCCACGGCTGGTCCTCCTCGGTCGTTTGCTGCTCTGGTTTCAACAGTGCCCCAACCACTACCGGAGGTGGTCGTTCCGTTCAGGCAACCGGAATATGTCAATGGTGATATGTTTTTCTCCTTTTCCTCGGAAGAAATTGCTAAATCTGCAGAACCGTTTAGGTTCTCAATGGTTGTGAAGTTTCTTTGATAGATGGGGTCTGTCAACTATTCCCATTATTTCGGCCATGCTAAGGCCCATGAATGTTTTTATCCGAATGACCAACAAATCCGATTACCACAAGGCATTGTCAAGGGAATCTTGTGATATAGAGGGTGTTCCATACCGTCCCTTTGCTTGGTCACCAGAGTTTGATGAAGATTATGAGCCACCGACTGTTCCTATTTGGGTCTTCCTATTGGGCCTTCCGCCTAACTTTTATCATGCCTTAGTCCTAAAGATGCTCACGGCACCGATAGGAAGATTTATTCATCGGGATAATCCTACGACATGTGCCACCCGCACAGATGGGCTCGGATTTGCTTAGAGATCGACGCCTCAAAAGAGCCCATTGCACATTTCTGGATCGGTATCCCTGGGAAGCCAAGTAGTCGTAGGCAGGAGATTATATATGAAACTTTGCCGGCTTATTGTTTGAAGTGTCGTTGCCAAGGTCATAACCATCGGACCTGTCGAAGTGAAAGTGATAAAAAAACATAAGGTGAAAGGAGGGAAGATCTGGGTGAAGAAAACTGAACAACCGTGTGAAACAGGGGAAAACGTGGCCGGTGATTTATACACTGCTGCTGTTGTGATTAATTCGGAAAATATTGAGGAAAATCTGAAACTTTTTGCTGGTGTAGTGACAATTGAATAAGGAGAATCTAGTAAAGAAGATACTCAGGATTTATCTACGTTGGGGTAGTTGAGCAGGTGCAAGTTGCTTCTGAAACAGAACCTCGGCTGGAGGTGGTTCCTGTGTTGGATGGTGAGAATCTGACTGAGATCACACGAGGGAATTCTGAAAGTTGTGGTCAGGGATGTAGATGAAGGTGCTGCGGGTCTTGAATCTATGTGTATGGCTATGTCTGGGTCGTGTGAGGAAGCTAATGGCAGAGGGGCTAGTGTGGAACCGGATTTGGGTTGTTCTACGGAAGTGAATTTAATGGGAGTTGGTCTGAATGTGACATTGGAGCAGGGTGTAACGGGGCCTAGTTCTAAGATTCAATGGGACCCGATTCTTATTGAAGAACTTGATGATGAAGGTGATGAGGTCCTTGCCCACGATGGGTGTGCTTTTGCTCAAGACAGTTGTGAACCAGCTTGTGCGGACATGGAGAATGACTGCACTGATGGGCAATATTGCTTTGAATCTGATTTCGAAGGGGCCTTGGAACATTTAGCAAAGAAAAAACTTGTTGTTTCGGACTCTGAAATTCACTTGGAAAAGAAAGGGCATGGGAAAGGTACTAAACTTAGGGGTTCTACCAGGGTTGTAAACAAGCCCTTTCGTCTTAATTTTTGAAGATGTCATACTTATATTGGAATGCTCGGGGTCTTGGGACATCGAGTAAGCGTATTAAAAAATTGGTGTCGAAGTTCCATCCGAAAATCCTTGTTATTGCTGAGCCTATGGTTAATAATTCCAATTTAAATATGTGGTGTGATAGATTGCAGTTTGATTATTGTTGTTCTAATGTTGAATACGGCGGAAAGCTTTGGATGTTTTGGTCTCAGGATTTAAATCTTGTTCTTGAGTTTATGGGAGATCAATTCTTAACTACTTGGATTTCTAATCTGAAGGACTTCCGGATTACCTTTGTTTATGCGAAATGTTCCTATTTGGAGCGTAGAAGACTTTGGGACTCTTTGATGGGTGCTAGTATTCATCATTTATAGTGGATGGTGATGAGAGATTTTAATATTATCAGAAATGACTTGGAGCGTAGAGGGGGCAGGCCAAGGTTGGCCTTGGCGATGGAGGAGTTTAATGGTTGGGTGGGTTCGTGTGGGCTCCTTGATATGCCTTTCCGTGGGAATTCTCTATCTTGGTGTAATGGTCATGCTGGAAGCTCCAGGCACTGGGTGCGGCTTGATCGTTGTTTTTTAATATAGCGGCTCTTGATGCTTTTCCTGATGCTAATATAGAATATTTGGCACTTCTTCTTCTGATCATGCGCCTATGACGATCTCGTTGGAGAATCAGTTTGTTCGGTATGGTTATCTTTCTTTTAAATTTAAGCAAATGTGGGTTTCTCATTCTCAGTTTTCCAATTGTGTCTCGCAATCTTGGTATAATGATGTTGTTGGGGGATCTTGTTTGCATAAGCTTGTTACTAAACTTAAAAGACTTAAAATTGTTTTGCGAGTTTGGAATAAGTATATTTTTGGTAGAACTGATACTCACATAGCGGTGCTTGAGGGTTGAATTAAGAGCTTGGAGACCAGCTTGCAATCTGAGTATACTGAAGAGGTGGAAGATGATCTCGTTGCCTCCCAGTTGGAGCTTTCTGTTTGGTTGGACAGGGAAGAAAAGCGTTTAGCCCAACAAGCCAAACAAGGCTAGATTCAGAAGGGCGAAGCGCACCCTAGTTTCTTTCGTGCTATCAATCGTCGTAACCACAAAGAGGTGAAAGGGATGAAGCTTGAGGATGGTTCTATTCTCTCCTCTCCAGAGTAGATCTACGATGGGGCTATTTCTCATTTTTCTTAGTTCTTGGAGGCTGGAAATTGCCGTGAAGAGCCGATGTTGGGGGAGCTAGTCCAACCTATTATTTCCCAAGGTGACAATGATCTACTTTCTTGTGTTCATTCTTCTCAGGAAGTTTATGATGTTCTTTGTTCCATTCCGGAAGATAGTAGCTCGGGTCCTGACGGTTTCGGGTTGGGCTTCTATCGATCTTGTTGGCATATTGTGGGTACGGATGTCGTTGATGCTGTGACTGAGTTTTTCCAAGGTATGGCTCTTCCTCGCTTTTTCAATGCTACTTTCTTGGTTTTAATCCCGAAAGTGGATAATCCGACTAGTTTTGATAAGTTCAGGCCGATTAGCTGGTGTAGTGTGTTTTACAAAATTTGCACTAAAATTATGGTTAATCGTCTTTCCCCCCTGCTTACTAAAATTATTTCTCCTGAACAAGGAGCTTTTCTTCCTGGTCGTAGCATTTTTAAAAATATTAGTGTGACGCAAAAGATGATTCACTCTATTAATAAACCTGCCCATGGTAGGAATGTTGCTTTGAAGATTGATATGGCGAAGGCCTATGATAGTGTTGATTGGTCTTTTCTTTTCCATGTTCTTAAAGCTTTCAGGTTCTCTGATTTTTTTTGCATGTTAATTCGTCATTGTATTACTAATCCTTGGTTCTCAGTGGTCATGAATGGTGTCCCCAAAGGTTTTTTCAAAGGTGGTCGTGGGTTGCGTCAAGGTGACACCATCTCACCTTACTTATTCATCTTAGTGGAGGAAATTTTTTCGAGGCTGATAAAAAAACAGGTTCAAATGGGTAAGATCATTCCCTTTTTCCATCCTAGAGGTACCCCTATTATTTCTCACATGCTTTATGCTAATGATATGGGGTTGTTTTGTAATGGTGGCAAGGCTTCTTTGAAAGCTATTATTGATGTGTTGAAAATGTACGAAAAGTGGTCGGGGCAAGTAGTGAACAAAAACGAGTCCTCTATGTTTTTCTCTTCTCAGGTTTCTATTTCTCGACATCAAGCTCTCCTTCGTTTCACTGGATTTATGGAAGGAAATTTTCCTTTTAATTATTTGGGAGTTCCTATTATTTCTGGGAGACTAAAGATTATTCACTTTGATGACTTGATTGCTAAAGTTCAGTCTAGATTGGAGGGATGGCAAGCCAGACTGTTATCCAGTGGGGCGCGATTGATCCTCATTAATCATGTGCTTCAAAGTATTCCTGTGCATAGCCTCTCTATCTTAAGGACTCCTAAAGCTGTGATTGAGAAACTACAAAGAATCATTAGCACCTTTTTTTGGGGTGTTAAAGATGGTAAAGCTAAGAAAAAATGGCGTTTTTGGGTGGATCTTTGCAAGCCTGTCTTGGAAGGGGGGTTGCGAATTCATAGCCTTCATGATGTGCAATCTTCTCTTCACATGAAGTTAGCTTGGAACCTTTTGCAAGGTACTTCGCTTTGGTCTAATTTTTTCTTGCTAAATATGTTGGGGGTAGACATATTACTATGGTAGACCCTAAGAAAAGGTCTATTCTCTGGAAGCTTATATTGCAAAGTATTCATTTAGTGCAAGCTAATTCTAAATGAAAAGTTCGGGAAGGAAAACTTTATTTTTGGCATGATAATTGGGTTGATGATGCCCCTCTTTGTAATAATATTCATATTTCTGATATGCCGTATCTTAAATTGGAGGATTGTAAAACTAGGTTGGGTTGGAATATGGAGCTTTTTACTCAGTTGGTTGGTCATCATAAAGCTCAGGACCTCATCTTGCAACTGGGTCGAGTTAATAATGGGAAGGATATGCTGATTTGGCTTCCTAACACTGACGGGCATTTCTCTACTAAAAGTGTCTGGAATTGTATTCGCACGAGGGGTTCTGATTTCCCTTGGGCTACTTGGGTCTAGCATCCAGCTATCCCCAAAAAAATGTTGATTACTATGTGGAAGGCCTTACATGATTGTCTTCCTATGGATGACAGAATCTGCAGAATTGGTATTTCTATTGTCTCCCATTGTGATTGTTGCTCTAATTCTAAATATGAAGATCTTAATCATAGTCTTGCAAGAGGAGATTTTGCTGAAAAAATTTGGCGTATTTGTTTGGCTATACTTGGTGTTCCTTGGATGGAAGGTGATTCTTGGAGACAGCAGGTGGAGTGTTGATATAGGCGGGCTAAAAATTCTACTCGTCCGGGTCAATTGTTGGGCCTTCTTCCGGCGATCATTACTTTGCGTCTATGGGGGAGTCGTTGTAAGGCTAGAAGGGAAGGCTTGTTGGAGTCGGTTAATCAGGTTTGGTGTTCCATTAAATATTGGGTTTCTTGGGCTGTGCTAAAACTCAAGGATGTTAACTATCTCTCTCGGAGCGATGAAGGTGTTTTTTTTTTTTTTTTTTTTTTTTTTTTTTTTTAAAGAAGAGGACGGTACCCCAATTTTATTGATAACCCTCACTTGTGGCGGAGGAAAACCGTGCTTACAAACAGACACCTGGGGCTACAAATACCCAAAAAAGACCCAAACCCAGGAATCAAAAACACTAAAAATTATAAATCCACAATACAACGGTAAAATAAAATAAAAAACCAAAACAAACCTAGAAACAAAGGCCATATAACCTGCAAACACAATGTTAACACCTGCAAGAAAACAATTAATAGCAAAAACAAACAGAACAGGTGAGCAGAACGCAAGAGAAAAGACATAAAAAATAACAACGAATCGAAGGAAAACCCAGCTTGTCCAATCTGATAATGCCTCTCAACATTCTCGGCACTTCCCCAAATCCTTGCCATTCCATCTGCTGACCTGTCACGCCATACTTAACTAGCCAATCAGCAGCTTTGTTTCCCTCTCTGAAAATATGACGAATTGAGCAAACCCTAGCATCCAAAAGACCTAGAAGCTCCTCCCAGAAGTCTTCCATATACCAAACACCACATCTTCTATTCTTCAACCACCCCACCACCACTTGAGAATCCATCTCAATTTCCACATAACCAATCCCCATGTTATTACAGACTTTAAGACCATAAAGAAGGGCCAATAATTCAGCTCTATTATTCGATCCAATGCCAATAAGAGAAGCAAACGCATGAACCAAACTACCTTGATCATCTCTGATAATACCTCCCACCCCTGAAGGCCCAGGATTACCAAAACTGCTGCCATCTGTATTTAACTTGAACCAACCGTGACTAGGTTTATTCCAAACCACCAATTGAGGGTTGCGCCGGAGCGGAACTAAGGCTGGAATACACAAAGATTGTAAAACCTGAGAATCATGAATGGAACAATTTGAAACTTTCTGGATGTCTTGACAAAT
Organism: Cyclocarya paliurus; assembly: GCA_029856935.1. NCBI lineage: Eukaryota > Viridiplantae > Streptophyta > Magnoliopsida > Fagales > Juglandaceae > Cyclocarya > Cyclocarya paliurus. Next base: position 8,419,906 of record JARVXP010000207.1, on the reverse strand, counting down.
CTCCCTAATCCATATGTGAATGGATTGCCAGACCACCATGAAGGACTCTAATCGACCCTCCATGCTCGCAACACAACGGCGACGCCAAAGACGCCAAGAGAGAAAAGAAGGGAGAAGCCCCACAAGAAGCCCCACTTGAGTAGAAGAATTAGCACGTCTAAACCAAGCCTCCACAGTCTCTTTCCAATTGCCATAGACAGGTAACCCAAGAATAGCACCACAATAACACCAAACCCTATTTGCAAAATTCCCTTGGAACAGCACATGATCCTGATCTTCATAAGCACCGTCATCACAACAATCACATTTTGAAACAATTGGTACACCAATACGACGAAGGCGATCATCAACACTAAGAGCATGATTCCAAGCCTTCCACATGGAGACAGAAACCTTCAGAGGAAGCATCTTGTGCCATACCCAAGAATGCCCTACCATAATAGAACCCCTGATACGGATACAATCCCAAGCTGATTTGGTAGAAAAACAACCACTGTCGTTCCTAGTCCAGATAAGCACATCAGGCCCCCCTTACAAACAGAGAGGGCATCGATAATGTCCTCCACATGATCATGACCCACCAGCTGAACAAGCAAATCAATATCCCAGGAAGTATCCAGTTTACAGTCAATAACTTTATCCATCTCTAACACGCCACTTCGAATTATCCAGGACTAAAGAAATACTTTTGACAATCATCTTCCAAAATCTCGTACCCTTATTCATATCAATCAAAGACCAAGGTTTGGAACCTACATATTTACCTTTAAAAAATTGAGCCCAAAGAGACTTACCTTGGAGAAGGTTCCAGGCGAACTTCATATGCAAAGCCCGTTGCATATCATCTAGGTTGCGTAACCCCAAACCACCTTCTTCCACTGGTTTAGACATCTTGTTCCAAGCCACCCATTTTCTTTTCACTTTCCCCTTGGCCTCACCCCAGAAAAAAGTACTCATCAAACGCTGCAGCTCTTTGATAATGGATTGAGGAACCTGCAAAACAGCAAACAAATGCAAAGACATACTGGAGAGCACATGTCTAAGTAAAATAAGGCGACCTCCTGAAGAAAGAAGCTTCATCTTCCAACCACTAATTTTGTTCTGGACTTTAGTAATCATTTCTGCCAAATGAATGCGCTTAAGCCTCCCCAAAATAATAGGAACCCCTAAATATTTGAAAGGAAATAAACCTTCAGAAAAACCTGTCATACTCATAAGCGCTCTCTTACGACTCAAAGAAATTTTATTAGAAAAAAACATGGCAGTTTTATCTTTATTAATCTTCTGACCAGACCATTTCTCATAAGTGGCTAAGAGAGATAAAAGCTCCTGAATAGATCTAGTGCTACCATTAGTAAAAATCACCAGGTCGTCAGCATACATGAGATGAGAGATTTGGATAGTACCTCTGGCTTGAGAATATGGACCAAATTTTTTATTCATCACACTATTTTGAAGGAGTCTATAGAGTACCTCTTGAAGAATGATAAACAGATAAGGGGAGAGAGGATCCCCTTGCCTCAAACCACGACCGCCTTGGAAAAACCCTTTAGAAGTGCCATTCATCATAACAGAATACCACGGAGAAGAAAAACAAGCCCAAAGTAAATCACATACCTGAGAGGAAAAACCAAAACGACGAAGAACCTCCAATAAGAAATGCCAATCAACTTGATCATACGCTTTAGCCATATCCACTTTAAGGATGATATTACCACCATGAGACTTCTTATTAATAGAATGAACCATTTCCTGAGTAATAGATATATTCTCGAAAATGCTGCGCCCAGGAATAAAAGCACCCTGTTCAGGCGAGATAATCTTCGGGAGAATAGTCTTCAAACGATGAACAATAATTGTAGAGCAGATTTTATAGAATACCGAACAAAGGCTAATGGGCCTAAGCTTGTCAAAACCAGTAGGCACTTCCACCTTTGGAATTAAGACAATGAAAGATGCAGAATAGAATCTTGGAAACTGCTTAGACATGAAAAAATCCGAGACTGCTTCCGAGACATCCATCTTCACAATCTCCCAGCAAGTTTTGAAAAAACCCGCCCCAAAACCATCCGGCCCCGGAGAACTATTTGTAGGAATAGATGAAATGGCATCATAGATTTCTTCCATAGAAGGAGTAGAACAAATACGACCATTTTCCTCCCCTGATATAATAGGAGAGATTAAGTAGGAAAGATCTGGGATTTCTCTCAAAGGATCAGCTTTAAGAAAATCAGAAAAATAGTCCACGGCACCTTGGTGAATGGATTCCGGCGATTCAAAAACCACGCCATCTGGAGTTCTCATTTCAGAAATACGTTTACGTCTTTTATTAGCCAAACAAGCATGGAAAAAGGCTGAATTTCTGTCACCATCTACTTTCCATTTAACCTTAGCCATTTGCGCTAACCGAATATCCTCTCTACTTCGCCAAGAAGAAAGTTCAGCAACAGCCAAATGAAGCTCCCTATCGATATCGACATCCCAACCCTGAATTAAACTACTCTCCAGCCTCTCCACTTCCTCTTCAAGTTGATTAATTTTGGCAGTAGTATGACCAAAAATCCCTTTATTCCAAACCCGGAGGGCCACCCGGACCTGCTTTAATTTACTAGCAAGCTTCCATAAACCCGTACCGGATACTGGAACCATCCAAGCTTGTTGAACACAAGCCAAAAATTCAGGGTGATCAACCCACATCTGCTGAAACCGAAATGGAGGAGGCCCATAAGAGAAAATATTTTTTTTGAACTCAATATGCATAGGACAATGATCAGATGTCGATCGCGGTAAGTAAGAACAAACAGCATTAACAAAACGAGAAATGAGGGAGGTATCCAGAAAAACCCGATCAAGTTTCGCCCAACTTCTAGCTAATCCACGCTGACCATTGCACCAAGAGAACTTGCTACCCGTAGTTTTCATTTCCAGCAAACCACCTTGATGAATCCAACTATTGAACTCTTCCATGGCAACACGTGGCCTAGGCCGACCTCCCCTTCTTTCAACGTCTGAACGAATAACGTTGAAATCACCTGCAAATAAACAAGGTTCAACCCCAAAACGGGTCGATCCCAGATCCTCCCATAACACTTGCCTATCCAAGCGATTGCATTTGGCATAAATGAAGTTACATAAGAACTGCTGCGAACCCGCACCAACACGAAGAGAAATAAATTGAGAGCTGCTACGCACCACCTGAACCTCTACAATATTTTTCCAGAAAACCCAAATTTTCCCTCCATCTTCTTCATTAGAACAACCCTTATCAAATTTCAAACAATTCATCAAATTATGAGCACGATCAAACCTATGAAACGGTTCAAGTAACACAACAATAACGGGATTAAGATTACCAATTAACTTCTTCAAACGACCTCTAGAAGTACCAATACCTCTAATATTCCAAACGAAAATAGAACCAATCATAGAGAGAATTTAGTGGTACGGATATGAACCCGAGAAGAACTCCTCACTTTTTCAAATTGTTTCTTGTTATATTTCCTCTTAGCAACATCACCCTCAGCTTCTGTAAAATAATCTTTCTCCTGAGGGAGGACTTCCAAAAAACCTTCTGGTTCTGGATCAGAGACCGAGTTCTCTTCAAGGCATAAACCATCCACTATGGGAAGAACTGTTTCATTCTGCACATCCTGCTGAATATCCCAAGAATCACCGCCCACATGCTCTGTTTCAGCAGCAACAAATCCAGAGAGATGAGGGTCATTGATCAACTCGTGTGCCACCAAAGGAGTTATTTGTTGGGCCTGCCCACTTTCTGTAACGCCTTCCAAATTATTTTCTAGGCCAGTATCCACAACCAACGGTGCTACGGGCTTGTTCATCAACGGATCCTCTGTTTCAAGCCGATTTTCCTGCTGCTCCAGAACCGGAGTTTCTTCCTCCACCAACTTATCCTGCTGCACCACGACTGGAGTGTCTGCCTCCACCATTTGTTCCTGCTGTTCCACGACAGGATCACTCTTTTTACGAACCCATATTTTATCCCCATTCAGACCCTTGAGAATTCTACACGTTCGAGCATTATGCCCCTGCACTTTGCACCTGCAACAAAATGCAGGAAGTGTCTCATAGATGATTTCTTGCTTCCGACTCATAGCCTGTCCAGGCAGCCCAATCCAGAAATGATGAAGAGGCTCTTTAGATGCATCCATGACCACACAAAGACGTGCTCCATCAGTCCGAGTGACACACCGGGTTGGATTATCACGCCGTATGAATTTACCAATAGGAGCAGTGAGTATACGTAAAATAGATTCATGGTAGAAGTTTGGAGGCAAACCTGGAAGTACAATCCAAACCGGAACAAAGGATGGTTCTTCTTCTTCACTAAAATCAGTTGTCCACTGGAAAGCCCGATAATTCACTCCATCGATCTCGCAGGCTTCACGCGACAGTGCTTTCAGAAAATCCTCCTCAGATGACATACGTATGAAAACGTTTCGAGGGCGCCTCATAGCAGAAACAACCAGTGTACCTTCTAGCCCCCATCTGCACCGAATGAAAGCCCTAATGGCATCCAGCGAAGGACGTTGTTTCAGAAACTTCAAGACAATGGAGAACTTGAAAGGTTCCGCCGATCTCTGTAGTTCTTCCTTAGAAAACTGGAAATAAACTTCTCCATCAATGCTTTTAGACGCACGGAATGGAACCGAGATCTCAGGAAGAGCCTGAGGCACCGCCGAGACCAGATCCACAAACCGGCGACCTGCGATGGCTGCCATGCAGCCTTACGTGAGAAAACCTTATTTCGGCAACAGAACGAGAAAACCCTAGCAGATAAAGGTGTTTTACATTGTTTCAATATGCCTTTAAATGTCATGAGGAAGGAGTTTATTATGCTGGTCAAATGGAAGCTTCCTAAACTATGTTGGGTTAAATTGAACGTAGATAGTTGTTCTCTTGGTAATCCAGGTCCCTCGGGTGCGGGAGGTATCATTCGGGATGATAAAGGTGATATGCTCTACAGGTTTGTTGAAGCTACTGGGCAAAATTCTAACAACTATGCAGAGTTGATGGGTTTACTTCATGGCCTTCGAAACATTGCCTTGTTGGGCGTTTTTCTGTGGAGATTGAACTTGACTCCATGTTAGTGCTTAACTGGTTGAGGAATCAAAGATGTGGCCTTTGGTACATGGAAGATTATTGGGATGAAATACAGAGTCGTCTCGATGGGTTTAATGTTTCTCTTGTTCATTGCTATAGAGAATGTAATTCGGTTGTTGATGGGTTTGCTAAAATGGGTGCTAAGGGTTATACTGGCTCTTGGCTTTCTTTATCTGAGCTGCCTGCTCCCATTAGAGGTAATATCCGGCTGGACAGAGGGGGTCTTCCCTATTTACGAAAATCTCGAAGACGTTGTTAGCGGAATATGGACACTGGTCTTTCTCTAGGTATGTCTTTCTTTACATTCAGTTATTTCCTTTCTTATTCTATGTTTGTGTAGGTTTTCCTTTTTGTCTTCTTAGTGCCTTTTGTTTTGTGGTCGAGTTTGTATTGTTTCTTTTTTTGGTTTTGTTGGTTTTTTTTAAGGCCTGGGTTTTGGTTTTTTTTTTTTTATATATTTGTAACCCCCAAGTCTTGGGTTTGTAACTACGGTATTCATCTGCCATAAGTGAGGGTAATTAATAAAATTAGGACGGAGCCGCTATGTGGGTGGTTTCTGGCTCTTTCTTTAAATAAAAAAAAAAAACTACTCTGAGTATTTTTTGTACAGTTGGAAATACTCTTCCATTCAAATGAGTTTGAAATATTTTCAAACACTTTCACCTGTGTGACTACTGTTTGTTGAAAGGACTTGACGCAAAGCAAAACTTTAAACATCGATGGGACTCGCACACAAGCAAACCCGAGCCAAATCACTCCCTGTCTAGCCATGGTATAAAATGAAATAAAATAAATCATTATAATAAAAAAATGATATATAAAATAAAATAAAATAATTATAATAATTATCATTACTATATATAAATAAAAAATAAAATCAATATAATATTTATCACTATTATATGTAAATAAAAAATAAAATTACTATAATATTTATCACTATTTTATATAAATAAAATCATCATTTCATCATCATTAAAAAAAAATCAATCATTGATGGGACTTATACCTTTTTCAACTATCTATCTAAAAGTCAATAACTCAACATACTTAATACATTCAAACAACTCAAAATACTCTCAATGGGACCCATAAACCCACTTCAATCTCTATTCTCAATTATTCACAACACTTCTCAACACTTTTCGCTACCCAAACTGGGCCTTAGAGTTTGTCAATTGAAGAAGATTGATGTGCTGTCAGATAGATATGTCTTGGATCACTGGAGAAAGGACGAGAAAAGGAGATACACATTGATCAAAAGTAGTTATGATGACTTGCGGTCCAGTGCAGATGCATGGAGGTATGTGGTTGTGGTTAAAAGATGTTTGAAATTAGCAATGCGTATATCCCCAAGTGATGAGAATGTTAATGCATTCCTGCGCTATGTCGATAAGTTTGAGTCAAAATGTGAATGTTTAACAATTGGATCGAAATCGAAATCAACGAAGGCCAGACCAAAGGTTGTCGCAGACAATGGTAAGAAGATATTAAGCCCCCATGTCGTCTGAGGGAAAGGTAAACCCCCAACTAAGAGAAAGGTTGTTGCGGACAAAGGTTCTGCCTGTGGAGTTATGAGTTATGCTACATTTTTCTTTCCCCTTGTCTGCTTCTAGCTACATTTTTCTGATCATGTTATGATGGTGTTCTTGTTAGTCCAAGCTCTTTTTTCTGGTTTATCATTTAGACACATTTTTCTGACTTTATGTAGAAGACCTTACATTTGTAGTTGTGATGATTGATATCATACACAAGAAAATCTGAAGAAGATCGTGAAAAAAGAAGATACAGCTTAAGTAGTGATCTTCAATTACTCCATGTCTTTGATTAGATGGTCATCTTTAGCACACAGCTGCACTACTATTTATTGTTTGATTTGTATTGTGTATGATTCATTATAGTTCAACTACTGGTGGCCACCTTTTTCCTCTCTAAACATATTAAAAAACTTTCTTCTTAAGGGGTCATTTTCGGACATTCTCTAAATCGAGTACAGGAATCAGTCTGGAACCACAGATAGACTGTAGCTTCTTTTGTATGGCTAGCTGGTTTACATGCCAGTTGTGGAAATTCAATGCAGCATTTGCATATATTAAGTAATTTTTTAATTGGAGCAAACTCGTTAATTTGTAGGCTGTTGACCTTAGAAGTTCTGGTTTATCATTTAGACACATTTTCCTTATTATGGCTTTCATCTGATATGTATGTTTTTGCCATTTTTCAGATTTGGGTTTGAACACTTGGTAAACATTCCATGGTGGTATTTTGAATGGCTTTGTGGCACTTCTTTTGGATGGAGGATTTTGACAAGATTGGAAGTGAAGACATGATTAGGGTTTCATTTGCTATATATTTAGTTATTGTAGAACTTTAATTTGGTATGTGGTTGTTAAGCATGCATTGATCTTTGTACATATTGAGAGAAACAAGACCATGATTTTCATTTGCTGTAATAATACTGTAAATTTATTTCACATGAAAATGATGAGGGAATTTGGCAAGATTGCAACAGGATCCAAGAGTGTTTAATTCATGTGCATGTATACACTAGTGATGAAAAGTGAGGAAACCACATAGGCATTTCAACGGATCTGAATTCCATATAATTTACTTTTTCTTTTCTTGCAAGTGATTGTAAGAGGGAAATAAAAAAGGGGAATGAGACATGTAATATTTGTTGTAATATTTGTTTACTTTGTGTTTCATTTGAATTATTATTTGTTAGATGAAAAGTAAGCTTAGATCTGTATAACCAGATATCTATGTGCACAAGCTTTTTGCATGTGCAAACCATGTGTACATGCTATTTTCATTACAAAGGTTAATTTAATGAACCTATAGATACCCCTTTTGTACATCATAACCAAAACACTTGAGAAGTACCATTACAGTTGATCCATTCAAAAATAATCTTCTCCATACAACGTATTATTTACATACAATTTATCCGAACCAAACCAAAACTATTACAAATGTGACAATCCAATACAAGCATAATAATTTTCGATCTTCCTTCTAAAGAGCTCTCTCTCTCTCTCTGTCTCTCTCTCTCTCTCATACTTTATCTTCCTTTTTCCAAACTTCCGAATCGCGCGTGAGTACGTCGTCCCACATCTTCCAAACTTTATTCTCTTTTGTATGAATGTTCTTCTCTAGCAAGTGAAGTATATCTACCCAAACAAAAAATTCACATTTCGCTTCTTTCTGCACACAGTACAAACATTTAATTAAAATGATAAAGCACACCGTGCAAAATCAAACTCAATATACTAATTAAAATGATAAGTTGCTTTACCATGTTATACTTTGGGCAGACGAAAAATTTCCTTTCAGAATTTTTTTTTAGTGTGCAACGTCTTTAGTGGTGCTTTCGAACTACACCAACAAGTTGGTGTTTCTATCATGAAATCATCAACTACAGACAATAATGATTGGGTTGATGCCATGAGTAATTCTAAAAAACCAATCACAAGTTCAAATTTGTTAATGCTGCTGGTATTTAAATACATCAATAGCGTAAAGCATTACTCAAAAACCAAACAAAGGTTCAGGCCTTAAAACATATGTTGCATATTTTAATATAATAAAAAAAACTTTGAGTAAGAACACAAATAATGTTTATATCTAGTAGTACAATTACAACCCTTATCACAAACTCAAGACTGAAATCTCAAGGCAATTACATATTCTTTAAACATTATTTATTTATAGTCTTAAGTTATTAGATCCCTTAGTAGTTTTTTATTGGGTTCTTAAATGCTGCAGTCCCAAAAATAAACCATGACTATTCTCAAGGCAATTGAACCTGCACGGTGTCTGTATTCTTGTGTGAGTGCTCATGGGTTTCTCTATCTGATTGTCGATATCATTAGACTTAAAAAGCCTGTTACCAAAGTTGTACCTCTATTAAAGAAAAACAAACAGTGGAACAACGCGTGGTTGCTCTTGAATTGACAGCTTTGGAAAATATTCCTGTCTTCTTGTAGTTTTGTGGGCACTAAATCATTACGCAACAACGGGCTCATGAAATACGTCTGCCCCACTCTTATTTTATTTTATTTTATTTTCCAAACTAGATTTTGCATCCTAAATTTTATTATCTTCAGTTATATCTGTAAGGTGTAACATTTTAAGAATTATTTTATTTAAGTGATTCTTATATAATGAAATCATTTCAAAACAACCCATATCAACAAGTGCCGGTAAGGGTGATGAGATTTAAGATGAAGACTAATGTTGCTTTTTTTCAATTCTATCTACCTCTTTAATTTCAAGAATTAACGACCGTACCTATGATCATATGCAACCCAACAATCATTTCCTCTTGAGTGCTTCGGTACTTGCAATTTATAAACCAAGAATTCAAAATTTACAAATTCTCAGTAATTTGTAATCACTTGAGAGATGAATATCGATCAAGTTTTAAGCTTGGATTTAAATAAGTTATGGGAAGATATTCTATTTCATATGGTAAACCAAATCAATATTATATTAATCCCTTCTTCCTTTTTGTAATTATTATCCGATATGTGAAGTAATTGTTCACAAATGAAAAAGAGATGTAACTGTTCGCACTCACATGTCATACACTCTTTTAAACTCGATATGAATGCTCAAGAAACAAGCTGCGCTATATTTAATCTCCCTAAAAGTGCAGTTACCTTAGCTTTAGCAAGGGAATCTATAAAGAATATAACCACATGAAACTTGCAATGTTGCATGAAAGTTAATGTGATTGGAGTTTGATTTTTAAGGTTGGAGTGAAATTCAATGATGCAAATTGGAGGGCTGAGCTGGTGAAGGTGCGATCTGCGGAAACCAGAAACTTTTAGAAGATGATTTTCCTAGTGTTTGTTTAGATTGCTAGAAAATAGCAAAGACTCCATTAATAATCATAATACAATAGAATTCTCCATAACAAATTGTACCACCAGCACAGGGTGGACAAACACTACTAGTCTATCGTGTTGTAATTCATCTATCGTTACATCAGTAAAAGTTCTCTAATTCCCCCTAAGAACCTACACAAGGAATCTCATTCAAAGATGCTCATAAAAAAACTGTGCACCACGGACCAACTAGCTAGTTACTAATTACAAACACACAACAAAATACACTTGCCTTACATTAAAAAAAAAACTAAAGAAAGAAGTAGATGGGAAAAATCCTACACAGGAACATGAATATGCACAAATATGAAAGCAAAACAAAGCATCACAGTCGCTGTTTTCTTCTTCTTCTGCTTCTTCTTCTTGATGACATCATCTGAAGTTTCTCAAGACGCTAGAGGGGTTTTGTTTATTTCTTGAAAATTACAAATTATATCCAACAGAAGGTTTCCTGAATTTTCGTAAGTCTATGTCCTCGTCATCAGGACTTGGCACATAATACCATTCTTACATGCCAAAAACGTTATCATCACTTCAACGCAGGACTCGACACTTACACCCACTCAGCACCTTCCTACCGAACAACAAAAACTCATTAACTACCCCCAAAACTTGTACACAGTCCACTATAGGTATGGAAGTTAATCTCATATTCAACTTTTTTAAATTTTTAAATAATAATAATAATAATAAATAATATTTTAAACTTTCATTTAAAATAAAAATTTCTCATTTCACTGTCCAAACTTATTTTATACCTAGAACAAGAAAATTAAAAAAAATAAATCTTGCTTCACTTATTAATCCCATAAAACTACAGAAATGACGATTTTTACTGTACCAATAAACAAGTACCGGAAAATCAACTGCTACCATGGAGAGGCTGCTGTGGATTTAAATTCTCTGGACCTCTAACTTCGTTGAAATAAAACCTCAAATTTCACAAACAATGAGTAGATTAAAACATTAAACCAACCAATTTAATAAAAACCCAGATTGCCGAGGAGAAAAATCAAACAAAACCCAGAGAAATAAATCTTACCCACCAAACATATCATCAAACAAATCATAGTACCGATCAAAAAAATAGATGAAGAAAAATGGAGAAAATCCAGTTTACCGAAAGAATTTGGGGCTTTGAAAACAAGTGTAAAGCTTTACGAAGATGCAGCTTAATGAAGTCAGTCCCAGTTAGGGCATTATGTGTACTGATGAAGGGAGGGGGAGATGAAGCACGGAGAAATACAGAGATGAAGCACGGGGAGATGAGCTAGAAGAGGGGGGAAATACAGAGAAGAAAAGAAAAGAAAAGAAAAGCTTCGCAGGTAATCAGAGAGGAGGCTGAAGAAGGGAGCACGGGGATTCAACGAGGACGGAGAAAAACGCAGAACCGGTTCAGTTCACACTTTGGATGTGGGGTTTGATACAGTAGCTGATGAGGAAATGTTGATATTAATTCGTTTAACTTTTAACCACAAGATCTCGTGCGAGTGATGATGCCCCAATGAAATTTTGGCAGGACTGAAGCCCCCAGCATGCCCTACCATTGCATCCTCTTTGCAGTGGTGCCCGTGCTGGGTGCACTCGTCCAAGATGTTTGCCTGTTTAATGGTTGCAACTCCTCAAAGAATAGCATCAGTTTAGTGTGAACCGTCGGGTCATACAATTAACCGACAAAGCAAACTTTGTTCTTAGAAATGGCATGGTATCATGAGTAGCAATTTTACCGGTCACCATAGAATCCACAACCGTTGGATGTTCTAGTTCGCTTTGACTCTTGAGTATCGTCCATGCTACATTCAGGCAAATGCATCCTCATGATAAAGGCACATTTGTTCATCTGCTTCAAATTTTGGATCAAAGTGTCACAATTCATGTTTCTTTCTTATGTTTGTATATCCAATTCTCTACCCCCCCCCCCCCCCCCTTTACTTTTCAATGATTGTCTGTGTCTGTTGATTCTAGTTTTGCCATTAATAATTTTAGTTAAAGCTATCATGGAAATCAAGACATCGTAACTAGAAGCTGGCAAGATCCATGTGCCCCAAGTGAATACTCGTTGGATGGCTTAAACTGCACTGATGACAATCCTCCAAGGATCATCTCATTGTTAGTGGGCTTCCGAAACATAAAACTTCTGTGGAGGCTTGCTATGGAATTTCAAGCACGCTGTGAAACTTTCATTTTGAGTGAAACTTTCATTTTGACGGAAACTACAAAGATAGTTGCTCCCTTGTTCACAGGGGCCCACTACAAGAGAATTATTTACTTATTTATTATTTATTTCAGCTTAACATTAAATAATGGCAATAACTTCCTTGTTTCATAATTTCAAGCAGGAACTTGAGCTCAAGCAATCTGACGGGGGATATCGCTACCTCCAATCTTTTTTTTCTCTATTTCCTTATTAATGTTAATTCCACTTTATCCTTTTTTTTTTCTTTTTTTTTTTTTCTGTACATAGCAAATGCTTGAAGAAGTATATGTTCATTTCTTCATTGTTAAGGAAAAATCTAATAGTAAATATAGCATGACACAGCATCATTTATCATATAATTATAACTTGCTGACCATGTCATCTTACCTTGATGAAATTTATGCAAGGGTTGACGCAAATCCAGATGTTTGTCTGTACACTACAAGCAAGAGAGAAGAAAAGAAGTTTGTCACTCCAGTTGTTGCATCATCCATAGTGGCAGTCTTGTTCCTTCTTCATCTTTAGTTCTCTTGCCATATATAGAAGGAAAAGAGGAGGTAGTTCTTTCTTTTTCTTGTGATTATGTAGTTGCTATTACAATTCATAGTGTTCGACTGAAAAAAACAAATCATATTTCTTGTTATACAAGCCTTGAATAATGTAGTGAAAAAAAAAGTTAATAGAAATAAAAAGAATGATCATGAAAGGAAACTCTGCGACTGATGATAATTGAATTGCACTCGTGGAACTCCACGGAAGGTGAAAGTGATAAACTGAAAGTGAGATGAGATATTATAAGATATGAGATATATCATATGAGATGAGATATGAGATATTAGATGGGATAAAATGAGACATGAAATGAGATGAGATAAGAGAAATTAGATATAAGATGAGATGTGAGATTAAATATAAGTTGAAATGTGTTGAACTTAAGGTTTCAAGTTTCATATAATTATATATCTATATATAGATTTTGATGATAACAAATGAATTCAACCATAAATGAATCTCAAATTCAAGTTGTCTATACAATATTGGAGTCAATCACATCAACGAGTCAAGCATGAGCAAGAAATGGAACAAGCTTACAAATAAAGCTCTTAGAGTAATTTTGTACATCTTTTGATAAAATTTGAAATTAGATTAAGGCTCAAAATTAATATTTTATCATAAAACATCAAATTGCATTTTTCACATTGCATGACATATTTGAATATTAAAAGTTTAAAATTTAAAATTTTGTAAGATGATTAATTGTTATATTTCACATGTGCATGTTTTGCTTGAAACTTTTCAAAAGTGATTAATGCACTTTTTGACAATGCAAAAGGTATATGATTTTGTTTGAAAAAATCAAAAAGTAAATAATATTTCTTTTGTCATATGTAAAAGGTAAAATATTAGATTTGAAAATCTTGAAAAGTGATTGATGGATTTTGTTTGAAAAATTGAAAAGTAAATAGTGCTCCTTTTATCATATAAGAAAAGTAAAAGATTAAGTTTGAAAAACTTGAAAAGTGATTGATGTTTTTTTTTTACATATGCAAAATGAAAATGATTTTATTTGAAAATTTTGAAAAGTAAGTCATGCTCATTTTGTCATATGTAAAAAGTAAAAGATTAGGTTTGAAAACTTTGAAAAGTAAATGATATTGTCTTTGACAATTTCATAAGGGAGAAACTTTTATTTGAAAATTTTGAAAAATGAGTAGTGCTCCTTTTTGACATGTGAATCTTTTTAAATTTAAAAATGAAGTTTCATATGCCTATAAATAGCTCAATTGAGATCTTCAAATTCACACACAAGAACACATCATTGCAAGTTTTACAACATTCATTCAAAACTTTCAATCTATCTTCTCTAAATATTGAGCCTTAATCCTTATTATTTTAAGAGAGATATAATTTGTGTTATATTGTTTTTATTTCACTCATTGAGAAGTACTTTCTGATAACCTACACACTATTAGCTCTTGTATCAATATAAGGGTGTGTATAACCCTTATGTGTGTAGAATGTGTTTTATACAGGGAATAGACGTTGAATCACTATGTGTAAGATGATTACAAGTGTAAAGAGTGTTCTACACGGATTTTTTGTAGTGGTACTGCTCAAAAGTGTAATAAATTTCTATCTCCACCTAAAGGAGATTGGATAGTGAATTTGAAAATTCTCAAGGGGTAGCTTGAGGCGAGCACGTAGGTAGTGTGACTGAATCTCGTTAAAATATTGAGTTTGCTTCCTCTTACCCTTACTTTTTATATTTACTGTTGTTTCGTATTTTGTTCATATTTTATATTGTATATTTGATTTATAATTATGGATTCTTAAATACAACCCAATTTATCCACCTCTTGTGTTAGTCATTTGGACAATAATATGAGATATGAGATGAGACGAGAGAGATATGAGATGGAATATGAGATAAGATGAGATATAAGATGAGATGAAAGATGAGATATGAGATGGGATGAGATATAATATGAGATAAAAAATGAGATATGAGGTGAGAGATAAGATTTGAGATAAGATATGAGATAAGATGAGATATTAGATATGAGATGAAATATGCGATAAGAGATGATCAAAATGAGATGAGACAGGAGATATGAGATGAGCCTCGTTTGTTTTTTTCGATGAAATGAATTGAGATAAAAGTTGAAAGTTGAATAAAATATTTTTAGCATTTTTTTTAATATTATTTTTATTTTAGAATTTGAAAAAATTGAATTGTTTATTTATTTTGTGTAAAAATTTAAAAAAATTGTAATGATTAGATAAGATGATATGAAAATAATTGTAAAAACAAATGAGGTTGTTTGCCCCCACTGTAATATCAATCAAAACTTTGACAATCTTCAAACTTGATTTTATTTATTGGAATTCCAGTAGCTGAACTCTCTTTAGATCATATGAATATTCAAATTGTTTTCTTGTGGTTTTACATACTCCAAAATAGATCAAAAATTATAAAGAAATTGTTCCGGCCAGTGGCATTAATTGACCCAAAGGGCACGCCTGTTGGGACTGGAATGGTGCCAACAGTTTTGTAAAGGTCCATGTACTTGCTCATAACCCATTTTAGTCCAATGAAAAGTGGGTGGGGCTACTATACCGCCCCACTTTGTCCGCCCAGCGTTTTTTTTTTCACATTTTTTTAACATATTTAAATACATTTAAAAATATATATATATTAATATATTTAAAATCATTTTTTTAATCACTAAATAAATAAAAAATTTAACCAGCAGTCAAATAGAGATGTCAAATGAAGTGAACATAATAGTATTTTTAAAAGTTATAATTCGTTGGTGTCCTTCAGTTATAAATAGACTATTTAGCTTACAAATAAAATAATAATAATTTTCCCTAAAGCTTAGTTTGTTTTTGTAATGAGATAAGATAAGTTAAGTTAAAAATTTAAAGTTAAATAAAATATTATTAAAATATATTTTAATATTATTTTTGTTTTGAGATTTATAAAAATTAAATTATTTATTTTATTTTGTATATAAATTTGATAAAATTATAATAAGTATATGAGATGAGTTGAAAAGAGTTATGAAAATAAACGAGATCTAAAATATTCAAATACGCTGTAATATGTGCATATCATTGATAATAATAATAATAAGGATAATTATTGTCTTAAAAAAATGACATTATAACACGTTTGAACATATTCTTTGCAACAACAAAGTATCTCTGTGAAGAACAAAAATGCAAGTCTTTCCTGTGAGGTTATGTCCCAGGCCGCCCAACCCTGACCAACTTGACAAGAAGAAAACTCATATTTGGACTTCAGTACTTGTAATATTTTATAATATTGTAAATAATAATTAAATAGTTTATAAATAGTAATAATATAAGGAATATTTGAGCCTTACAATTTTAGCTAAGAGATAAAGTCAAGGAGATGACTCAGTCTCCTAAGAAGAGATGGACTCAGACTCCTAATAAGATATAGACTCAGATTCCTAATAAGAGATGGACTCACACTTCTAACAAGAGATGGACTCGCACTCACACTCTTAAAAGGAAAAGATTTCCCAATGCAAATTGAACTCTATCAACCTTTATAAATAGCCTACAAGAGGTAATAAAAGGAGACTGGAACAAAACTTGATTTACTTCTTTTTTATATATTTATTCTCATATTGCTATACTGACTTTGGCATCGGAGACTCCATAGGCCAACCAAGGCTGCCCCTTCATTTATTGCAGGTGATTCGTGTGGCTGGTGGTGTGAAACATGTCATTTACAGTGGCGTCTGTGAGATCTTTTACAGATTTCAAACGTGATTTTCACATCCCATCTATCACGCAATCACACGCAAACTGCGATTTCTGAACACCGGAATTAAGATCTCCTCAACTTCATTATTTTTCTTTTTTACAAACTGACGCTACAGCAAATAAAAAAAAATATGTATATACGTGGAGGAAAAACACAAGAATAGGATGCATTCCGCACGTGCACCATGCACTGTGCATGCGCCATGCATAGCGTACGTAAGAAGGGGTGCACGGCGTGCACCCATTTCCTCCACCATGCGAAAGCAGCAGCCACAGGTGACCCACCGGTGGTGCAACGACGGCGGAGATACGACAACGGCGGAGACTTCTGCTGGTAACTCACCTGATGGGAGCACTGTGCACAATGTGGCCACATAGAAGAAACCAGCTTTCGGAGGCCCAGCACAGGGGCCTCTAAGTTGCATGGTGCAGCACTGGCCACCACCAGAACCGCCAGCGACTTCTGTCGCCGGCAAGGCAGATCCTCCATCACCGAAACCTTCGTTTGACGGCGGCAAGCATAAAATAAAACTGCTTTGTTTTCGGGGACTAAAACAGAGGTATCTTCGGTGTTTTTTTTTTTTTTGACCGTGGAGGAGGCAAGGTGGCTGGGCAGTGGGAGTTGTTCCATAGACAAGGAGGCACCCCAAGTCGCCAGCTCCTTTCCACCACCTGTAACACGGCGAGGCTTGAAGACATTTGCCCTTCACAGGGAGGCACAATGACGGTAGAACTTTCTGTTGATCATTCACCGCAGCAGAGCGCAGTGCATGCCGTGCACAGTACAGGTAGAGAGCAACAGTGGTCAAAGGCCCACACATTGGTCTCCGTAAGCTGGCGGAACACCACCCGCACCATTGATGATTTTTGCCGCCTGCGGGGTGGTTCCTCGACCACGGGTGTTGGCCACGTCTGGCACAACATGCGTAGAACACGCACATTGCTGTGCACCTCGAAGGGCCAGCCACCACCTAGCTCACTGGAGTTTTCTGTCATCGACGGTATGGTCTCTGACCACGGTGGCTTTTCTCGTCGCCAGTGTAACCACCACCACGAAAGCACGTTGTAGGAGCTGCTTGGCGCTGACGCCACAACACACTCGCCAGCCCAACCCATTCGTGAGCTAGTAGAGCCATCCAAGGCCACACCGCGAACCTCCGGCGTCCTCTGTTACCAGCATGATGGCTCTCGCAACCATTAACACTGCACGGGGTACGTCCACGACGTATGCCATGCACGAGCACGTAATGTGCATGGCCCAGCGCACCTGCATGTCGCCTTGTGAGGATCTGTTAGGGACTTCAGTCCTGTCCCTAAACACTAAGTCCACGAGCTCGCTTTGGTGATGATGGTGACCGAGTGTCAAGCCTTCTTGCTTGGCCTTGCACGAATGATGGTAATAATGGGTTCTTAGGTTGGTGAAGATATGGTGTTTAGTGATGGAAAAGATAGAGATGATGATGAGTTTGGGTGATCTAAGTGATGGTTTTGGTGTGTTTGATGCAATGTAGAATGGCTAGAAGGTTGCCCTTGATGTTGGGACAACTTGGATGAAGATTAGGGTTGGTATGGTGAAGATAGGCTAGGGTTTGGATGGTGGCTATGGGGAATTTCGAGATTGGAAGAGTTGGACTAGGGTTGGAGTGTAAGATGAGTTGCTAGGGTTTGGAAGAGATGTGGATAAGTGGGATTAGGGTTTGGGAGATGGAAGATAGGTTTAGGGTTTGGATGAGGTGGCTAGGGTTTGAGTTGTAAGATGGATTAGGGTTTGAAATTAGGGCAAGAGTGTTGGGCGGCTAGGGTTGGTCGAGTATGGGTAGTGGGAGTCTTTAGGAATGTTTCCTAAAAAGTAGGGATATGATTTGGGATAGAATGATGGCCGGCCAAGAGTATGGAATGAGTCAACTAGGGTTTCCAAGTATTGAAACCTTAGTATGGCAAATGGAGTGGGCGGCAAAGACCAATTCAAATAAGGCTAGTGTAGCCGAGATTTGAATTTGAATTAATATGGGAAGAGGGTTTCGGCTAAGGTAGGAATGTGATGTTTGAAGTGGTCAACTAGGGTTTTCAAATTATAGAAACACTAATATGGGAAGAGTGGTGGTCGGTTAGGGTTAATTCAAATAAGGCAAGAGTGCCAAAATTTGAATTCAAATTCAAATGGAAGTGGGAATTCGGCTAGGGCTAGGTGGAAGAAGGGGATTAATTATGGAAAGTTGACAAATAAGGTGGGTGGTCGAAATTGAGGATGGAATGGATTGAATGAGCCGAAAATGCAATGATCCCCAAGAACACAAGATGAACACTCAAGAACAAAAGATGAACTTGAATGAACAATGAAGATAATTCAACAATTGATTCACAAAGTGCACAAGTGTTGAATAAACCTCAAATATTGATAAATAACAAGAATAAAGATAAACACAACTTGAATTCATGAATTGCACCAAGTTGTAAGACAAGATAGTTGAATCACTCCAATTCACGAATTGCATGGAATAATCCTCTATTTGGGATTCACGAATTTCACCCAAAAAGCCCAAGTGCTAAGCACCAATGGTGATCTCTCAAACAATAATTCTCCCTCTAGGGTTTTTGCCAAAAGATATGAAAGAAATGACTAAGGGTCCTATTTATAAAGGTTACAACTTGGAAACCCCTAAAAGGCCCCTTTGCAATAAAAGAGATAAAATAAATAACATAAATAAAGATAGTGGCATGGATCACATGGCCGTGGCATGGATCACATGGCCGTGGCATGCATGAGCCAAGGGTTTGGCTAGGATGGTGCATGGTGGTCCTCGGTCTGGTCCATGGCTAAGTGGCTCGGAATGGCTAGCTGTGATGCATGGCATGGTGCCATGCATGGGCCGGCTGGTGGGCATGGCATGGAGCCATATTCGGCCTGCTGATGGTGGCTAGCCATGTGAGCCTACTGCAAGACATGGGCTGGAGCCATGCGCTGGATGGAATGCCTGGTGGGCATGCCACTAACTTGCTCTGCAAGGCACGGGCTGGAGCCGTGCGCTGGATGGCAAGACTGGTGGGCATGCCACTAGCCTGCTCCGCATGGCACGGGCTGGGCCCATGCGCTGGATGGCATGCCTGGAGGGCATGCCACTAGCCTTGCTGGTGTGCGGCAGGAGGGCCATGCGGCTGGGTGCATGACCGACTGCATGTGCATGGGCGCACGCATGGGCGTGCGCAGGATGAGCGTGCACTTGGTGGGCGTGCGCATGGCTGTGCGCCTGGGCGTGCGGTCAAGGTGGGGGCTTAGGGCCATGTGGCCTGAGTGGGTGCACAGGGACCTTGACCATGCCACAAGCATGCCTTGGCCCGTGTCTTGTCACACACGGGGCGCCCAGCATGCCCATGGACCGGCCACCTGCATGCCTTGGCCCGTGCCTTGACACACATGGGGTCTAGTGTATGCCCTAGGAAGATTGCATGAATGGCACGGGTCAATTAGAACATGGCTCACATGTTCCATCTTGACCATGCCATGGTTCAGCCTTGACAGGCCCTTGACATTGCTGCTGACATGCCATGGCACGCCCATCAGCATGCCCAGCAGCCCATCAGCATGCCCACTAGGCAGCCACAGCGCCCATCAGCATGGCCAGCAGCATCATCAGCCCCTCAGCACCACAGGCTTGTCATGGCCCCTGTCATGGCACGCCCAAGCCAGCCCCACAGACAGGCCATGGCCCCAGCCATGGCAACCACCTGACAGCACCACAGTCATGCCGCATGCATGCCATGGCCCCTACCATGACATGCCCTTGACCATGCCACAAGCATGCCTTGGCCCGTGTCTTGTCACACACGGGGCACCCAGCATACCCATGGACCGGCCATAGTGAACATGGATGTTGCTTCCATCGGTGTTCTTCATGGGGTTGGATTGTGCAGAGACAAAGACGGTGACTGCATTGAGGTTGTGAAGGGTGGCGGCTTCATCGCGGGGGAGTTGCCTTGCGAGGTAACATTTTGACTCTTGAGAGATTGCTGCTTTGTATGATGGAGGATGAGGGAAGGAGACGGCAGCCCTATTCTTGGGTTTTCTTCATGCACGAAGGATTAGGTAAGTACATATAGGCGAACGAAAAACCAAAAACAAACCCTAGAGGAAAGATGGAAGCAGAGACGTAAGTGCATGGGGTACAGGAGTTGTGTGAGGTGGCGGGGTTTTAAAAAAAACTACATGATTATCCAGCTCAACATCTTTGGATTTCTTGTTTTCGTTTTCTTAAATTTGTTAACAACTATTTTACCGGTGGAGTTGCAGGGTTGGAGTATCTACATAATGGTTGCAACCACCAATATTGCACAGAGATTTGAAACCTTCCAACATTCTACTAGACGAATGCATGCAAGCCAAGATAGCTGATTTTGGGCTTTCTAGAGCCTTTGCCACTGAGTGATTCCCATGTGTCAACTTGCCCAACTGGCACGTTGGGATACATCGATCTGGAGTAAATGTTTAGACCTACTGATTCTGCATAGTTATTTTTTTAGTAGTTTGATCAAGTATCATGATTCATGTCCCAATGTTCTAATGAAATCTGCAACACAACTTTTTGTCTTGTGTTATCTACTAATTAAATATGTTTTGTCCATGGCGATGACCACGTGAAATTCAGTGTTCCCAATTGCATCCAAAATCTACAAATTTAATTACCTACTATTCATTCAATGCGCAGAGTATGTTAAAGTTTGTGGTTTTTACAAGTACATCTTATTAGAAATTGGACACACATGATCTCACTTTACTCACGAGTGCGAGATGTCCAAATATTTAGGATGCCTGCTGCTATTAGTAGTTATGTTTCAAGAAATCAATCATCATTAGAAGTAATAACTTGAAGCTGTAAATCAGTATTTGGTTTTCTAATACTGTTCTAATGACCCTAATTTGTGTTCTACTCACAGATTTTTAACAGCTACGAACCTCAGCAAGAAAAGTGACATCTATAGTTTTGGGATTATTTTGTTTGAGCTTATAACTAGTCAGCCTGTAATAATAGAAGGTCCTACGCGAAACAATCATATACTTGGCTGGGTTTATCCTTTGATTGAGAGGGCAGATATTCAAAACATTGTTGATCCAAGATTAGAAAGAGAGTTTAACACCACTTCTGCCTGGATATTTGTGGAACTAGCCATGTCGTGCGCACTACCGGTTGCAATCCAAAGGCCAGGCATGGGTCAGGTATTGGCAGAACTAAATGAATGTTTGGCTCTGGCAATGACTAGTGGGAAAAGTCAAAGGATGGAAACTGAGTGCAGCACTTCAAGCATGCCATACAATACATTCCATCTAGAGCTAGGATCAGAAATTGCTCTCATCGCTAGATAGTTTCTAAAGAAAACTATGCTCAAAAGTTCCCTCAATGCAATATGACAAGTGAATAGTTTGAAGACCTTATTATATCCTTGTTTCATGTGTGTATCTTTCTTTCAATCTAGTATGAGAGCGAATACTATTATACACTGCAACAGCTTTCTAGGTTTTGTTGGACTTATAAAATACAATGATTAATAGTTTGTATTCCGGATGTGTTTGAACACTCTTTGAAAATCCATAGATGCTAAACTACATGATAGATCATTTTGATCTTTGTGGAGGTTTGGAAAACTTTTTTTCCTCTGTTAATTTTTGTTTTTGTTTTTTAATTTTTATACATTAAGGGAGCATTTGGGATGTTGTGATGTGATGTCTCTAACAATTTATTAATGGAGTTTTTACAAAGAGATCAACATAATCAATCTTACAATCATGGGGACTAAAGTTAGCTTAAAAAATATAGAGCAAATTAAATTCATTTGGAGACAAACCACATGGACTAATCAAATAAAAATGGTAAGAAAATAGATAATAACGTCCTAACATAAAATTTGTTGGAAATATTGTTAAAATAATTATATATTATAGTTATTATTGATATTATTTTTTAGATTTATTAAAAAGTTATGAACTATTTTAAAAATAGAGAAATTATAAAGAAATTGTTCTGGCCTAGTGGCATTGGTGCCCTTAGTTGACCCCGCACGCCTGTTGGGATTTGAATAGTGCCGACCGTTTTGCAAAGGTGCATGTGATTGTTAGACCAAGTTCGTCGTACTTATTCATAACCCATTTTAGTCCAAAGAAAAATTATAATTTGTTCACATTCTTTAGTTCCCGTTTTGAATGTTAAGTTGAAATACGTACATGTACTTGTTCAAAACCCATTTTATAATTCGTTCGCATGAGTCATTTATAAATAGACTATTTAGCTTACAAATAAAAAAAGAATAAGGAAAAACCTTAGAGCCAGTCGGGTTTATAACATCATAAAAACAACCCTCCAATCCTATCATGCCACGTATAAGGCACACTTAATCAATTCTGTGACCGAGATGCATATGCCCCACCCCCCATTTTGATACCCCCTCTCCCCGACCCCCCCTCATTTCTATACCCTCGCCCCCCCCCAACTGCCACCCCTTTCTGTGTGACCAAACCCTAACCCAAATCGAAGCCCCTCTCAGCCCCACCCCCTTCTGTGACGGCCGTTATCTCACGACGTTGGTGGTGAAACTGACCGTCCCTCTCGGCTTGCCGATCCTCATCTTATTTCGGTGAGCCGCTCCATCTCGCGACAGTGGTGGTGAAACAAAGCCCCGCGAGCTGTACTCTTATTTCGTGACAGAATCTCTCTCATTTTCGCGACGGAGGTTGATGTTTTTTTTTCCTGCTGGAGTTCGAATCGGTTGTGGGTTGATTTTTGGTTTGATTGTGGGTTAATTTTGGTTTGATTGTGGGTTGATTTTTGGGAGAGGAGATGAAGATGATCGACAGAACCCAGATTAAGATGATTTTTGGTACAAATTGATCTCTGTAAATTCCTCATTCCATATTTTCATGCATACTCATTCCATATTCTCATTCCATATTGGTACAAATTGATATCTGTAAAGTTATTAAAATTGATCTCTGTAAATTCTTCGTTAATTTTTACCTCCCATATTTGTTTAATGGGGCTCGTGCATCATTTCTCATTCCAACCCCTCTTTTCTTTTTCTTCTTTCTAATATAGATGTAAGCGTCGGAACTGTCGGCGTCAGAATGAGAGGTGGCGTCGGCGAGAGGCACGAACTGTGATTCGAAGGGGAGAGAAAGAATGTGTTTTGAAAGGGGGCTGTGGAGCTCATGATTCTCCGTGTGTGTATATAACAATAGTGTAATGTCTGATGTAGCTAATATGTCTTTCTGAACAACTATTCAAAGGGTTTTGCTATTCATCCTCCCCACACTCCACACTCCACACTTTTTAATATTTTTTAATATTTTTTTAAATTTTTTTTTGAATTTATTTTTTTTAAACTATTTATAATTTTTTATTCACTATTCATATAAAAATATATTTGATAAAAAAAATAAAAAAAAGATGGAGTGTGAAATGTGGTGTGAATAGTAGAAAGTTGAGTAGATTTTTTCCTATTCAAATACCCTGTAACCGTGTGCATATTATTATCAATGAAGATAATTATTATTTGAAAAAACGACATTATAAAGCGCTTTAGAAACTTCCATTTCTATCAATATTTTCTTTCCTTTTTTTTCTCTAACAGCCTCCTTTCCAACAACAAAATATCTCGGTCAAGAACCAAAATGCAAGTCTTTCCCGTGGGGTTATGGTCCCAGGCCGCCCAACGCTGACCAACTTGGCAGGAAGAAAACTCCAAATTTGGAATTTTTAACACGTTTTGGATACTTTTAATATTTTATAATATTTATAAATAATAATTAAATAATTTACAAATAGTAGTAAAATTATTCAATGTACGTAAGATGTTTTAAAAAATTAGAAAGAAAACATTGAATAAAAATTTTATGATGCTAAAAAAATTTTGTATAATTTTTATTTTTAAATTTAAAAAAATTATATTACTTTTTATGTTTTGTTTAGAAGTTTAAGAAAATTGATTGATTTATTTTGGATAATGATTAAATAAAAATTAGATAAAAATTTAAAATTTAAAATTATTTTATATTTAAATAACATTTAATAACAAAATTATAAAAATATTTAAAAATTTTAGATCTCATCTCAACGTATCGAGGATGTAGGTCAAACGGTAAACAACCGAAGCCTAATGAACTATCCGACCCTAATTAATCCACAATGGGATCAATGTGACATCAAACTTAGATTTGTGTATAAATAACACAAACAGAAAATAAACTGTTGGAATTTTTGTTCTCACTTCCCAATTTCCTAATTGAAAAATACTTTAACAATAAAAAAAATTATAAACTAACATAATTAAATCTAGTAATAAATTAAATTATAAAATTATGCTTAATATATTAAATTCACATTAATTTATAAATTTATTTTTTTACTTTTTTATAGATGTAATACTTTTCTTTCTAATTAGTTTTTCATTTTGTTTTTAATCTTCGATCCTCAGCGCAGCGGTAGACCAGAGATTAATATCCAACATAATAATCCAAGCCCCAGGATTGAATGGTCGGGAGAGATTGTTCAATCTACTCCTTGTGCAACTTTATTTCAACCACTGCTCATTCATCAAGCTACGTAAAAAGTCTGTCTTACTACACTGATCATCCACAAATGCAGACAAAATATTCCCGATGCCATTCACGTTTCCACCCTTTATTGTTTTAAGTTTATTTTAAAAAAAAAATTATATACAGTCATTTTTATGTATTTTTTATCCGTTCTATTAATATAATTATTTATATCATTTTTTTAATATAAAATAATTAATTTAATCAATGCTAAAATTAGATTAATAAGGGACATTTGGAAAATGAGACTAAATAAAATAAATATATTAATAGTATGGAAAATGCTAAAATGGGCTCCCGTTTATGCTTTCTATATAGGTGTAATGGCTCTTACTTTTTTTTTTTTTTAATTCTTTTCTTTTACCCGCACCCTCCCCTCCCTTTTTTTATTTATTTTTTGTCTTCTTCCATCTCTTCTCTCACCTGCCCCTCCCCTGACCCCTTCCATCTACTTTTCTTTCTTAACTCCTTGCAACACAATTGCTTCTCTAGCTCTCCAAAATCGAAAGCAGATCCTTCTTGATTGCTAAACAAGAAAAAAAATGAAGTTTTTGCTGAAAAGCAAACAAAACCAAATCAAGTTTTTGCTGAGAAAAGAATCGATTCCGTTTAGCAAATAATCTAAAATTTTGCATTACTAAATAAGATTTTGATGGAAAACAATGAAGAAAATTATTGTCCTCATACACGAAACTTGTGACAGGAGCATTAAATCCATGAAAAACTGCATAAGGGACATGGTGATTTGAAGGTCCTGAGTCCGATAAACTAGTCTCTCCAATTCTATGGCTTGTCACGCAAGACCACCTCAAACTATTTTCATTTGGAAAAAATTGAAAGGGAAAATGTTGCAGAAACAAAAATCATAAGAAAACAATAAAGAGGATTGGAGAAATATTTCTAATATTTCATTTCTGCGAAAAGCTTGGTGAGGTGAGGGGAGGGGCAGAACTTACAAGTGAGGGGAGGAAAGAAATTAGAAAAGAAAGAGGGAAGAGGTGAGAGGTGAGAGAAGAGAAGGCAGAAGAAAAGAAAGGAAAAAAAAAAAAGGGAGGGGAGGGTCACGGGTAGAAGAATACAATAAATAAATAAAAGCCACCTGGCCTTTATACCTAAAACGGTAAGAGCACTAGTATTGGACTCATCAAATTTATCTTCAAAATTTGATGAAAAGTACATATTTTTCATAAATGTAAAACCTTCTTATCCATAATCCTACATTGGATTAGCCATTAAATTCATCAAAATAATAATATAATATTATTTTTTTTAATAATAATAATATAATATTATTATTCAATTTAAAAAAAACATTAATTAAATCATAATTTGACTTCTACTAATCAATTGTAGTATTTCACTCCAAGCATCTACAACCCAATTGGGTCACCAACGAATATGTAATTTTAATAATAAAATAATAAGATAGCCATTGAATAGTAGTTCTTCAAATTTGAAGATAGAAGTGAATCTCCTGTAGCTAAAAGCTTTACATTTGAGTAGAAGATGAATCCAATGTCAAGATTTTTAAGTGAAATTCATCAAATTTTAAAGATTGGACTCATTTGATGAGTCCAATGCTAGTGCTCTAAGCGTAAATATGAGTCCAAAATGGCTCCCTAACATTGAAATAGTTAATGAAATGATTTGAATTAAGATGGTTTATTGAGTTTTAGAAAATGAGAAAAGAAAAGTTAAATAAAAATTTTATAAAATAAAATATTATTATAATAGAATTTTATTTTAAAATTTAAAAAAATTATATTATGTTTTGTGTTTTATTTGAAAGTTTAAGAAGTTGTAATGATTAAGTAATGGTTAAATAAAATATTTGAATATTTGAAATTAAAAAGTACTTCAGATGTTGAAGATGGAAAGCTTTATTACTTATAGTTGTAGAGTTTAAGTAACAAGCTCAACTATTAAAAAATTATTTATTGTTTGAAAATATGTTTAAAATATTTTAAAACATATTATATTTGTTTGGAAACAATATAAAAAAGTGTTTTTTGAGATAAAAATAACAAAAAAATGTTATTTGAAAGTTGTAGCGCCGAAAATGTGATAAGATCAAAAGTCAAAGCTAGGGGTGGGCAGTGAGGTCCCGCTACCCCACCCCCGTCCACCCCGCCCCGCATGAAGAAGGCCTAGCGGGGGGCCCCACCCCTCGCTCCTCTCTACATATATAAAATTTTTAATATATTTTTATATATAAATAAAGATATTGTATATAGATGATATATATAATTTATTAAAGACTTGAAATTGTATTCAAGTCATTGAATTGCTTTGGCATTCAAGACAATACAATAGGAGGTCAAGACAATACAATAATCATCATTAAGTATTGTGAAACTTAGTAGCCTAGGAGGTTAAGATAATTCAAAATCTAACTCTAATGAGTTTAACCTCTTTTGTATTTATAAATTTTAATTTATTATTTAAATTATATTATAATTTTGGTCTAAAAAAATATTGTTTGACCAAAAATATATTTTTTAGACCCAATGTATTGGCCTAGGTGGGGGCAGGGCGGATGAGGTTTGGATCCCACCCTCGACTCCCGAGGGCGGGGGAAAAACCCCAACCCCTGCACTCCCGCCCCGCACTATGCAGGTATCATCCTAGTCAAAGTTGTAATTATCTAAAAGGTGTATTTTTTTTTAAAATTGAAACTATATTTTATATAATCTGAAAAATCATGTTTGAGTCATACCTACTTTTTTGTTTATTTAAGATTAAAAATATTTTAATATGTAATATTTAAACAACCTAATTAATTTTATCATTAAATAATATAACTCCAAACAGCCCTTAGAATAAACACTTCAATCAAAGTTCATCAACACGTCGATACTTGTTTAATCCCATTTAGATTCAGAGATGAGTTGTGATGATTTGTGAATAGAAGAATAAAATATTGTTAGAATATTATTTTTTAATATTATTATTATTTTAAAATTTTTATTGTTAGAATTTTTATTTTAAAATTTGAAAAAAATTATATTGTATTTTATGTTTTGTCTAGAAATTAGAAAAAATTGATTGATTATTTTATATTTAAATAATATTTAATAATAAAATTATAAAAAAATTAAAAATTTATATCTCATCTCAACGTATCGTAGATGTAGGTCAGACGGTAAACGATGTGACGTCAACCTTGGATTTGCGTATAAATAACACAAACAGAAAATAAACTGTTGGTATTTCCAAAAAAAAAAAACTGTTGGAATTTTATCGCCGATCATTATCCACGATATTTTTGTTCTCTCTTTCTAATCTTCTAATTGAAAAATGCTTTAACGATAAATTGTTTTTAAATAAATTTATAAATTAACATAATTAAATTTAGCAATAAATTAAATTATAAAATTATTTTTATTATAAATTATATTTAACATACTAGATTCACATTAATTTATAATTTTATTTTTTATTTTTTTATAGATGTAATACTTTTTTCACTAATTAGTGTTTCATTTTGTTTTCAATCTTCAATTCAAGAGATTAATATCTAACATAATAATCCAAGCCCCAGGATTGAATGGTCGGGAGAGATTGTTCGATCCACTTCTTGTGCAACTTTATTTCAACCACTGCTCATTCATCGAGGAGAAAACCCTCTTGCAAGTGTCTCCTACAACCTGCATATATTGGAAGCCAATGGCAACGAGCCACGTGTGTGGTACATGAAGGAATAGTAGAGGCGTGCAAACAGGGAATTTGTCCTAACGAGACCCCTCCATCCCTCTCTGAAGCGAAAAGTAAAACACTCACTCTCTCTCTTGATCCCGAAAAGCGAAAACCCTCCCCCTCTCGATGGAACCTCCTCCTTGTCTTGACGAAACCTCACTCTCTCATAATCTTTAATTTTGAAGATTACACACACACACACTCTCTCTCTAGGTTCACTTGTCAACGTAAACTCCCTCCCTCCCTCCCGTGGAAGATGAAGTAATCAAATATTAGTACTTGTATTAATTTAAACATGAAAATATTTTGGTTGTTTCTCTATATAAACCTTTCATGATCATCTCCATAATTTCCTGGGACAACACAAATTAAAGATTAAAGTGCCAATGCAGCCATCAGACAAAGTAGAAGTCGAGCTCAATCGCTCCACTCCATCCAACTCAATGAGTAGCGAGCTCATGCCCACCACCACCACAGTTAAGAGCTTGACCACAACGCTAGCGAGCTTGATCTTCGCAAGAAGATCAATACTTTGTACTCCACTCTGCATTCATTACTTCCTGCTGCTGATCAAGAGGTACTCAACCTCTCTTCCGGTTTAGGGTTTTCATGAGGGAGAGGGAAGGAGAGAGAGAGATTCTGAAAATCAATTATGGTGTTTGTGAGGGAGAGGAAAAGAGAGAGATCGAATACACAGAAAGAGAGACTTGGGAAGGAGAGAGATTCAGTCGGTAGCTCGAGCGAGAAGGGGAGAGAGCGATGTGATCCCCTGCTACGCGTGTTACACGGTTTATTGAGGAACACCTACATGGTAGCTCCCTATTCGTCTCCGATAACAACTGCTTATAGGTGTCATCGGCCCAAAGAGGAACTGTTTATTGAGCTATGTAAAAAGTCATACCTACTAACACTGATCATCCACAAATGCAGACAAAATATTCCCAATGCCACGCACTAGACCATTATTGTTTTTCGTTTTTTATTTTATTTTCCATTTCTTTTTCTTTTTTTATAAAAAATAAATGTTCTTGATGCAGATAAAATGTTCCAAATGCCATTCACGTTTCGACCATTTATTGTTTTAAGTTTATTATTTTTTCAAAAATTATGTGCGGTGATTTTTGCGTATTATTTGTGAACTCCACTAATATGATTAATTGTATAATTTTTTTAATATAAAATAACTGTTTTGACCAATTATATTGGTGGAGTGCACAAAAAATTTGTAAAAGTTACTGCATGTAGCATAACTCTAATTTTTTTAGCTCATAAATTTTAATTTTTGGGTTTTTATTTTGTTTATAATTGATAAATGATAGTTGCAGTCATGAGTGCGCATGCACTGTACAATTACTTTAAAAAAAGTGAATAAATACGAAACTCGTATGAAAAAAATTAATTTTTTAATAATAAATTTCATTCTTTTTCAAAATAATTGTATGATATTTACATACTCTATGACTGTATGTAATATTACTTTTATAATTTTATAGATTTAGGAAGCATCGGTGATACGTACTGTGATGTGATGTGTCTAACAATTTATTAATGGAGTTGTCGGAGACGCTTACCAAACCAAAGGTCCCATTATTTATTGCTGGAACCCCCCACGTACGTCTTTAAATTGAGTGCTGCTCATCCCATCTTCCTTCCTCGGCAGGGCACTAAAATTATATGTAGTGAGAAAGAGTGAAAGATGGGTATTGGCACAATTACAAAAATGCTTTTGGTTTTGAAAGTGAGCCTCTTTTTTGTTATAGCGACTGCTATTCTTGGAGTTGGCAACTCAGAACACGCTGCTGCAGGGAACATTAATATTGGTCATGATGGAAGAAAACTTGCTGAAACTCCTAGTCCAGGTAATTAAGTACATATATACATTATTATTCTTGTGCAAATTTTATAAGCTGATTTCATGACGTTTGAGGTTTTAAAATTCTTTGGGCTCATTCTGTAGATTTTACGAAATGATTGGATAAGATTGAAGGTTTAGGTTTTGGAAGGAATGTTAGATTCTGGAGGTATATTGTTACGACGTTTACGTGTACATTATTTGGTACTTTTACAATTTCAAAGAAGTATATATGTTCTTGTTTTATGATTACGACTAGTTGCTTATGTTTATATGAACTCTATATTTTGAAACATTTATTAAAAATCCAAGTTCTCAAGATGTCTCCTCGTGGTCGTTTACGAAGTTTTTCAGATCTGAGTGCAGCTAAGAATAAAAGAGTATGAATGAGTGTGCATGGATTTAGGAGATGAGAAAGCGGGTTGCTACCAAAGTGTGGTAAGAGTCATTTTTGTAGATATTAAAATAGAATAGACTTCTAGTTTTAAACATTTTTGGCAAAATCATCGGAATGTGCAAAGGAAGAGTGGTTTTGGTAATATGATTTTGAGAGTTAATCTCTTGAAGTTTGGAAATTTGTTAACTTGAGATTACTTAGGATTTGAATCTTGTGGTCATAGATTTTCAGTTTTGAGGATTATTGAGAACTTTCAACTTTTAGAAATCATGAGTTGAATATATTCATGAATCAAGTATGGGACAAAAGGTCAAGAACTGTGGAGAGTATATCTCGATATTAGTATGAATTTATGACATTATGTGGAGGGTTCGGAATTATTATTGGGCTTTTAAGGGCATGGTTGAGGTTAATATTTTTAGAATTGATCTAGGTCCCAGAATGTATGAAGAAGGAAACTATGTGTAAGAATAGATATACAAGGAGGGGTATGAAGTATTTAAAGCATAGGTGAGAATATTCGAAGGTTAAAATCTCAGAACATTATGTTTGACATAATTATCAAGGATTAAAATAGGCGTGGAATGAGTATGAGAGATTGAGTATTTTAGACTTTGCTTTAAGGGCAATAAATTTTGAGGGTGATGAACTTGAGGTTTGGATGTCAAACTCATCCCAACTCATCTCAACTCATAATTATAACTTTTTTAAATTCTAATATAAAATATAATAAATAATTTAACTTTTTCAAATCTCAAAACAATTTTAATATTTAAAAATAATATTCTAATAATATTTTATCATCTCAACTCAACTTAACTTAACTCATCTCAACATCCAAACGCACATATTTAAGAATAAAATTATAAAATTTTTAAGAATTTTATATATATCTAATCGTAATATCACGTCCCATGGACCATGCGGTATCGCATCCGCAGAGTGGTACGTCAGACGGTAAACAATCGAAGCCTAAAGAATTATTCGCAACTTTATATACGATGGGATACAAGAGCCTTTGCCACCGAGAGTGATTCCTATGTTTCAACTTTCCCAGCTGGCACATTGGGATAAATCAATCCGGAGGAGTAAGATATTTGGATGACGAGATGTGATAAAAATATTATAAATAGTAATAAAATAATTTAAATAAAAATATTTTATTGAATTTTAAAAAATAAAAGGTAAAAAAAGAAAAAAAATATTATAAAATTAAAATATTTTTAGTATATAATTTTTATTTTAAAATTTGAAAATAATAATTTTATTTTGTACGTTTTGTTTAAAAATTTAGAAAAATTATAATGATTAGATAATAATTAGATAAAAAAAATTTAAATTAAAAGATATTTGAGCTTAAGATTGATATTTAAAAAAAAAATTATGAAATTTTTTGAAATGAAACGAGATAGATGAATTATAATTTCCAAATAACTCGCAAGTGTTTAGATCTACTGATTCTGTATAGTTCTTTATTTTTTAGTAGTTTAATCAAGTATCACGTCCCAATGTTCTAATAAAATCTGCGTACAGCTCCTTGTCTTGTGTTATCTATTAATTAATATGTTTTGCCCCCTTATTTTATTTTTCATATAATTTTGCTTGTCACGCATTCATCGAGTGTTGATCCAGGGGCGGAACCGGAAAGACAAGTTTGGAACAGGTAAAATTATATGAAAAGTAAAATAAGGGGGTAAAAATTAATTTTTTATTTCTAATTTTCTTTTATAAAAATAATTTTTCACTTTTTGAAAATTTACGACCATGGGGCACCGCATCTGTAGAATGCGTAGGTCAGACGGTAAAAAGTCGAAGCCTAGAACTATCCAGCCCTTAATACACGTTGGGATCGATGTGACATCAAATAGACAAGAAATTGTTGGAACTTTCTGGGCTGGATTTAGAAACTTTCTGGGACTGTTGGAACTTAATTTAGAAACTAATTTATTTCATCTCATTTTATTTTATTATTTTAATTATTTTAAATTTTTATATAAAATATAATAAATAATTAAATTTTTTTAAATTTTAATTTAATTTTTTAAATTTTAAAATAATAATAATATTAAAAATAATATTTTAATAATATTTTATTTAATTTTTATCTTTAATTTAAAATCATTTCATTTCATCTCTCAATCCCATCCATTAGGTTTGGAAAATGAGATGAAAATTTTGTATTTTGTTTTAAAGTTTAAAATATTATTTTTTAATTTTAAGATTTAAAAAAGTTAAATTAGAATTTAAAAAAATTATATTGAAATTTGAAAAAGTTAAATTATTTATTATATTTTGTATAGAAATTTGAAAAAATTATAATAATAAAATAAGATGAGATAAGATGAGATAAGATGAGATGAAAATTTTGTATGAGATGAAACTTCCAAACCTATGTTCAATCATCGGCACAATAAAAGACAGTCCGAGATAAATATCCAACATAATAGTCCACGATCGAATGGTTGGGAGAGATTGTTCAATCCACTCCTTGTGTATCTTGATTTCAACCATTTGAGCAAATATACGACTTTTTACATAGCTCGATGAATGAGCAAAAGGTCAACACTGGTCATCCACAAATGCACACAAAATGTTCCCAACGTGTCGACCATTATTGTTGTAAGTCTTTTTGTTTTTTTATTTTTCAGCTCTTTTTTATTTTTTGGAATTTTTTTTTAATTTTATACATTTAGGGAGCATTAGTGATACCGTGATGTGATGTCTCTAACAATTTATTAACGGAGTTTTTACAAAGAGATCAACGTAATCGATCTTACAATCATGGGGACTAAAGTTAGATTAAAAAAAACAGAGCAATTTCATATGAAGTAATCAAACAAAAGGGTAGGAAAATAATATGACATGAAATTATCTCAGTCAAGATCTAAAATGCAAGTCTTTACTCTTTCCTCCCAATATAACACGTTAATAATATATTTGGACTTTAATTCGTAGCAGAACGTGGTTAGTATAAACGCGTCAATATATAAGAATTCGTGATCAACACGTTAATACTTGTTTGTATAATTAGTCAAAGTCATTATCACGACGATCGAATATTTCTTTCGGTTCTTAATCTGTCATTAAAATATAACAAAAAAAAAAAATTCAAGATAATCAAAGTCGAAGTTTTTCTTCTAAGTTGGTGAGAAGTAGAAAAAGAGAGAAATTGAAAGGAAGGTCCCATTATTTATTGCTGGAACACCCACGTCTTTGGAGTGCTACTCATCCCATCTTCCTTCCTAGGCAGGGCACTAAAATTATATTTAGTGAGAAATTAGACAGATCAGATGGATATTGGCACAATTACAGAAATGCTTTTGGTTTTGAAAGTGTGCCTGTTTTTTGTTATAGCGACTGCTGTTCTTGGAGTTGGCAACTCAGAACACGCTGCTGCAGGAAACATTAATATTCGTCATGGTGGAAGAAAACTTGCTGAAGTTCCAGCAGGTATTGTTCCTATTCATTGAGGAGAAGATGCAAATATTGTTCCTACCTAGCTTATTTATGCCTTTTATTTTAAAAAAATGAAATAAAAAAAAAAAGAAATTTTTAGATGACCCTGAAATTTATACTCATTTTTAGATATTCGGAAATATTCTTAACATGAAAACCACCCTAATTCTCTCTTTCTTTGCCAAGGTAATTTCATCAGCATTGATTGTGGCAGCAACGAAGATTACATTGAAAAGACAACGGGTATTCCGTATGTGACAGACAAAGGATTTATAGATACTGGAGTAGCTGAGACAGCATCCACTGATTTATCTGAAAAATATGTACAGCCGCTAAAGAACTTGAGAAGTTTTCGTCAAGGAAAAAAGAATTGTTATAGCCTGAGACCGGATCAAGGCAAAAACAATAAGTTCCTGATCAGAGCTATATTCCTGTATGGAAATTACGATGGCAAAAACCAAGCTCCAGAGTTCGACCTATATCTTGGGGTCAATAAATGGATTACAGTGAAAAACACGAGTGGAATCTGTTATGAGATTATTCACCTACTCTCAATGGATTACATTGATGTGTGTCTTGTGAACACTGGCCAAGGTGTACCCTTCATTTCAACATTGGAACTACGACCTTTGGACAATTCTATATATCCGATCACTGCGGGCGGGGCACTTGAAAAGCTTGACCGAAGGGATGTTGGTAGCACTATACCAGTAATATTCAGGTGAATCAATACCGGCCCTCGTGCGCTAGAAAATATATATAGAGTGATGCTAAATATAATATTATAGATTGGCACGACTACTATAATATTTTTTTTAAAAAAATATGATTTTAGGTATGTCTCATCTTTCATAAAGTTTTAAAAAACAAAATATGATTTTAGGTGTGTCTCATCTTTTCATAAAGAGACTGCGTAGAATGTACCCATTCCATAATTATATAAATAATTTTTCATAACTTATTTATGTACAATATAGTTTTGAAAGCATATATGTTTAAATTAAGTCATATTTTCAATTATCTTATTATATTATTGTTAAATAAAAATTAATGCCATAGAGCAGCCAATAAGTCAAATTACCATTATATAATGAATGCCCTTCAATAAATAGTCAATTAACTAATGCCCTGAACTTGTGTTATGTGGTATTATATATAATATGATACTTGGTCCCAAGTTTGACTACTCAAAGTTACTATTCGGATATTTTATTTTATTTTTTTACTATATAATTATGAAGATAGACTATTTATATTCTCCCGTGAAGCTATCTACCTGATAATTATTAATTATCCCATTCTAAATATTAAATTAAATTTACCAAATAAAAAATTAATATATCTAAGTAGGTTTCTAATTTTATTTAAAAGTAAGTTGTTAAATGAAAATATTGTCTTTAATTAAGTAACTAATTTTGTGTTAAAACATTTGTGCGAATTTAGGTATCCAAACGATGTATATGATCGCTACTGGTATCCAAACGATGTATATGATCGCAATTGCATGCCAGTTTCCTCCGACTCCACCCTCTACACCCACAGCACTGATAATGCTTATGAATTACCAGCTCAAGTGTTAAAGACGGCCTTCAAAACACGGAACGCGAGCATTCCATTGCAAGTTTCCTGGACCCCGGCGCTAGACACACTTTCTAAATATTATGTTTACCTTCACTTTGCTGAGATAGAGAAACTTGAACCTGGCCAGCAGAGGGAATTGACAATTGACTTGAACGGTGAGCGCAATGTCGCAGAATTTGTTAAACTTGATTATCTAAATCCACTCACAATAGTCCAAGAAGTACCGCCAATTAGCGGTACTGGCGGGACACTATACTTCTCAATAAAAGCGGCTCAAGGGACTACGATTCCTCCAATCCTCAACGCCTATGAGATTTATCGGTTCGTAGAGCTACCAAATAAACCAACTGCCCCAGACGATGGTATGCTTTCTTTCTTCACTTTTTTATTTTCCTTGTCTGGATTATATATGTGCTGTGCGTATGTAAGGCCGGAGTTGATCACATGGGAAATGCACCAGTACCACTAGCATCCATTTGGTGTCCCTTCATGATGGGTGCGGTGCAACTCTTCCAAGATCACGGCCTTTAATTTAGTGGTTGCAACTCAAATAGTTGCATCCCTTTGCTGTGAACTGATACTCCTCCCATGGGAAACTTATAGCCATGGGAGAATTACATGCACGGGTTGCACACTATTATGCTTTTTTGGTACTTCTTTATGGTTTTTTTTTTTTTTTCATCTCAAGTTCTCCCTCCTCTGTCTCTCCCACTTTATACTTTTCATCATTTTCTATTGATTCTTGTTTTTCCATCAAAAACTTAAGTTACTGCTATGCTGGAGATCAAGACCCAGTACAGCGTGACTAAAAACTGGCAAGGCGATCCTTGTGTCCCAAGTGATTATTCATGGGAAGGTTTAAACTGCAGTAATGACAATCCTCCAAGGGTCATCTCATTGTGAGTGCACTTCCGAAACATTAACTTCTGTCGATGCATGCTGAAACACTGTTCAACTTTCATTTTGACCGAAACTTCAAACAGATAGTGACTCCCTGCTTATTGCACGAGTAATTTATTTTTTTTCCTGGATTGCAACTTATCTTTGAACATTGGCAATGACTTTTCCATGTATCATAATTGCAAGCAGGAACTTGAGCTCAAGCAACTTGACAGGGAAAATTGCGACTTCATTCTCTAAGCTCGAACTAATCCAGTCCTTGTGAGTCTTATTTGAACTGCGATAGGTATTTAATTAGCATTCAGTTTCTTAACACCAGTGCTTGCCAGACACCATCAGGTTGAGCAACACAGTCTGCCAGCTTGAGATTGCCAATTGGCAGCTGGACCCCTGATTGCTGCAGATGTTAATAATAGGAGAGAGAACATTGATTTTCAAGTAGTCCATTTATTCAATATTGATTTTCTAGGACAGAAAACAAATGTTTAGCTTAACACACTAAGATTCTTATCCAAAATATTTTCGTTCTTTTTCAGGGATTTGTCATTTAATGAATTAACTGGGCCACTGCTTGAAGTTTTGGAACAACTACCTAATTTGAAAACCCTGTAAGTTGTAGAGCTCTGATCTAGGTGTTGCGAACATAACATTCAGGGAAGAAATTGAAATGATATACTTAGAACTATCTTTGCAGGGATTTAAGAGGAAACAAGCTCACAGGTTCAGTTCCTGAGGCTCTTCTGGAACAGTCGAGGAATGGACAATTGGTCCTGAGGTTAGGCTATCTTCCTATATACCTCCAATATTCTTTTTTCTCAATCTGCTTATTAATGCTAACTTCACTTAGTTCTATTTTTGTACATAATAAATGCTAGAAAAAGTATATGTTCATTTCTTCACTGTAAGGAAAAATTATATTTCCAACTGTAAATTTTTTTTCAAGACAGACGGCATCATCTAATATATAATAACTAACTGACCCTGTCATCTTACCTTGATGCACTTCATACAAGGGTTGATGCAAATCCGGATCTTTGTCTGTACGCTCCATGTAAGGGAAAGAAGAAAAAGGAGTTTTTCATTCCAGTTCTTGCAGCATCTATAACAGCAGTCTTGGTCCTTCTATTCATCGTTAGTGCTCTTGCTATATATAGAAGGAAAAGACGATCAGGTAGTTCGTTTTATATTTTCTGCTTCTGTAGTTGTTAGCACAGTTTATATAGGTGCGCTTGCTTACAAAGATATAGCACTCAACGGAAATTAACCTTATTTTCTTGTGATACACCGAAGTCTTTGATAATTAAGTCCGAAAAAATTTATAGAAATATATAAAAAAGAGCACGATCATGGAAGGAAACTACAAATGATCGATAAATGAATTACATTAGATTGGCTCATTCTGCTCACCTGGTGCTTGGGATCAATTCTCACCACACTCATGTTTACACCTAGTCAGAAAAATGTATCCTTCTTTAGATTGGCTTCCTGATGCCCTTTCTTTCTCTAACATGAAGATAATATTAAAAATAAAGAGTCTCGTCCTCCCATTCATTATCCATTCATGGTTGTACTGTCTATACCATACAACCATGGCATCTCAATCCCCTGCTATTTTGTAAAATCAAGTAGCCCCAAAATCTTCAGTAAGTGGGACACCACTTCGTAACATCTTGAGGCTGACCTTGAAAAAGGTCTAACACATCCTAACATAGACAAGCATGAAACCTATAATGCAGAAACCTAAGCTCAGAACGCTACAACATCACTGCATATGGGATTTGGTTGTACAAGCCTGAGGGTTAATGTGCATTCCCCTTTAGGATAAGTGGACTTGGGATTTAATTATAGTAAAAAGCATGAGAGATTTAAATCATAAACTAAGCACATGACAATGCCAGCTGCAAACTTATTTTTAGTAGAGGTGAATGTTTCAATTTTGATAATCTTTTTTGTTGTAGACATGGTTACCAAATCCAGCATCAAATCAAAGAATCGACAGTATAGCTACTCAGAGGTTGTCAAGATAACCAATAACTTCAAAAACATCATTGGCAAAGGAGGATTTGGAAATGTGTACCTCGGCAAATTGAAAGATGAAATTCAAGTTGCTGTTAAGCTTCTCTCTCCTTCATCAAACCAAGGGTACAAGGAATTTAGAGCAGAGGTTAGATGGAACAGAAACCAGTGTTTGCAATTAATTGAAAGTTTCAAAGACTACAATTTCAAGCAACTAAACAATGGAACTCCATTTTGAAACGCAGGCACAGCTCTTAATGGTAGTTCATCATAGAAACTTGGTTACTCTTGTTGGATACTGTGATGACGGTGAAAACAAGGCGCTCATATACGAGTACATGGCTAACGGGAATCTGCAGCAGCATTTTTCAGGTATTTGCAATCTCGTTTTTAAAGGCTCCTCTCATCATACGAGTCGCTAGCTATATGTTACCTTCATCATATGGCTTCTAGTTAGAGCAAGCAACCTGACACAGTGCATATCATCCCGAATCCTTGTCAAGTCATTTCCTATAGGCAGTCCCGTAAGTTTATACAATGAGGATAATGAATCTGCATGTTTCACAGAAATCCGACGGAGATTATTATTTTCTTGCATGATTGTAAAAACCTGGGCTATTTTTTTATGACAACCAAACTGAATGAGACAAAATTGGAATGTTTTTGCTGCAGTGACAAATCCAAATGTCTTAACATGGAATGAGCGACTTTGTATTGTAGTAGACGCAGCACACGGTTTGCAAACAAATTAACCACATAATTATTCATCTTCAGCATCTTTGAATTTATTTTTTCGTTTGCTTGAATAAGTCCACATTGTTTAATGATGGAGTTACAGGGTTGGAGTATCTACATAATGGTTGCAAGCCACCTATCATCCACAGAGATTTAAAACCATCCAACATCCTACTAAACGAATACATGCAAGCCAAGATAGCTGATTTTGGGCTTTCTAGAGCCTTTGCCACCGAAAGTGATTCCCATGTGTCAACTTGCCCAGCTGGCACTTTGGGATACGTCGATCCGGAGTAAGTGTTTAGACCTACTGACTTCTGCATAGCTCTTTTTTTTTAGTTATGCTGTAATCATTTATCATGTCCAAAGTTCTAGTGAAATTTGAAACACACTAAACTTTTTGTCCTAAATTTTCTACTACCAAAATATGTTTTTCCCTTGAGCATCCAAAATCTCCAAAATGTATGGCTTGTCCTTAATTCAACGTGCGAGTTGTGTAAATTGGACAGCCTCGCTTTATTCATCAGTGCGAGTTGTCTAAATTTTTAGGACGCCTGCTGCTATTACTCAAGTAAGGTTCAAGAAATCAATCATTATTATAAGTAATAATTTGAAACTTTAAATCAGTATTTGGGTTTCTTATGCTTTTCTAATGACCCTCAACTGTGTTTTACTTGCAGATTTCAAACATCTGGGAACTTCAATAAGAAAAGTGACGTCTATAGCTTTGGGATTATTTTGTTTGAGGTTATAACCGGTCGCCCTGCAATAACAAGAGGTCCTATGCGAAACAATCACATACTTGACTGGGTTTATCCTTTGATTGAAAGGGCAGATATTCAACACGTTGTTGATCCAAGACTAGAAGGAGAATTCAACACCACTTCTGCCTGGAAAGTTGTGGAAATAGCCATGTCGTGCGCACTGCCGGTTGCAATCCAAAGGCCAGACATGAGTCAGGTATTGGCAGAACTAAAAGAATGTTTGGCTCTGGTAATGACTCGTGGGAGAAGTCAATCAATGGCAACTGAGTACATAACTTCAAGCATGCCACACAACACGTTCCATTTGGAGCTAGAATCAGAAATTGCTCCCGTCGCTAGATAGTTACTGAACAAACTATGCTCAAAAGTTCCTTGTATGCAATATGACAAGCTGTTTGAAGACCTTATTATATCCTTGTTTCATTAGGCTATCTTTTCTTCAATCGAGAATGAGAGCGAATAGCCAAATACTAATGCATTTCAACAGCTTTCTAGGTTCTATTGGACTTATAAAGTACAATGATTATTAGTTTGTATTCTGGATGTGTCTGAAACACTGTTTGAAAATCCATATATGGGTTCTCTAAAGACTTTAACTTGATTTTCACATACCAACCATTACACTATCACACGCAAACCGTGATCCAGAAGCAAGCATGGCGGACGTAGAAACGAGATTGGTAGGAGCTGAGGAGAAATTGAAGCAGGTGATGGCTGTTGTTGAGCAACTGCAAAAAGAGAACAAAGAACTGAAATAACAGAATGACAGCCCCCATTTTGTCCAAAACAGGCAAGTCGAAGGGGATGCACATAGTGCAGAAGACGTAAATAGCAAAGAGATAAGGAAGAAAAGGTTGCACGACGGACTATGCAGTCTGGTTGACAAGTATGAGGAGATGGCGAAGAGGATGAGTGGTTCCTTTTCTATGGAGCAGCTGCTTACTCATACAAATCTTCTTTTCAAGGAGAAAGTCATGGTGGTAACCCTATCATCCAAATTCAAAGTGCCGTAGATCGATTTGTACGACAGATCCAAGAATCCCGTTGATCACCTTGAAAATTTCAAGGCACATATGACGCTTCACGGCTTCTCTGATGAAGTAGCTTGTCATGCTTTCCCACTGACATTGAAAGGGATAGCATAGGGCTGGTTTGGGACCCCACGCCCCGGATCCATTGGCAGTTTTGAGGAGCTGACAAAGCAGTTCCTTACACAGTTTATGGCAAGTAGAAGGCGGCGTAGACCAGCCGCCTATATGCTAACCATAAAACAAAAATGGGGAGGAAGCTTGAAAGCCTATTTAACGTGCTTCAACAAAGAAAGGCTCACTATGGATGACCATGATGAGAACATCACCTTAGCCGCCCTCCTAGGGGCATCTGGCCTCGAAGCCCATTTCATGACTGAATTATCCAGGAGAAATTCATCCACCTTAAGGGAGTTCATGGATTGAGCAGATGATTTTATGAATGCTGAAGACACGTTGCAGGCTCTCTTGGGGCCAATGAGGTAGGAAGCGAAGTCGGATAGCACCTAGACTTGCTAGAAGAGATCAGGAAAGAGGTGGATCCAGAAGCGAGCAAAAAAAAAAAAAAAAAAAGAGAACGCTGGAGGCATACTACACGACCCTCAACAAGACCCGGGCCCCTTGGTAAGCAACAAGGCCAACGCTCCTTGGTGGGCAACAAGGCTAACGCCCCTTGGCGTGCAACAAGACCAGCACCAAGGGCAACAAGACCAACGTCTCTCGGCAAGCAACAAAACTGACATTTCCACCATGCAACCAGACCAAGGTCTCCGTGGAAAGCATATGTGGTTCTATTATTGCCCGTGCCAAGGCATGGCTATCCGCGGGCATCGCCCATGTATTACCAGTTTTCACCACACTTTAGCAGGATGACTTAGGTTTACAAATCTCAAACTTGTAATTTATATTACACTTACTTATTTTGTTTTTCGTGAGAACTTCTCAAGACGCGGTATAATAAAAAAGGGTGTGAAGGTCAGAAGACTCCCACAACCCTCTCAGCAGTTAGCCACTAAAAGTCGAGTTATATACTCGCGATGAAATAAAAAAGGGTGTGGAAGTCGAAAGACCCCATGACCCCTCAACAGTTAGCCACCAAAGGTCGAGTTACACACTCGCGATGCATCTAGAAAAGGCGTGGAGGTTTACGCTCACGCCCCTCGTACCGATCTTTACCAGCAAGTGTTGAGTGTTTACGCTCACGCCACAACCGCCTCACGCGGGTTTCCTTAGAGAACGAGTCAACGGGCTCGACAACTGCCTAATGTGGATTCAGGGAGCCAAAGAACTCTCTGACCACTTAAGCGCGAGTTACTATCAACAAACACCAACAATAAAACAAGAACACTAATAACAATTTACACCACGAGGCAAAAAATCCACTACTAAATTTATACCAAGGGGTAGAAAACCTACTACTACCAACAAAAGCAAATACACACCAAAAACCAATAACTAAAAATAGCCACTCTTCATCGACAATGAACAATCTCTTAGGCAAACATTCACACAAATAAACAAACTCAAAATCGAGCTCTATGCTCACACCTAATGTGGTCAAGTACATCTCCCGCCTATCTTTTCAAGCTGTGCTCTTTACTACTTAGCACAAAACAGACAAAAATCTGAGAAAACAAAAGCAAGCTAGCGCCCACGAGCCAAAGGGGTAAAAGGGAGGTGCAGAGAATGCAAGTATTTAATTTCATACGTGCCACCACAAAGAAAATTAGCAGGGTAACTGAAAGGAATATTTGGGCCTCCACAATTTTAATTAAGAGATAAAGTCAAAAAGGAACTCAGTTTTAATTTCTACGAACCTTGTTTCTCCTAGATTTCTCTCCAAGATAAGTATGCTTATGTAAAGGTGTACAGTACAGAACGCGACTTCATTGAACTAGATTTCATGAGTAGAATATCTTTGATAAAGCACAAGAATTTCTTCGACCAGATTTGCTTTGATTACAGAAACCCAAAGCAAATCCATATATAGAAGCCAGACCCAATGACTAGATTGACATGACGACTCGAAGAAAGTCATCAAGCAGACAGTATTATAAGTTGAATTATGCTGAAGCATTTCATTGGATTATGTAAATACAAATTATGGAGGGTTTGGTTAGTAGAATTTCAAAATGTACTAGATTGAATTATGAAAATAAAAAAAGGGATGACTTTTTGCTACAATAAATTAGTTTTTTATATCATATTTGATAGTCACCGTGACTAAAGGAAATAAAAAATATTTTATATTTTATACCTTGTAAGCTCTTTCTTCCCTCGATTTTGACTTCTACTAAACACTTTTTTTTTTTAATTCTTCCCACGTGTTCTTGCTCTCCAGCAGCACTTGTGTTTTGTTTTCCTTTTTTTTTTTTTTTTTTTATCTGTTGCATTAATAGCAGTAATTATTAAACCCAATTTTTTCCTATAGTATTAAGAGCATTAATTATTGTATAATGAACGATTGTATTAATTTTTCAATTAATATTTGTATCATGAATAATTGTATACTCTAAGTCTCATATTGTATAACATTAATATTTTTATATAATTCTTAATTTAGAAAAAAAAAGTAATAAAACAAAAAAAATTGAAAAAAAATATTATTAAATTTATAATATCTTATTATTATTTTAACTAATAAATAAATAATCCAATACGAGAATAAATTTTAAGTGAAATAACTAAATATAAAATGATGTCATATTATACAAATTTTACATTTATATTTACATAATCCAATAATAATACTCTAAGTCGCACAAATCTTTTACACTGCCAGAACAGAATGATAGTTGAACAACTTAAAGCTACAGTACTAGGAATTCATGAACGAACGTACGTACGTCAAGAAGACCAACGATAATTTATGTACGGAAATT
The DNA here is from genome assembly GCA_029856935.1 of Cyclocarya paliurus. Lineage (NCBI taxonomy): Eukaryota > Viridiplantae > Streptophyta > Magnoliopsida > Fagales > Juglandaceae > Cyclocarya > Cyclocarya paliurus. Next base: position 8,375,509 of record JARVXP010000207.1, on the reverse strand, counting down.
AGTTACTGAAATCAAAATTAGTTAATTAACTAAAGACAATATTTTCATTTAACTACTTACTTTTAAATAAAATTAGAAAACTACCTAGATATATTCATTTTTTATTTGGTAAATTTAATTTAATATTTACAATGGGATAATTAATAATGATCAGGTAGGTAGCTAATTCATGGGAGCATATATAGTCTATCTTCAAAATTATAGTATATAATTTTTAATAAAATTAGTAATATTTGACTTATATATTGATATAAATATATATATATATATATATATATATATTATATAACTATATAGTACTATAACGTAACACAAGTGAAGAGCATTAGTTAATTGACTATTTATTGATCAAGAACATTCACGATTTATTGTATATAAATAAATTATGGAAAATTATTTATATAATTATAGAATGGGTAAAAAGATGCATGGGACATTATACCTAAAATCTTATTTTCTTTTAAAAATACTATGGAAGCTGTAAGTTGAAATCTCACACCACATATTTTATATATTTTAATTTTTTTTATTTATGTTAAATTAATTGAATTGTTCTACTCATCATCTATACATTTATACATACTCATTGTAAAAAAAAAAAATTAAAATAGATGTAGATTGTGGTGTATGACATCCTTAGTAGAATTATTGCTAGCTAGTTTTAAGAGGTCGGATATTTTTACACCAACCAAAACGTCTATATAAGATGAGATAGTTTTAGATCATGAAAATTGAAAATTAAATAAAATATTAATAAAATATTATTTTTAAATATTATTATTATTTTTAAATTTTTAAAAATTTGATTTATTTATTATATTTTATATAAAAATTTAAAAAATATTATAATAATAAGATAGGAGAAATAAAATAAAATCGTTTCCGTATCAAACCAACCGATCCCATATTTTTACACGTACCAGAGCGTTCATATGACACGTTCTGTCTTTTTCACACGTACGGTACAAGACAAAAAAAAACTAGCGTATTCTCTGAAAGAAAGGACACAAACCTTGTTATCTGTGCACGTGCATTATTTGCTTCATTTTTCTAATGCTACAAAATTTAAAATTTATTGGAGTAAATTTATAAGTTGACGATATATTATATTTATTTTATAATTTAACGTATTATATCTGTCAATTTATAAATTTCTATTTTGTAACAAAAATATTGTTTTAAAAAAAATCAAAATAAAGAACTTTTTCGTTGACCCTGAGATAGCTTATTTCTATTTTTTATCTTTTACTTTGAAACCTAATATTTTTTTTGAATGATTTTATTTACAAGTTGATCAAATGAATGATACATCGCTAACACATTGAAATTTCTATTAGCCACTTTAATCTGGCTGAATTTTTCTGATGAGACCATATATATATAACAATTCCTTTTGTATAATTCAACATTTTAACTTTATAATATTTCACTCAAATACAAAATATTTTCAATTTTAAACATTGAACTTTTTCATCTAATTATTATCTAATCATTACAAATTTTCTAAACTTTTAAATAAAACATAAAAAATAATACAATTTTTTCAAATTTTAAAATAAAATAATATTAAAAAAATTATATTCAAACAACTTTTTAACTTTATAATATTTTTATTCAATTTTTTTCTCATTTTTTAAAATCTAATATTTTTAGTCACAAATATTCTTGACATCAAAACCGCCCTAATTCTCTCTTTGTTTGCCAAGGTTTCATCAACATTGATTGTGGAAGCAATGAAGATTACATTGACAACAGAACGGGTATTCTTTACGTGATAGATAAAGGATTTACAAATACTAGAGTAGCTTGAGAAGAACTTGAGAAGTTTTTCTTAAGGAAAAAAGAATTGTTACAGCCTGAGACCGGATCAAGGCAAAAACAATAAGTTCCTGATCAGAGCTACATTCTTGTATGGAAATTACGATGGCAAAAACAAAGCTCTAGAATTCAACCTATATCTTGGGGTCAATAAATGGACAACAGTAAAATGCACGGATGGAAGAAACTATGAGATTATTCAACTACTCTCAACGGATTACATAGATGTTTGTCTTGTGAATACTGGCCAAGGTGTACCCTTCATTTCAGCATTGGAACTACGACGTTTGGACAATTCCATATGTCCGATCACTGCGGGCGGGGCACTGGAAATGCATGACTGAAGCGACGTTGGTAGCACTAAACCAGCCATCAGGTGAATCAGTACCCTCATATGCTAGAGTGATGCTAAATATAATATTATAGATTGGCAAGACTTCTATAATATTTTAAATAACAAAATATGATTTTAGGTATAATGTCTCATCTTTTCGTAAAGAGACTGCATATAATTTATCTATTCTATAATTATATAAATAATTTTTCATAATTTATTTATATACAAAATAGTTTTGAAAGCATATATGTTTAAATTAAGTCATATTGTCAATTATCTTATTATATTATTGTTAAATAAAAATTAATGCCATAAAGCAGCCAATAAGTCAAATTGCCATTATATAAATAGTCAATTAACTAATGCCCTTCACTTGTATTATGTGGTATTATATATGATATACTTGGTCCTATGAGTTTTTGCATCCTCAAAGTTACTATTTGGGTATTTTATTTTATTTATTTTATTTTTTTTACTATATAATTTTGAAGATAGACTATTTATATGCTCCCATGAAGCTACCTACCTAATCATTATTAAATATCCCATTATAAATATTAAAATAAATTTACTAAATAAAAAATTAATATATCTAAGTAGTTTTATAATTTTATTTAAAAGTAAGTTGTTAAATGAAAATATTGTCTTTAATTAAGTAACTAATTTCCGTTCATGAATTCCTACTGTATCTGTAGTCGTTCAAGTATAATTCTGTTCTGACAGTGTAAAAACGTTTGTGCGAATTTAGGTATCCAAACGACGTAATATCGCTACTGGTATGCTGATGTCCAAGATCGTTGGATCCCTGTTTCCTCCGTCTCGACCATATACACCAACAGAACTGATAACGCTTATGAATTACCAGCTCAAGTGTTAAAGACGGCTTCCAAAACACGGAACGCGAGCATTGGATTGCAAGTTTCCTGGACCGCGCTAGACACAATTTCTAAGTAATTATGTTTACCTACACTTTGATGAGATAGAGAAACTTGAACCTGGCCACCAGAGGGAATTGACAATGGACTTGAACGGTGAGCGCAATCTCTCAGACTTGTTTAGGTGAGTTTGAATGTTAAAGTGAATTGAGTAAAGTTGAGTTTAGATGATAAAATATTATTAAAATATTATTTTTTAATATTATTATTATTTTAAAATTTAAAAAAATTATAATAATGAGTGATTCGCCAATTAGCGGTAGTGGGACACTTTACGTCTCAATAAATGCTGCTCAAGGAACTACTATTCCTCCAATCCTCAATGCCTATGAGATTTATCGGTTAGTAGAGCCACCAAATAAAGCGACTGCCCCAGAAGATGGTACGCTTTCTTTCTTCTCCTTTTATTTTCCTAACTGTCTGGAATATATATCATGTGCTGTGCGTATCAGCGTATGTGAGGGAGTTGATCACATGGGCTGGAGAGTTGGTTTACAAAGTACACGAAATGCACCACCACCACTGCATCCATTTGGTGTCCCTTCATGATGGGTGCGGTGCAACTCTTCTAACATGGCCTTCAATTTTAGTGTTTGCAACTAAAATAGTTGCAACTCCTCCCAAGGAAAACTCATAGCCATGGGAGACTCACATTGCATGATTTGCACACTATATTACTTTTTTCTGATAGTACTTATTCTACTTCGACTAACTCTCCTCTATTTTCTCAGGCTCAGGTCACGAACATAACACCAATGTCACCTCTCACAGAGAACGTTGAGCCTCATACTGAGCTATCTCATGAGCTACTCGAGACCTCTGAATTACCTGATCTCCCTGAACTCCCACAAATAGATCACGTAGAGCCGCAAACTGAGGCATCTCATGAGCTACTCGACCCTTCTGAATTACCTGACCTCCCTGAGACTCAAAATCAGCTAATGATGACTTGCTCTCAACATGGAATTCACAAACCAAATCCGAAATATGCTCTCATTGTTGATAGTCAAGATATTCCAAGGATACCTCATTCAGTTAAAGCTGCTCTCAGTCATGATGGTTGGAGGGCAGCTATGCAAGAGGAAATGGATGCTTTTCATCATAACAACACTTGGCAGCTTGTTTCTCGCGACCCCACCATGCATGTTATTGGCTCGAAGTGGGTCCTCAAGCCAAAACTCAATCCAGATGGCTCTCTTGATCGACTCAAAGCTCGTGTTGTTGCCAAGGGCTATCATCAATTGGATGGCATCGACTACATTGACACATTCTCTCTTGTAATCAAGCCCGACACAATTCGACTTGTTCTTAGTTTTGCCTTAGTTCAACATTAGGATATCCGACAATTAGACGTTAAAAATGCATTCATCCACGGCTTCCTCTTTGAAGATATCTATATGGCACAACCACCAAGCATGGCTAATCCAATGTTTCCTAATCACGTGTTCAAGCTTCAACGAGCACTTTATGGCTTGAAACAAGCACCTCGTGCTTGGTTTGACCATTTTAGTGCTTTCCTTCTCAAAAATGGTTTCTTTTGTAGCCTAGCTGACCCTTCTTTATTTATAATGCATTCTAATCATGGCACTTTAATTCTTTTATTATACGTTGATGATATACTTCTTACAGGTTCCAACCCGCAGCTTCTCAATAATTTTATTCAGCTTTTACATTCTGAGTTTGCTATGAAGGACCTTGGTTCTATCCATCACTTTCTTGGTATATAGATTGCACCCACATCTGCAGGGTTACATCTCTCACAAGCTCACTATGCACTCACCATTCTTGAGAAAACACAGATGATCGATTGCAAGCCCATGAGCACGCCTCTGGAGGCAAAAACTAAGGGTCTTGACAGTGATGTCCTACTTGATGATCCCAGCTTCTATCGAGGGATCGTTGGGGCTCTACAATATCTAACACTCACTCGACCCGATATTTCATATAGTGTTAATTTTGTCTCCCAATTCATGCATGCACCCACTATTTCACATCTTAAAATGGTTCGATGGATCTTGCGATACATCAAAGGCACCATTCATCTTGGTCTTGATTTAACTTCTCACACCACACTTGATCTATGTGCTTTTTCTGATTCCGATTGGGCAGGATGTTCTACTACTCGCCGCTCAACGACTGGATATGTCACCTTTCTTGGCCACAATCCCATCTCCTGGTGTGTAAAAAAGCAAAACACAGTCTCTCGCTCCAGCACAGAGGCCGAATATAGAGCCATGGCTCATACTACTGCAGAAATTACATGGTTAACATTCATTCTCAAGGACCTTGACGTTCCTCAAACTCATCCTCCAGTGCTGTTCTGCGACAACATCAGTGCACTCCATCTAACAATCAACCCCGTTTTCCATGCCCGCAGCAAACACATCGAGTTAGATTACCATTTTGTTCGTGAGAGGGTTGCACTCGGTCTCCTTGTTACTCGACATATCTCCACCACACAACAGGTGGCAGATCTCTTTACCAAGCCTATGTCTAAAGCCTCCCTTGCTCAATTTCGAATCAAACTTCACCTCCAGCCTCGGCCAAGTTTGCGGGAGGATATTAAGACACATCAGCCAGCTTCAACAGAGCAGGTAGAAGATGCTTCTTGGAGAAATAAGGAAACTACTATACCGTTGAGTGATAAACATCCTCACGACTAGCACAAATCTATGGAGACAATTTCGGATGGCAAGTCAAACTTGAATACAGCTCACAGATTAAAATGACTCAATCACAGCATGAAGATCACTGTCTAAAATCAAGAGAAAATATTCAAAGTGTCCTTTTATATCAGCATCTTCAATTAAATATTATAGTCCACGATACTCTCCTACTTTCCTAACTGTATAATGTCCTTCTGTCGTAGTCTTCTGTTTAAATACAGCTTGTAACCTCTGCTTGTTGTTCACGTTAAAAAATATATACAAAGTGATATTTTGCTTCATTTCTCCATTTTCTTCTCTTCTTTATGGTTTTTTTTTCATCTCAAGTTCTCTCTCCTCTGTCTTTCCCACTTTATGTTTCAATCATTTTCTATTAATTCTTGTTTTTCCATTAAAAACTTAAGTTACTGCTATGTTGGAGATCAAGACCCAGTACAGCATGACTAGAAACTGGCAAGGCGATCCGTGTGTCCCAAGTGATTACTCATGGGAAGGTTTAAACTGCAATAATGACAATCCTCCGAGGATCATCTCATTGTGAGTGTACTTCTGTCAATGCATGCTATGAAATTTTAATCACGCTGTGCAACTTTCATTTTGACCAAAACTTCAAACAGATGATGACTTCTTGTTTATTGCATGAGAGTATTTTTTTTTTCCTGGATTGCAACTTATCCTTGAACATTGGCAATTACTTTTTCTTATTTCATAATTACAAGCAGGTTGAGCTCAAGCAACTTGACGAGGGAAATTGCAACTTCATTCTCTAAGCTCGAACTAAACCAGTTCTTGTGAGTCTTATTTGAACTGCGATAGATATTTAATTCGCATTCAGTTTCTTAACACCAGTGCTTGCCAGACGCCAGCAGGTTGAGCAACACAGTCTGCCAGCTTGAGATTGCCAATTGGCAGATGGACCCAGATTGTTGTAGATATTAATAATTGGAGAGTGTATTTTCTGAGATTTGATACCAGGAACTTTTACTTGGAAGGAAATATACTTATATGCAACTCCGGTTATTTAATGTTGATTTTCAAGGACAAAAAACAATTGTTTAGCTTAACTCACTAATATTCTAATACAAAATTATTCTTTCCTTTTCAGGGATTTGTCATTTAATGACTTCACTGGGTCACAGCCATAAGTTTTGGAACAACTACCTAATTTGAAGACCCTGTAGTTTGTGGAGCTTTGATCTAGGTGTTGCAAACATGACATTAAGGGAAGGAAATTGAAATGATATACTTAGAACTATCTTTTCAGGGATTTAAAAGGAAACAAGCTCACAGGTTTAGTTCCTGAGGCTATTCTGGAACAGTCTAGGAACAGTCTAGGCGATCATCTTGCTACCTCCAATATTCTTTTTCTCTATCTGCTAATTAATGCTAATTTCACTTTTTTTTTTTTTTTTTTTTTTGTACTTGGTATGTAACAACCAGGCTATTCATTTTTTTTTCTTCCTCCATTTTCTCTTCCCACTCATCCGTTCCTCTCCACGTGCAAGAAGTTCCCCGTATAAGCACGACAACTGCATGGTAACCGCTGCCCCCATGCATGTAACCACCTTTTCCCGTGCGCTCCTTCGATGCCAGGCATTTCGGTTTCCCTTCACCTTGTAGATGCTCCCTCTCTCATTTTACCTCTCGGGTTTTTCCCTGTTGCCGTAAGTCACAAAAGTTACTCCTCAAGCTACAGCCTTTGTTGCAGCTATGCACCACCGTGGGACAACTTCCACTGCCCAGCCCCACGCCTCCACACCCACGACGTTAGACCTCGCCAGCCTAGTTGCGCGTCCTCACCAGCACAAAAACCCAAGCCCATGTGCGTTCAACCCAACGGAAACCACCCCTGTACGAGTTTTCCCCCTTCACGACGGAAGCCACCAGCCATTGCCTAACCCCACGTGAAACCGTAAGCCACTGTAGGCCAGCCCCTGTTTCAAACACTAAAAACAGAGCAAACACCTTACCCACTTCCCACCAAAACCAGCCCATGTTTCACCGTTCAGACCACCAACTGGTGCGGGTTAGCCACTGCCGTCGTCGGTTATGCACCGCCCAACCCCAAGGTGCCTCTCGGAGTCCTCACAATCCCACCTCCATTTCCGACCAACAGCACTGTAAGCCTCCCTACCTCTCTCTCTCTCTCTCAATGCACCATCAATCCGAGCACCACCGTCCACCGCACCCAGTCCCGTCACGGCTCCTTCGCTCTCGGTGAGTTTTGGAGTGTTGCCCTGTTGCCCCAGGTCGCACGTTGGTTCCTCACAGAAGCCATTGTTTTCCTCTAGTGTTTTTTTTATTATAGGAAATAGATATCATTCATTCATTCCATAAGGAGTTATATTTATGACTCAAAATTACAAGTCAAACTAAATTCTGTTCAAAACTTCCCGTACGCAAATCTATGCGACGGCATTGTCTAAACCAGAAAACTCTCAAAAGAGAGTATCCATTCCATCCTCCAACCAAACATCCAAACTCCATCCTCCCAAGGAGGAGAAGTAACCCACCAAACTCCATCCTCCAAAGGAGGAGAAGTAGCCAACAAAAGTTATGGACATAAGTCCAACAGCCTATTTCACCATATACTCTAACAAATAAAGCCAACAAAACTAAAAAATTCCAACATACCGACATAGAGTCGGAATTACAACTTCCTACAACACAACCCAACCAAGCAAACACTACAAACAGCAACCAAACAAAGCCACAAAAACAACCAAACACCAATCGAAAAAAGCCACGAAATCAGGATCAATGGTAGAGCATGAAAGACACGCGCCACACTGGGAAAGAGACAAACGGCCGGTCGAGACAGTACCGGTATACTGGGCCTTGAGCTGCCACACACGGCTCCAACGCGGTGTGATACCCGGTGGCTCGCATATGCCACGCGTTCTCTGTAATCCGCACGTCGGAGCGACGCTCCACTCCAAATGGCGCCCAAAGCGGACGGCTGCTAGATCGGCGGGCAAGGGATCCTCCGATGGTACGTGTGTAGGAAAAACTCCACTAGCGGAGCTCGGATCGACTCCTCCCTCTTATTCGGCCGAACCTGCAAACAACCAAAAAAAGAAAAAACACACAAAAACCGTCGTAGACGACAATAGAGAGGGAGGAGAGGAAAGGGGAAGAGGAAGCCGAAACTTCCCCTCCCCCCAACTAAGATCGGGCGAGAGAGTTTCTTGAGAGAGGGTCTGGGCTCCTCTAGTGTTTTAGTTTCAGTTTTTCACATACAAGTTTTGCTCATTACTAAAATGCCCTTAGTTTTTTCAATTGGGTTTGGGTTGTTTTGTTTACGCAGTAGTTTTTATATTTTAAGTGGGTTCATTTTATTTTAAAGTAGTCCAGAAATTATTTTTTTTTACAGCAAATATTGAAGGGATTTAAATTATGTTGTTAAGCATTAATTTTTATAATTTAGTTTTAGAAGTAAACAGTAACCGTTTAATATTATTTTGAACACTATAATTCTAATCTAGTTTATTTTTATTAAATGAAATTCCTTTATTTACTATAATAGATTTTTGGTATAATTATATTAACTAGTACTAAATTTTATAGTTTGATTTCACTAGTAAATAAGTTAGATTTTAATATCTCAATCGGAGAAATTAAATGGATATTGATAGATTTGGAAAAGATGGTATTTTAGGGCTATGAAAATTTTAGGTATTGAGGAATTAAAATAGGTTAATTATAGCTTTTCAAGTTTAAATATCGAAATATGTGTTTGTCTGGAAATTTACGAGAATTATATGATTATTTTTATAGGTGGCGATTGATTTTCGTTCAGTACTATTGTGAAGAATTCCTAAAAAGTTAAAAAGTACAGGTAAGTGGGGTTCCTATACTAGGCTTTACATGAATTATTGAAACTGAGGTTGACTTTAAAACTTTGCGTATTTTGTGATAAAATGAGAACTTGGGAAAAGCCAACCTCGGTTGCTTATTTGCATTACTCATGAAATCTATATGAAAAAGGAAAAATATTTTCTGACATGCATTATGTAGACATGAGCTAAATTTTGTCATGCTGTCTCTGAAATTTGAAAAAGAGCGATATTAAGAATCTGAAAAATTGTGCATTGATTTAGAAAGATGCTTCGATTTTTATTTTTCAGTATGTGAGAATGATCTGGTTATGTTTTGGTACTCTGTTTTGTTTTGATATGGCATCTAAAAACTTTTAGCATGGTGTATTGAATTTTGTATCTGACTCTGTCTCTGCTCTGCTCTACTCTGTTTGGGTTGGTACCAACTTCTCTATTTCTGAGTGCACCCACTTTGAAAACAAAGTGGTTTTATTGTGGTCTTTCTTGTGTGCACACTCGAAGCTCCAAGAGTAATAAGGGAAAAATTTCACCTCTGTCTCTGCCTGGTTTGGCTACCGGGGTTAGCACAACCCTACCACGGGGGTGAAACATGGTCTCTGCTCTGTGAGATACTCTGTTTTGATGTGATGATGATGCTCAGGTTATGTTATGCCAAAGTACTCTAGGTTTTATGTGACTTAAAACCATCGCTCTGTTACGATTAAAAACATGTTTTGTTCTGCATGATAACTCTAAAAAATATTTTGTTTTGCATACTGTATTTTGTAAGTGCTCATGTTTGCACGCTAGCATATGTCCTCTGTTTACTGAGTTGTTGATAGCTCACCCCTTACCTTCACAACATCTTTCAAATATTTTGCATACTTCAGTGGAGGTTCAAGAATAGGAAGCATGGGTAAGGCTTTGTGAGTATAATCTATTTAATACAAAGCAGGTACTTGTTATTGGAGAGTTTTTATTAAATAGTTTTGTTTTGCCCTGTTGACTTAGTGCTTTAGGAAGTTGGCATTTATTTTGAGACTTCCTCGTATTCTTTGTTATTTATTTTGGAGTAGATGGTTTAAAGCAATGAGGTCTATTGAGTAGATGTGGAAATTTGAGTTTATATTTGTACAATGATATATGATTTTAAGTATTAAGAAGTAACTCTTCGATCCATCCGGGATCGGGGCGTTACATAGTAAATGCTAGAAAAAGTACATGTTCATTTCTTCACTGTAAGGAAAAATTATATTTCCAACTATAATTGTTTTTTTCTTTTCTTTTTTGCATGACAGACAACATCATCTAATCATGTATAATAACTAACTGACCCTGTCATCTTACCTTAATGCACTTTATAAATGGGTTGATGCACATCCGGATCTTTGTCCGTACACTCCATGTAAGGGAAAGAAGAAAATAGAGTTTTTCATTCCAGTTCTTGCAGTGTCTATAACAGCAGTCTTGATCCTTCTTTTCATCGTTAGTGCTCTTGCTATATATAGAAGGAAAAGAGGATCAAGTAGTTCGTTCTTTATTTTCTGCTTTTGTAGTTGTTATCACAGTTTATTAGGTGAGGTTGCTTACAAGGATATGGCACTCAATGGAAAATAACCTTATTTTCTTGTGATACACCGAGGTCTTTGATAATTAAGTCATGAAAAAAATTATAGAGAGAAATAAAAAAAGAACATGATTATGGAAGGAAACTGCAAATGATTGATAAATGAATTACACTAGTGGAACACCATGGTAGGTGATATTGGCACAACCCAGCATCTCGGCATGAATTGTGGGACTCAAAGGAGTGATAAGGTTGAACATAACTATCGAAGTGATAAGGTTGGAAACTCCCAAAATTCATGCTGCAATAGTGGAGAGACGTTGAAGGATGAAGGAGTATCAATGGCAACAACTTCAACCCGAAATGGTAGTTCGGCTAGTTAAGGAAATCTCAAACAAATTGATTGAGCAAATCTCGGATTCAAAACAAAGCACATCTTGGAGTATCCTCATAGACCATACCTCGGATCATATCCTAGAATGCTGACGCAGCATATCTCAAAGATAAAATAACTCAAATCACTCTTAGATAATCTCAGATTTTATGCTACCTGTTATACAGACTCTTTGTAATCTATTTCAGAATTTAATGTAATTTTGTCGTTCCAGTTTTTTGTGTTTAAATAGAGGACGTGGTCCTCAGTACTGATTAGTCATGAAGTAATAAAAAGGAATTGTATCTCTAACTGTGTTTACGAATACAAAAGTAGACTTATTTATTTCATCCTTCCCTTTTTTTAATTTCTCTTCTTGGTATCAAGAGCCATGGTGAACATGGCACAACCTAGCATCTCATAGCATCTCAAATAGCTCAAATAGTCTCCAATTAACCATGACTTCACTCTCACTCAATGTTGGAAATTTTATTACTCTCAAACTCAGCCCCACAAATTATCCATTGTGGCGTGAACAAGCCTTGGCCCTTGCAGAAAGCCAAGAACTGCTCAGTCACCTTACTAATGAAGATCCTGCCCCACCTAAATACACCATACCAGATTCCAATAATACCCCAAATGCAAAAGCTTCTGCACCAAGATTAACCAAAGCATACATCACATGGCGAAAGGCAGATCGTCTTCTTCGAGGGTGGATAATTGGAACACTCTCTAAAGAAACACTTGGCCTCGTCGTGGGCTTAGATACAACAAATATTGTTTGGGAAGCATTGAAAAATGCCTACGCAAAAGATTCACAAGAACAAGAATTCACACTTAGGCAACAAGTAACATATCTTCAAAAAGAAGATGACAAAACAATTGGAGAACATATTCGGACCTTCAAAGGCCTATGCGACAGTCTTGCAGCAATTGGGAAACCAGTCCTAAACAAAGAAAATGTATTTTGTCTTCTCACTAGTCTTGGTCCTCAATATGAAACTTTTACCACTACCATGCTCAAACCACCAAGACCATCGTACTCTAAGTTTGTCTCACAACTTCAAAGCCTTGATCAAAGAAGAAACTGGTTCTCAAACCATGCAAATGCCACCCATGCACTCACCCCTCAAATGGCCTTCTACGAACAACAACAACAAAGATATCAGCAATCCTCCATAGGATATCAAGGCAACAAGAAAAAATTCACTTCAACAGGAAGAGGATTTCAGGCACAACAACCAAAGGACCAAAACTGTGGCTACTCCCCTAGCCCAACATCGAGCACTCAACAAAGACGACCTCCCACACCTGGAGAGCAACGTATGACACCTGCCAAAAGAGACCTCTATTGTGAAGAAAAATGTCAATACTGTGGCATGGTAGGACATATTGCAAAAATATGTTGGTGGTTGCCCAAAAGAGCAACACAACAAGATGACATACCACAAGCATTGGCAGCACTTACCTTGGACAACACAATTACTGAAACAGA